>CM053033.1:209912622-209965823 GCA_028564925.1 Lithobates sylvaticus | reverse complement strand
TCCTGTCCTCAGGGCCCACTAACAGGCCAGGTTTGCAAGATAACTGAAATACATCCATCACAGGTGATATAATTTGCTGCTCAGTGATTGCAGTATTCTAGTCTGCATCTCCTGAAGGTAATACATAAAACCTGGCCTGTTAGTGGGCCCTGAGGACAGGGTCGATGACCACTGCTTTAACGAATAAAATTTCCTTCAGTTGGGGTTTACAACTACTTTAAAATGTATGTATATACACTTTTTTTCTATAGTTTTGGATGGCGTTGGGAAGTATTAGAACGCTGTCAGGTTTTTACTGTGTACCATTCTCCTACTTAGGCAGCTTTGCAAATTAAGTTTTTGGCATCTGCTGTAACTAAAGGAGCAATGATCGTTTGGTCTAGTCAGTTCAGGGCATCGCAGACTGAGAGTTTGATTGCTTCCCCCTGCTTCTAGAAGAGGTTTCTGGGGGAATAGGAAGGGAGATATTCAAATGACTAGCCTGGATATTGAGCAGGGCCGAGCCAATACCTGGGAGTGTGCTCAGTTGGTGGTTGGGGTGCTGTTAAATAGGTCTTGAGCCCTGAGGAGATTGTCTTTTTCCCTCTTGAGAGAATGGATCAGCTTAAAGGAAGGAGGGCTGCTTGTGGCCATGGGACTAGATGCTGGGTTTATTTACAAGAGGACCTATGGACTGATATTGTTCCAGGATTCTGTGTAGAGCCTCCTTTGTTTGTTAGAGCTACTTTATAGTCCCCAGGCACGAACCTACCTAGCTGAACCTGTGCTAAAGTCACTTCATGGTCCCCAGCCTTAAACCTACCTAGCTGTACCTGTGCTAAAGTAACTTCATGGTCCCCAGCCTTAAACCTACCTAGCTGTACCTGTGCTAAAGTAACTTCATGGTCCCCAGCCATGAAACTATAAACTGTTCCAGTCTAGTTCTACAAAATGGTTTCTAGGTGTTAGTGAGAGAAGTGTCCTCTGCAGAATTGTGCTCAAGCGTTTTGGAGTATCTCAACTCACCCCAATCCCCTCCCATGTTTCTACCAACAATATAAAAATGAATAGACAAACCCCTAGACTGTTCAATGAGCCGGATTAAATAAACAGTTGCTGTGTGCCTGGCTGTCTCTTCACTTTTGTGGGAAAGAACCAGTTAATCTACAGTGGCCCCTGCGGGGCTAATGCTACAATTGTGTAAAGCATAAACCAAATGGTGAGAGAGTCTAAATCACTTTAATGGTTCATAGTGTGATCATATTAAACATTCAACACGTTTCGGCAGCCAAACCACCACCTTCCCAATTCAACCGTGTTAGGAACTTTATCGTGGCTTAAGTTATTATATTATTATATGGGATTTATATAGCTCCAACAGTTTACAAGCAGCGCTTTACAATATAAAAGGGGGACAGTACAGTTACAATATAATAAAATACAAGAGGGTTAAGAGCTTACAATCTAATAGGATTGGGTAAGTGGATCCCATTAGTGAATTAGTGGAGGCATGATAGGCTTTCCTGAAGAGATGAGTTTTAGGGATCGCCTAAAGTCAGCCAGAGTAGGAGACAGCCGGACAGATTGAGCTAGAGAGTTCCAAAAGGAGCTTGAGTGTAGGAGGTCTTGAGAGGAGCAGAAAGGGTCGTTTGGGTGATATTTGGAGACACGATTGGCGATGTAGCTCGGGGCAGAGTTGTGAATGGTTTTGTATGTTGTTGTTAGTATTTTGAATTTAATTTGCTGGGTGATCAGAAGTCAGTGGAGGGATTGTCAGAGAGGGGTGGTGGACACTAAGCAGTTGGTAAGGTAGAGGAGTCTGGCAGCAGCTAGACATGGGCAATTCGTTTAGTTTTTTTTTCGTTTTTTTTTTTCGTTCCTTCATTTTCGTACGAATGAACGAACTATTCGCTAAAAATTTTAACGAATCGTTTGAGTAGAACGAATCTGAAAACAACGAAAATCCGAAAAAAACAAATTAGAAACAACGAATGTACGAAAGAAGAAAATCCGAAAAACGAAAACAGGAACAACGAAAATCAAATTGAACGAAAAATTTGTACATTCGTAACTTTTTTTTTTTGTTGAATTGGTAATTTTCCGTGTCCCTTACAATGGCGCTGCTTAACGTGCCTCGAATGGATTGAACGAGAAAACTCGTACATTTGTAACTTTTTTTTTTTTCGATTCGTAATTTTCCGTGTCTCTTACAATGGCGCTGCTTAATGTGCTTCGAATGGATTGAACGAAAAAATTCGTACATTCGTAACTTTTTTTTTTTTCGATTCGTAATTTTCCGTGTCTCTTACAATGGCGCTGCTTAATGTGCTTCGAATGGATTGAACGAAAAAATTCGTACATTCGTAACTTTTTTTTTTTTTTTTGATTCGTAATTTTCCGTGTCTCTTACAATGGAGTTGCTTAACGTGCTTCGAATGGATTGAACGAAAAAATTCGTACATTCGTAACTTTTTTTTTCGATTCGTCATTTTTCGTGTCTCTTAAAATGTAATAATAGCATACACATTACATAAAATTATGAATTATGCTCCGATTACGAATCTACGAATGTTACGAATGTTACGAATGTACGAATAAATACGAATGCGTCCGAATTTCGAATAAACGAATAAACGGAAATCCGAATCAACGAAAAGATAACTTTTACGATAATACGAATCGTTCCGAATACGAACACCGACGACTTACGAATGTACGAATCGTTACGAATACGAACACCGACGACTTACGAATTTACGAATCGTTACGGATCAACGGAAACGAAAAAAACGAAACGAAAATAAACACATTTTTTTGTTGTGCACATGTCTAGCAGCAGCATTCATGATGGACTGAAGGGGAGAGGTAGGCCAATGAGAAGGGAGTTGCAATAGTCAAGGTGAGAGATAACGAGGGAGTGAATGAGTAGATTGGTGGTTTCATTAGATAAAAAGGGGTGAATTTAAGAGATGTTACAGAGGTGAAGTCTACAAGATTTTGACAACGTTTAGATTTGGGGCTGAAAGGACAGGTCAGAGTCTAGGATTACACCTAGTACCCTGGTGTGAGGGGAGGGATAGATGGTTACATTATTGACCTTAATGGAAAAGCCATGGAGGGAGGCACGGGCAGAGGGGAATATTATCAAGTGGTTTAACAAAGTGGTGTGACATCCATGCTGATATGTCAGTTAGTATGTCAGTTAAATTAACTTAGTTTGTGGAGAAACAGTAAGGAAATTTACCAGAATCAACAGTGGCTACATAACAATAATATCCTTATGCAGACTCTGTTAACACATTGGATGTCCTTGTTGCAGTTTGTGTTCCTGCTAAGTAGATTAACCCTCTCTATTTGTCCTCCTGGTGACACATGGCATTGAGATAGAAAAAGTGATGGAAAATTCAATATTTTACAGTTGTCACCAGAACAAGAGGTGAAAGGGGAAAATCATCCACCTGGTCTGGCGACCACTGTCTAAGCAGCGAAATATCCTAATTTTTCTTATTGTTTCTTGCAGGAAGTAAAGGGAAAGCTATCTATGAGACACAGACAATTGCTTTAGACTTTACCTTCTCTATTAATAAATACAAAATAGCTTTAGATAGACTTTAAAGGGTCACTTTTTTAAATAGCAAACATGCTATACTTACCTCCACTGTGCAGTTCGTTTTGCACAGAGTGGCCCCGAACCTGGTCTTCTGGGGTCCCTCGGCGGCTGTCTCGGCTCCCTCCCGCAAGGACTCCACAACCTCATGCAATCTCCCTCGCATTGTGTGGAGTGCTTGCGGGCGCGCTCCCGTGATACAGCTGGCGGCCATAGCCGCTCACTGTATCACTCCACCCCGCCCCCGGCACGCCGCATCATTGGATGTGATTGACAGCAGCACGAGCCAATGGCTGCGCTGCTTTCAATCCATCCACTCTAGCCAATCAACAGCCAGGGTGAGTGGCGAAGAGGACGTCAGGGGCGAGCGCGGGATTTCGAGGGGTCAGGTAAGTAAAACAGGGGGGGGGGGCTGCCATTGTCAGATATTTTTTCACCTTAATGCATAGAATGCATTAAGGTGAAAAAACGTTTACCTTTACAACCCCTTTAACCACTTCAATACCAGACACTTAGACACCTTCCCGCCCAAGCCAATTTTCAGCTTTCAGCGATGTCGCAATTTGAATGACAATTGCGCGGTCATGCTACACTGTACCCAAACAAATTTTTTATCATTTTGTTCTAACAAATAGAGCTTTCTTTTGGTGGTATTTGATCACCTCTGCGATTTTTATTTTTTGCGCAACAAACAAAAAAAGACCGAAAATTTTGCAAAAAAACAAGTTTTTCTTTGTCACTGTTAATTTTTTTTGTAAATAAGTGCGTTTTCTTCTTCAATGACGGGCACTGATAAGGCGGCACTAATGGGAACTGATAAGGCGGCACTGATGGGCACCGATGAGGTGGCACCAATTAGGGGGCACCGATAAGGTGGCACTGATGATGGGCATTGATAGGCGGCACTGATGGGCACTGATAGGTGGCACTGATGGGCATTGATAGGTGGCACTGGTATGCGGCACTGATGGGCACTCAGGTGGCACTGATGGGCACTCACGGGTACTTATGGGTGGCACTGATGCACACATATAGGTGGCACTGATAGGTGGCATGGATGGGCACTGATAGGTGGCATGCATGGGCACTGATAGGTGGCATGGATGGGCACTGATAGGTGGGCATGGGTGGGCACGGATGGGCACTGATAGATGGCACTGTTGGACGCTGATGAGTGGCACTGATGACACTTATGGGTGGCATTGCTGGGCATCCCTTTTTTTTACTTTTTTTTTAATTAAATATGATGTGCCAATCAGTGCCCATCTGTGGGCACTGATTGGCATATTTTTTGAATTTTTTTAAACATGTGGATGGCCATGGGGGATGTACCTGGCCATCCACATGCTGGGGGCTTCCCTGGTGGTCCTGGGGGCTTCCCTGGTGGTCCTGGGGGCTTCCCTAGTAGTCTAGTGTGGGCATCTGAGGGGGGGGCTGCGCTGATACACAATCAGCGCAGACCCCCCCTGTCAGGAGAGCCGCCGATCGGCTCCCCTCTACTCGCGTCTGTCAGACGCGAGTGAGGAAAAGCCGATCAACGGCTCTTCCTGTGTACATCGTGATCAGCCGTGATTGGACACGGCTGATCACGTGGTAAAGAGCCTCCGCCGGAGGCTCTTTACCGAGATCAGTGTAGCGGTGTGTCAGACTGACACACCGCTCCACCGATCGCCGCGATGCGCGCCCCCACGGGCGCCCGGCGGCTGTTATCCTGAAGGACGTCATATGACGCCCAGTCAGGATAACGAAACCACTTCCCGGACGTCAATATGCTATTGACCGGGCGGGAAGTGGTTAATTTAGTTTGGCACTTATTAAAGTAGAATTAAACTGAAAAAAAGCGGACCGGTAGAATTTTTAAGACAGAAGAGTTTGAACCCAGAAGGAAGACCATGAGAAGATGGAAGCGCCTATGACAGCTGAGAGTGCTGACATCACAGTGCTGGAGGAGACTAGACATGCGCAGTTAGTTTTGTATGAATTGAAAATTTGTACACATTTCCGAAAATTCGTACATTCGGAAGCATCCGAAATACGAATTTCTATGCTTTTGAATTGTATACGAAATATGAAATTTCGTTTATGAATTTCGGATTCAAATCTCATTACGGCGAAAACGTGGCTGGTGTTTTGTTGACCAATCAGAGGCTTTCTTCTGCTGCTGAGTGAGGGTTGGGAAAATTACCTTTTTTAATATGGGAGTGGGAGACTGTTACTGGTAGTCTATGGGAGAATCAGAATCGGAAAAATAAGAATGTTCGTTAATATCCTTTTATTATTGTCATAATAATTACCATTATTCGTTATGATGAAGTTAAAAACCCAGGAAGTCAGCACAATACAGGGATGGCGGGAGACCCTCATAATGAGCATAATGAGTCGACGACTGCCATATTGAGAAAAGTATTTTTTGCTTTTTAAATTCATCATAACGAACGTTTGTAATTGTTACGAAAAGTTAACGAACATAACGAACTTTCGTATTTCGTGCGAATCCAAATTGAATTTCGGACACAAATTACGAAATAAAAATTAATGGGCAATACGAAACGTAACGAAACAAATTTATTGACGGCGCACATGTCTAGAGGGGAACACTAGGAAGGTAAGTTTGCCATAATGTGGCAATAATAATCATATGCTGGGCATTTGGTACATTCTTTGCATACTATTACATTATGGTATAAAGCTCCTTGGGTCCTTTTAAAAAAAAAAAAAAAAAATATGGGGAGGTTTCATTCTGCGTTTAATTCTCAATCACAGGCCAGTGCCAATCATTATCAAGAAACACTGATGACTACCCTGATGGCAGCCAATATGTCTGCTGCTTGTTGTCTTCATCAGGTAGTCATCATTCATTTTTCAATTCCAACTGCAAGGTACCTGCTACTGAAAAGTAGCAAAGACAACCCCTGTAGGCATTGATATACATATGATGGTGACATCGCACCAAGGGACGTATTAAGAAGACAAAAAAAAAAACACAAATCCTATCAAAAGGCTTGTTTACAAAAATCTGAGTTAAGTGAACTGTAACTAAATTGTTACAGAATTCTGAAATGTCTAATTTTGCAAATTTGTTAACTGTGATCTGGTGTATTCCCTAGGTGCTGCATACTTGCATACATAATTGCACGAGGCAGAGAACAAAACAGTGATTTTTGCCAATGGAAAGCTGCTAATCGCAATAGGTGCAAATGACAGGAAAATCCCTTCTTGCTCTGGAGTTTCTGGAACTTGCAAAGTGGATGTGTGACCACCTATAAGGAATCCTAACATAACTAATAGACTGTTACTCCAGCAGAGAAATGGGTGGCCCTTAAAGCCCAGCCGCCGCACACATGCATTCTTGGAGAACTGACATTCTGAGCAGAGAACGAGTTCACTGCAGGCTCCTAGCACAATGATTGAGCTGTCACAGACAGCTTTCCGTCATTGTTTATGATCAGCTCCTGATCATGTGATCACTGTGACAGCCAATCACAGCAGTTCCGTAATAGAGAAGCCTGTGTCCGCCACCCAGTGTTAAAGCTGAATGTTTCTCTACAGTTTTAGTTACATTACTTACCTGTAATGAAGTATATTGCACGATGGATTCCGCAGGCTACCCTACTTCTTGCTACTGAACCTCAGGCGCTTTGGGGGTTAACAGCTTCAGGTCTCATCCAATGCGATGTATAAAATCAAAGAAGCGCTGTACTCCCATCCAGCCAACCTAGTGTAGACTTGAAAATAACCTCAGCCCATGAGTCTCTGCCAAAACCACATTCTGCCAAAACCACACCCCCACCTTTGGTAGCCTGCACCTTTCTCCCTGATGACTGCAGGAGTTTGGCTTCCCCAGCTCGAGTGGAGTTCATAATCTAGCACCAAGCTTCAGATCTCAGCTGCACTAAAGATGGTCTGAGGAGGACATGCCCTTGTAGGTACAGTAGGTGCCAGGGGCATATCATGAAATTAGTGGGCCCATGTGCAATGTAAAAAGTGGGCCCTAGGCATCGATGAAAAAAAAAGGCACTGCAGCGAATTATGGGTGTGGCTTAAATTGCACTTAATATTGGGCCTGGCTTAAAGGGGGTGTGGTTTAATAGAGTCTGAGATGACTTACATAATGCAGAATGTGGTAATGTTAAATTTGGAATGTACAGTGCGGAGTGTATGGAGGTGGGTGGTATGTGCAGGAGAGGAGTGTGTAATGTATGGAGGTGGGTGGTATGTGCAGGAGTGGAGTGTGGAGTGTATGGAGGTGGGTAGTATGTGCAGGAGAGGAGTGTGGCGTGTATGGAGGTGGGTGGTATGTGCAGGAGAGGAGTGTGGAGTGTATGGAGGTGGGTGGTATGTGCAGGAGAGGGGTGTGGAGTGTATGGAGGTGGGTAGTATGTTCAGGAGAGGAGTGTGGCATGTATGAAGGTGGTGGTATGTGCAGGAGTGGAGTGTGGAGTGTAGGGAGGTGGTTGGTATGTGCAGGAGAGGAGTGTGGCGTGTATGGAGGTGGGTGGTATGTGCAGGAGTGGAGTGTATGGAGATGGGTGGTATGTGCAGGAGAGGAGTGTGGCGTGTATGGAGGTGGGTGGTATGTGCAGGATAGGAGTGTGGAGTATATGGAGGGGGGTGGTATGTGCAGGAGAAGAGTGTGGAGTATATGGAGGTGGGAGGTATGTGCAGGAGTGGAGTGTGGAGTGTATGGCGGTAGGTAGTATATGAAGGAAAGGAGTGTATGGACGTGGGTGGTATGTGCAGGAGAGGGGTGTGGAGTGTATGGAGGTGGGTAGTATGTGCAGGAGTGGAGTGTGGAGTGTATGGTGGTGGGTAATATATGAAGGAAAGGAGTGTATGGAGGTGGGTGGTATGTGCAGGAGAGGGGTGTGGAGTGTATGGAGGTGGGTAGTATATGAAGGAAAGGAGTGTATGGGGGTGGGTGGTATGTGCAGGAGAAGGGTGTAGAGTATATGGAGGTCGGTAGTATTTGCAGGAGAGGAGTGTGGAGTGTATAGAGGTGGTTGGTGTGTACAGGAGAGGGGTGCGGAGTGTACAGCGGTGGGTAATATGTGCAGGAGAGGGGTGCGGAGTGTACAGCGGTGGGTAGTATGTGCAGGAGAGGGGTGCGGAGTGTACAGCGGTGGGTAGTATGTGCAGGAGAGGGGTGCGGAGTGAGTGCGGAGTGTATGGAGGTGGGTATTATGTGTAGGAGAGGAGTGTGGAGTGTATGGAGGACGGTATTATGTGTAGGAGAGGAGTGCTGAGTGTATGAAGGCGGGTAGTATGTGCAGGAGAGGAGCACGGAGTGTATGGAGGAGGGTAGAATGTGCAGGTGAGGAGTTTGGAGTGTACGGCGGTGGGTAGTATGTGCAGGATGGCCCAGTAGGGCTGTGGACAGTGTCAGTAGTTCTTTATTTTAATTTTTTTACATTTTAATTTTTTATTATTTATTTTTCTTCCAAATTCTTTTTGGGGGCCAGTGGACGGTGTCAGTAGAGCAATGCTCAGTGCCAGAATTTTTTTGTTTTTATTATTTTTTTATAATTTATTTTTGTCTTTTTTTCAAATGGATTGGGGGGGGGAGGTTAATGGACGGTGTCAGTAGTGCAGTGGATGGTGTCAGCTAGTTTTTTGTTTTTATTATTTTATTATCTATTATTTTTTTTTTTAAATTGCAAAGTCTAGATGTGCAATGTTAGTAGAGACATATCCCAACAGACTAAAGGCTGTAATTAAAGCAAAAGCTTATTTAACAACATACTGACATAAGTGGGGTGATCCTTTTTCCAACTCAGTGATTCTGTTTTTGATTTTATTTTTTATGACATGTTGATGTCATATCTTTCACTTGGATGTTATAAGTTGCACTGATAAAGCAAAAACTGTATCTGTCTTCATTTCAGCCTGCAAAGCAACAAAATTTCATACTTTTAAAAAAGGGGGTGGGGGGGTGATTCTTTTCTATACCCATTGTATGTCTTTTTTAAAATAAAGCATTTTTACGTTACGAGCATGCTGCCTTAGCCTTGCTGCGGAAGGTGTTTTGGGAGACCTGCATTAGGAGGCCATACTGCTATCTGAAACGCTGAGTGATGTTTGGATGGGAGCCATGCTGCTATACCCTAAGCTAGGGGGGTTCTCACTAAGGCAAAGTTAAGGCCCGTATACAGGATATAAAAATCTGAAGTAAAATTTCATCCGACGAACAATCTGCTGATCGTTAGTATGGTGCTGTCAGCAGCCGATTCCGTTTTTTCATCCGACAAAAGCAGACTATAAATTTTTTGTTGTAAGTGAACCCAACGTCCAATTTTCATTTAATTAGTACAGTTTTCATCTGAAAAAAATCATAAGGGCAAGACTACGCATGCTCAGAAACGAAAGAATACTGTATATACTCGAGTATAAGCCGAGTTTTTCAGCACATTTTTTTGTGCTGAAAATGCCCCCCTCGGCTTATACTGGAGTCAAGCCCTTTTCTGCAGCAGACAATGAAATTTTCCGACCTGACTTTGGGGCCCCGTATCTTGGAGCCACTTGGTGCTAGGAACGCCATTTTTTTTTTTGCAAACCCAGTGGAACTAGCAACATATCCATAACCAGATGGGGTTCCTAGCACCAAGTGGCCCCGACATACGGGGCCCCAAAGTCGGTTCGGAAAATGTAATTCTCTGCTGCAGAAAAGTGCTTGACATTTTCCGAACCGGCTTTGGGGCCCCGTATCTCGGAGTCACTTGTTGTAGTACTAGTTCCAATTTGGGGTTCCTAGCACCAAGTGGCCCAGAGATACGGGGCCCCAAAGTCGGTCAACTGTGTCCATCTGCAGCAATGTCATTTCGGGACCCTTCGGGTCCAGAGAACCCAAATTTTGGCTGCAGCTAGGGGGCATATAGGAACCCTTAACTACCAAGTTTGAAATTCGGGGGACCTATTGCTGCAAATGGGCACAATGAGGCATGCAAATGGGCACAGTGAGGCATGCAAATGGGCACAGTGAGGCTGCAAATGGGCATTGCTGACCCTCTTTTACACTTACAGTAGCTGCGCATTTCTCACCCTAGGCTTATACTCGAGCCAATACGTTTTCCCATTTTTTTGTGGTAAAATTAGGTGCCTCAGCTTATATTTGGGTCGGCTTATACTCGAGTATATACGGTACATACAAAACTAGTCAACACATTACGTCACTTCTGAAGTTGTATTCTGTCGTACAAGAATTTTCGTATGGTGAGTAACCTCTTCACTTTCGACATAGGACTAACGTGCAACAAAAAAAATGGACGAACGGTCTTCCGAAGATCTGATCGTGTGTACGAGGCTTTAGACCCTGTAATGAGGTCATAATATCTGGTAAGAGGCCGATTTATCTGTTTTGAGTGGAGCACTGTTGGGTGATCAGATCACCAGAAGCAAAAGAATTTTAGGAGGTGTACTACTGGAGTACTGTTATTTTTTTCCATATAATTTCTTCTCTTTTTTTCTATATAACAGCACATGAATTTATGAATTTGGGATTATTGTTGTTTAATTTATTGAATTAGTATATATTATGATGAATTTGTTATACCGTATATACTCAAGTATAAGCCGACCTGAATATAAGCCGAGGCACCTAATTTTACCACAAAAAAATGGGAAAACTTATTGACTCAAGTATAAGCCTAGGGTGAGAAATGCACAGGTACTGTAAGTGTAAAAGAGGGTCAACAATGCCCATTTGTAGCCTCACTGTGCCCATTTGCATGCGGTTTGTAATGGAAGTATAAGCCTAGGGTGAGAAATGCACAGGTACTGTAAGTGTAAAAGAGGGTCAACAATGCCCATTTGTAGCCTCACTGTGCCCATTTGCATGCGGTTTGTAATGGATCAAAGAGTGCGCCTGTCCACAGACTCCGTTGATAGGCTCCCATTCATAAAAATTACTGTGCCCATTTGCAGCCATAGGTCCCCCAAACTTCAAACTTGGTGTTCCTAACACCAAGTGGCCCCGAGATATGGGGCCCCAAAGTCGGGTCGGAAAATGTCAAGCCCTTTTCTGCAGCAGAGAATGACATTTTCCGAACCGACTTTGGGGCACCGTATCTCGGGGACACTTGGTGCTAGAAACCCCAAATTTGGATATGTTGTATTGCTAGTTCCACTGGGTTTGCACACCAATTTGCACAATTTGGGGTTCCTAGCACCAAGTGGCCTTAAGATGCGGGGCCCCAAAGTCAGGTCGGAAAATTTGAATTTCCGCTGCAGAAAAGTGCTTCATTTGTCACTTATTGATTTTGAATACAAGGCACTTATATGCACTTTGAGGCTGGGTTCACACTAGTCCGGTGCGAATTGAAGCTCCGGTTTCCCTGCGAAGATGAAACTGATTCATGCAGCGGTTCCTCTCCATTGTAGTTGCAGATCAGCTGACCAGAGAGAGGGGAGGAGGTGTAGTAAGGAGGGGGAGAAAATTTCTATTCACAACGGAACACATCTGCGAATCAGATGTGTGCCCATTGAAGATTATGTGCCTGCAATTCGCACCGCACTGCCTAGAAAACACACGCGTGTTTTTGTGCAATGCAGAGTACAGATGCAATGCACATATGTGAACCAGACCCATTGAAAAGATCATATTTTCAAATGTTCTGGGAATTGGTGGTGGTGTAAGCCACATCCAATTCACATATGTGTGAACCCAGCTTAAATGACAGCACAACATACTTGACCCTCTTTTTTATATTTGTATTGGTCAATGGTTGTGTAGCGCCGACACTTTTCTAAAGTGTGCGCTATAATGTAAATTTAGTTTTTCCAGAACTGTCACGGAGTTCTGGGGGTTAATTGTATAGGTCTTTTACTTTGACATCAGTTTGGCTGGGCTGTGCTGGAGTTCTGCCTGGTCATAGGTGCAGTGAGGCACCTGTGACAGGCTGAGAACCAGGCCTGGTTGGACGTGTTAGCTACCAATCTTTCTCAGAGCCAATCAGTGGGCGCGTCTGGCCCCGTTGTGTAGTCTGAGAAGGGGTATTTAAGATACTGAGGTCACGTGTTCAGGGTTCGGCTTGCTCTTTGATTCCTGGTTCCGGTCCGGACCAACCCCGTGAGGGGTCCCGGACCCAGGAGTGTCTGCCGTCCCCGTAAGCATGGCCATCCTGACCAGTCCCAGAGGCCCTCATGGTCTGGGGTGGGGATCCGTCCGTTTTTGAGCCTCGGAACTGGCTAGTTCGAGGCCCAGTAACTGAAGGAGGATTCGGAGGTGTCCCGGTGTGCTCTTGGCATTGGAAAGACACGGCAACTCGTACAAGCGGGGCTCTTCGGAGGAGGGCCAACAAGCTGGCTGATCGGTAAGAACCTGGGAGCTGAAGTTGTATGGACACTAGTGAATCCACATTTCTTACGGTAAGGTGGCTGAAAGATCCAGGTACCGTGGGAAAAGTTCCTAACTTATCTTCAGTTACAACCTAGTCTGTGGCAGAGACTTTGCAAATTTTAGAGTCACCTGTTGGCTGCTAAATCTACAGATATAGGTTTATCCAGCAGTGAAGCACCCAGTTGCGAGTGGCTAATCTCTGGGCTATCTAAAGAGACATTCAATTGATGTCAGCAGTTCTGAAGTGCCTGAGTTTTGTCACCCTTGCCCTCTATTCCCAATTGAGGGACTGTGTTATAGTTGAACGTTACCCTTGCAAATAAAAATCCTTAAAAGGACTTTTGTGTGTCAGCTTCTGAAGTTACTGCGTACTAACCCTGGGAACCCCTAGACGACGAACGACGAGCTACAAGGAGGAGGTAATTGGTAAGCCCAGCAAATTCATAGCCGCCCCCAGGGGTTATGGCCGCTACAGTTGTTAACCCTAACCACTCTAAATTAAAATTTTGAAAATGCACATCAACATGCATAAAAATGCATAGCAACTCCCAATGGAAATGCATGTTGATGGATTATAATAAAATAAAAAACCTGTGCACACACGCATAAATCTAAATGGGCCGTTAAATTCGCCATCCCTTAAAACGTGACAGGTGAGGGATGGCAGCAAATATTGCCTTGTGCATATAGCCTAAGCCTGGGGCCACACTGGCAATCCTAATTGCTTGTTAGCAAGCAATGTAACCCTTGTTGACAACAGTTTACATCAGTTTACATCAATGAATTGCAAATAAAGCAAATGTCAGCAAGGAGTTAAATCTCTTGCTTGCAAGGGATACTAATTTCACACCTAGCCTCAGGCTACTAACAGACATCGGACAGCGTTCTAAAGAAACAGGGATTGCGAGTCGTAGATCGCCACCAGAAAAATGAATCTGCAGAGCTGGAATATTTTGTGCTTTTTCCATTGATCTTTATCCATGACTATTTTTTGCATCTTTTGGGATACGAACACAACGCCTACCCAAATTTCCTGCATCAGCATGTGTGTTTTGTGACCAGTATTTTTGGTAGAGAGGATTGTGACTGTTGTGGGAATATTTCCAGGTTTGATGAGCATTGTCTAATCATGTCTGTGGCTAGCCTTCAACTGGCTGTACATGGTTCTGCTCAGTGGGTGGCCCTGCTGGCTGCCTCCCGAGGAGCCAGGCGGAACATTTTTTGGCCAAGCAGCACCTGCCTCCAGTCAGATGTAGCCTTGTTCTAGGTATTTTGACAGCTGTCAGGGCTGACTGTCAAAACACTATAGTTGCAGCAGGAGATTTCTGTTCAGCATGCAAGTCTAGAATCTATACTGTATGTATAACGGCCAGCTTAAAGTGGAACTAATCTCCCGAGTATACAGTGCATCTGGAAAGTATTCACAGCACTTCACTTTTTCCACATTTTGTTTATGTTACAGCCTTATTCCAAAATGGATTAAATTCAGTATTTTCCTCAAAATTCGATGAACAATACCCCATAATGACAACGTGAAAGAAGTTTGTTTGAAATCTTTGCAAATTTATTAAAAATAATAAACCAAAAAATCACATGTACATAAGTATTCACAGCCTTTGCCATGACAGTCAAAATTTAGCTCAGGTCCATCCTGCTTCCACTAATCATCCTTGAAATGTTTCTACAACCTGTGGTAAATTCAGTTGATTGGACATCATTTCAAAAGGCACACACCTGTCTATATAAGGTCCAACAGTTAACAGTGCATTACAGACTACAAACCAAGCCATGAAGTCCAAGGCATTGTCTATAGACCTTCGAGACAGGATTGTATCGAGGCACAGATCAGGGGAAGGGTACACAAAAATGTCTGAAGCTTTGAAGGTCCCAATGAACACAGTGGCCTCCATCATCTGTAAATGGAAGAAGTTTGGAAGCACCAGGACTCTTCCTAGAGCTGGCTGCCCGGCCAAACTGAGTGATCGGGAAGAAGGGCCTTAGTAAGGGACGTGACCAAGAACCCGTTGGTCATTCTGACAGAGCTCCAGCCTTTCTCTGGTCTGATGAAACAAAGATCGAACTCTTTTGCCTGAATGGCAAGCATCATGTCTGGAGGAAACAACGCACTACTCATCACCTGGCCAATACCATCCCTACAGTAAAGCATGGTGGCATAATGTTGTGGGGATGTTTTTCAGCGGCAGGAACTGGGTGATTAGTCAGGATCGAGGAAAAGATGAATGCAGCAATGTACAAAGATATCCTTGATAAAAACCTGCTCCAGAGTGCTCTGGACCTCAGACTGGGGAGAAGGTTCATCTTCCAACAGGATAACGACCCTAAGCACACAGCCAAAGGAGTGGCTACAGGAAAACTGTCTTTGAGTGGCCCAGCCAGAGCCCAGACTTGAACCCACTTTCTGACATTTCTCGAGAGATCTGAAAATGGCTGTGCACCGATGCTCCCCATCCAACCTGATGAAGCTTGAGAAGTCCTGCAAAGAAGAATAGGAGAAACTGCCCAAAAATAGGTGTGCCAGGCTTGTAGCATCATACTCCAAAAGACTTTTGGACTAGAGACTAGAGGCTGTAATTGGTGCCAAAGATGCTTCAACAAAGTATTGAGCAAATGCTGTGAAGACTTATGTACATGGGATTTTTTATTTTTTTTTAGTTTTAATACATTTGCAAAGATTTCAAACAAACGTCTTTCATGTTGTCATTATGGGGTATGGACCACTTCCTGATGGTGACTTTGTGAAAGGTTGAAACATTGAAGGTTACACCGTGTCATCGCGTCTCTTTCGCCTATATGAAACTACCGGGAATCGAGCAGAACGCCGCAAATGGCGGCTTTCCTTATCCGGGCCGATTACCCTTAAAGTGGATGTAAACCCCAAAATGTATTATTTTTTTGTTTTATGTCATAATGTAGAGAATAAGATTTCCTTTGATTTGAGCCCAGTCTTGCCACACAGATTTACTCCCCCACATAACAAATCCTGGTGATGGAAAGAAATGTTATCTGTGATCAGGTGACCTCAGACACACACACTGCACTATAACAATCATCAGATCACTGGATGTTCTACTCTGCCCAGCTCTGACTACATACATCTCCCCTATATTCTTCTTGCTGTTCACTGGAGAATACATTTTCTTTCACTCTGGTCTGTGCCTGTCTCAGGCTAGTGCATGATATGTAAATCACCTGTCACTCACAGCAAGGGGGCATTTTTTGAAAAAGTTTTCAGCACTTTGTCAAGATATTTCTAACTGAACAATAAAAGAGGATTTCTCAGGGCTGGAGTAAATCTGTGGGGCAAGCCTGGGCTCAAATGGAAGGAAATCGTATTCTCTACATTATAACATTTTTTTTTTTGGGGTTTACATCCACTTTAACAATCACCTGCTACACACGCCGGGTGCCAGGACTATAAGGCACTTTTAAATGTGAGTGGAACTATTTTAATCTGTGTATTTAATAAACCTGGTTTTATGGCATTGCGCAATGAAGGTTTACCTTTGTCATTTCCATCTATATTTATGAGGTCCACTCTTGCAAGAGACGTCATTTCAACAGGCTCCCTAGGGGTATCCCCACATGCCTATTAGACCATACTAGAGATAGTTGGTCAACATCCAGGGTGAGTGTACATCTATGTGGGGCACCCAGTCTGAACACCATTGCACAGGAGATGTAAATTTAAGCATAAGCACTTTATTTCATTACCTAATGGGACTTTATTAACCCTCTGTGTGTTATGCAATTTTTTTTGCATGTTCTGAATTTTTTTGCGTGTTCTGCATGTTTTACATGAATTTGATCAACCCTAAGCGCAGCAAACTGTATTTACATTCCTACTTTGCCTCTTTGCTATTTGCTTACTAACGAGTTTTTTTTACTGCAGCTGGAATTTGATGATCAGTTCTTTTATCCAAAAGTGCATTGGTGTGATCAGCGAGCTGTGATATAAAACAATTAATTTAAAAAATAGAAACAAATATTAGAACTTACCTATTTTATGTGAAACTTGTGCTGTTTTTTTTTTCCTGCACAGATGCTCAGTTCTGGGTTTAACTTGAGATAAGCAGTGCAAATGGGACAGCAGGGCAGAGCCCAGGAGGTCAGGACACAATATGGGGCACAATACATGGGGAACAGCAGGGCACATTATGGGGCACACAGCAGAACATGCGGCACATCATGGGGCACACAGCAGAACATAGGACACACAGCAGGGCATGGGGCACATCACAGGGCACCCAGCAAAACATGAGGTAAATCATGGGGCTCACAGCAGAACATGGGGCACATCAAGGGGCTTATGGCAGGGCATGGGACACACCACGGGGCAAGCAGCATAACATGGGGTACACAGCAGGGCTTATTACAAGGAACACAGCGGGGCATGGGTCACACAGCAGGGTATAGGACACACAGCGTGGTACGGGGCACACAGCAGGGTACAGGGAACAGAAGAGCACACAGAAAGGTACAGTGCGCACAGCAGGATGCAGAGCACATCAGGGTACATGGTACAGCAGGGTACAGGGAACATCAGGGTACAGGATACGGGGCACAGCAGGGCATTGCAGTGTACAGAGCACAGTAGGGTACATGTTACAGCAGGGTACGGGGCACAGCAGGGTACAGGACACAGCAGGTTACATGGTACAAGGCACATCAGATACATGGTCAGGGCACAGTAGGGTGCATGATACAGAAGAGTACAGGGCACCGCAGCGTACAGGGCACATCAGGGTATGGGGCACATCAGGATATAGGGTATGGGGCACAGGGTACGGGGCACATCCGGGTATGGGACATATGGGTATGGGATATATATATTAGCAGGGACCCTAGGGAATAAAATGGTGGTCCTTGCAATTTTTTATGTCACACGGTATTTGTGCAGCAATTTTTCAAACGCAATTTTTTTTGGTGGGAAAAAAAAACACTTTCCTGAATGAAAAATAAACAAAACACAATATTTACCCCAATTTTTGGGATAATGTGAATATGATGTTACACCAAGTAAATAGATACCTAACATGCCACACTTTAAAATTGCGCACACTCTTGGAATGGCACCAGACTTCGGTACTTAAAAATCTCCATAGACTATGCTTTACAAATGTTTACAGGTTACCAGTTTAGAGTTACAGAAGAGGTCTAGTGCTAGAATTATTGCCTTTGCTCAAACGTTAGTGGCAATACATCACATGTGGGGTTTGAACGCCGTTTACATATGCGGGCGTGACCTATGTATGCATTCGCTTTAAAAAAATATACATTTTTATTGTTTATTTTTATTTTTACACTTTTCCTTTAATTTATTTTTTTTTGATAACTTTTATTACTATTACAAGGAATGTAAACATCCCTTGTACTAGGTATATGGCATGACAGGTCCTCTTTACAGAGAGATCTGGGTTCTATACGACCCCAGATCTCTCCTATGCTGAAAAGCCTGAGATAAAAAAAAAAATTGATCTCAGGCTTTCCAGCAAAAAAAAGAAAACGTCAGTGTTTACATCTGTCATTGGCAGCATGGGTGGCACTGTCTGCAGTACATTATGGCATTGGCGGCATGGGTGGCACTGTCTGCAGCACATTATGGCATTGGCAGCATGGGTGGCACTGTCTGTAGTTCATTACGGCATTGGTGGCATGGGTGGCACTGTCTGCAGTGATAAATATCACTTGAAGACAAATCTGCAGGTCTAGGGAGGGGCCAGGGGTGGGGCTGAAGGAGGGACCAGGGTCGGGGCTGAAGGGGGCCCCGTTAGGTAGGCTGTATGGGGCCCCATGATTTCTATCAGCGGCCCTTGCTGTAGGTAGCACATGCTGGTTGCATAGTACAGTAATGATGCCCAATGATTGAGGGGTTAGATGCCTTGTGCACTGAGTCCCTTCCTGCTAGGGTTGCAAACCCCCCACAACTTCATGGGAAATCTATTGACAAAGCACATTTTTTTTACTGAGAACCTGAAATATGACAAAAACTCATATTAGAAACTAAATGGGGGAGAGGGGGGTGGAAGGAAAGAGACAGAAGATGGGAGAGGAAGGAGAGATAGGAATAAAATGGAGAGAGAGATATGGGGGAGATGGGGAAGAAGGAGAGAGATGGAGGAAGGGAGAGAGGGAGGAAGGGGAGAGAGAGGGAGGTGGGGTGAAAGTTGTTGGAAAAGAACAACAGCATGTAATGTAAAGTTGTTAATAAATTGACAATACTGTATGCCTTATACCTATCTATGCAGCAGGTGGCGCTGTGGTATTATAGTGTATAGTTCTTATATTCTATAATATAACGGGATGCTCTGTCTATGTTACTGTGTACTTGTATGCTTCTTGTTCTGGTTTTCTGTTTACATGATAAGGACATGCTTTGATATACTTAATGAAAGTAAAGGTATACTCTACATACAACAAGCTTCCTGCCCATGATTCAATAACCTGCTAATAGGTTATGGGTCCCAGGCACCCAGCGTACCCAGCAGAGCACCCAGCAGGCATTCAGGCACTGGAAAGAATTCTACAGTGGATCAGTGAGTACTGTATGCAAGCTACTGAAAGATGGCAAGTGGTCCAGATGTGAAGTTTGCAATAGCAAAGATGAACAATGGCAATTATCAGCTATGTCAATTTAAACTGGAAATGCTTTTTAGCATGGATGACTTGTGGCAAGTGCTAAATACAGACAGACCCACAGACAGAGAGATGGAGGACTGGGATAACAAGCAAAAGTGATCATAAGCTTACTAGTGGAAGATGATCAGCTTAATCACATAAGAACAGAAAAAACATCCAAAGGTATGTGGACTTCATTACAAAAGCTGCATCAGCGTTTAAGTCTAAAAAAGCAAACTGTTTTTGCTACAAAAGTTATACAAGATGAGACTAGAAGGAGGCCACCAAATATGTGACCATGTGAAAGCTGTGCTAGAAATCATAGAGCAGCTGCATACCATCGGAGAGGACATTAAAAATAACCATATTGTTGCCTTGCTCCTCTGCAGCCTTCCAGAGACATATACTGCTCTTATTAACGCTTTAGAAACCATACTTGAGTAAGAACTGACACTAGGATATGTCAATAACAAATTAATCAATGAATATGATAGATGGAAATAAAATGTGCACCGTGATGACAAAGCTCATATGACAAAGGCATAATGCACAACAAAGAAAGCAAAGCCTGTTTTCGCTGTAACAGGACCAGTCACTTAAAAAAAGATTGTTCTATCTGGAAAGCCGAGCAGCATAAGCTAGAGCTATTAACAAAAGAAAGAGTCAAAGCAGCCACAAAGGAAACTGAAGACATATCATGGAGTGGCACCTGGTGCATAGACTCAGGAGCGACAAGCCACATGACTAGCAATCAGACCTTCTTTACATACAGTGGTGTGAAAAAGTGTTTGCCCCCTTCCTCATTTCCTGTTCCTTTGCATGTTTGTCACACTTAAGTGTTTCGGAACATCAAACCAATTTAAACAATAGTCAAGGACAACACAAGTAAACACAAAATGCAATTTGTAAATGAAGGTGTTTATTATTAAAGGTGAAAAAAAATCCAAACCATCATGGCCCTGTGTGAAAAAGTGATTGCCCCCCTTGTTAAAACATACTATAACTGTGGTTGTCCACACCTGAGTTCAATTTCTCTAGCCACACCCAGGCCTGATTATTGCCACACCTGTTCACAATCAAGGCATCACTTAAATAGGAGCTGCTTGACGCAGTAAGGTCCACCAGAAGATCCTTAAAAGCTACACATCATGCCGAGACCCAAAGAAATTCAGGAACAATTGAGAAAGAAAGTAATTGAGATCTATCAGTCTGGAAAGGGTTATAAAGCCATTTCCAAAGCTTTGGGAATCCAGCGAACCACAGTGAGAGCCATTATCCACAAATGGCGAAGACATGGAACAGTGGTGAACCTTCCCAGGAGTGGCCGGCCGCCCAAGATTACCCCAAGAGTGCAGCGGCGGCTCATCCAAGAGGTCACAAAAGACCCCACAACAACGTCCAAGGAACTGCAGGCCTCACTTGCCTCAGTTAAGGTCAGCGTTCATGCCTCCACCATCAGGAAAAGACTGGGCAAAAATGGCCTGCATGGCAGAGTTCCAAGGAGAAAACCACTGCTGAGCAAAAGAACATCAAAGCTCGTCTCAATTTCTCCACAACACATCTTGATGATCCCCAAGACTTTTGGGACAACATTCTGTGGACCGATGAGACAAAAGTGGAACTCTTTGGAAGGTGTGTGTCCAAGTATATCTGGCGTAGAAGGAACACTGCATTTCAGAAAAAGAACATTATACCAACAGTAAAATATGGTGGTGGTAGTGTGATGGTCTGGGGCTGTTTTGCTGCTTCAGGACCTGGAAGACTTGCCGTGATAAAAGGAACTATGAATTCTGCTGTCTACCAAGAGATCCTGAAGGAGAATGTCCGACCATCTGTTCGTGTACTCAAGCTGAAACGAACTTGGGTTCTGCAGCAGGACAATGATCCTAAACACACCAGCAAGTCCACCACCGAATGGCTGAAGAAAAACAAAATGAAGACTTTGGAGTGGCCTAGCCAAAGTCCAGACCTGAATCCTATTGAGATGTTGTGGTATGACCTTAAAAAGGCCGTTCATGCTCGAAAACCCTCTAATGTAACTGAATTAGGACAATTCTGCAAAGATGAGTGGGCCAAAATTCCTCCAGGACGCTGTAAAAGCCTCATTGCACGTTATCGCAAACGCTTGGTTGCAGTTGTTGCTGCTAAGGGTGGCCCAACCAGTTATTAGGTTTAGGGGGCAATCACTTTTTCACACAGGGCCATGATGGTTTGGATTTTTTTTCACCTTTAATAATAAACACCTTCATTTACAAATTGCATTTTGTGTTTACTTGTGTTGTCCTTGACTATTGTTTAAACTGGTTTGATGTTCCGAAACACTTAAGTGTGACAAACATGCAAAGGAACAGGAAATGAGGAAGGGGGCAAACACTTTTTCACACCACTGTACATTGATTACAGTACAAAAAACAGTAGCAAACGGGGAAAAACAGCACATCAGAAGGTAAAGGCCAGGGCTTCCTGAACTGTATTACACCACAAGGCAAGCAGAGTATCCTTGTAAAGAAAGTGCTATATTTTCCAGAACTAGAAGGCAGCCTCCTATCAGTGAAAAGTCTTGCAAGCAACAGTCTCACAGTTCCAGGGTGATGAATGCACAATAACAAGCAATTCCTTCCAAAAGGAAAACTGGATGACCAGCAAGCCAAAAAAGTCGCTAATGACCTACACAGCAAATGTATTCACTTATGGCACAGGCGGCTGAGGCACAGAAGTCCATGAACTTTACAGGACATTATAAAGAAAGGCTTTTAAGAAGATTTAACAATAGCGCCTTGCAAAGTGCTCATGAAATGCAAGTGCTGTATTGAAGAAAAGCCACACGTGCTCCCCTTCCACAGGCATCTTAAAATAAAAACTAAATACCCCCTGCAGCTCATACACAGTGACGTATGCGGTCCAATAAAAACTCCCACGACAGGTGGGAACAGATGTCTACTTACCTTCATTAATGATTATTCCAGGTACAAAAACAATTTATCTGATGAAACAAAAATGAAACAGAGAAACCTAAAGAGTTCGTTGCCATGTCTAGCAACAAATTCCAACGCAAACCAGGAATAATACGAATCGACAATGGGGGAGAATACATAAGCAAAGAAGTGGCCTCATACCTGAAGAGACAAGGAATAGTACACCAGACAACCACACCATACACTGCTGAACAAAACGGTGTAGTAGAAAGGAAAAATCGCACTCTTATAGAAATGTCCAGATGCATGTTGTCGGATGCCAACCTACATTACAAGTACTGGGGAGAAGCAACCTACACATAGAACAGACTACCCCCAAGAGCCATTAAAAGTACTCCATTTGAAATGTGGCATGGTGCAAAGCCTAGCATCGGGCACATCATGAGTTTGGATGTAAAGCATATGCCTATATTCCAAGTGAAAAGCGATACAAGCTGGAGAACAGAGCCATAGATGGCACTCTAGTAGACTACAGTGAACAAACTAAAGCCCCGTACACATGGTCGGAAATTCTGACAGAAAATGTCCGATCGGACCATGTTGTCGGAAAATCCGACCGTGTGTGGGCTCCATCAAACTTTTCCGACGGAAAAAATTTGAGATCCTTCTCTCAAATTTTCCGACAACAAAATCCGATCAGACTTTTTCCGATCGTGTGTAGAGAATTCCAACGGACAAAGTGCCACGCATGCTCAGATCAAATTAGGAGACCAAACCTATTGGCTACTAGCCTCTACGTAGTTCCGTCGTACGCAACGAATGTCACCACGTTCAGAATGGAATTAATTTTCCGCCAACTTTGTCCGACCGTGTGTATGCAACACCAGTGTCGGACAAAATCCGTCGGAAAAAATCCGACGGATTTTGTGGTCGGGATTTCCGACCGTGTGTACGGGGCATAAGGGTTACAAAATCCTACACCCAAAGACTGACAAAGTGACAAAAAGCTGTAGTGTTTCTTTTGATGAGAGCCCATCATCAGAAACATTAATCCCTGAAAGCTGTGAAGTGAATATACCCGGCAAACCAGAAGAAAAGGTCAACCAAAATTAACCTGTGCAGGAATCAGAACAAGAGGTGGAACTCATAATGCCTGAGGCTGGGTTCACACCTATGCAAATTAGATGCAGGTTTTCTTGCATCCAATTCGCATGACAGGAGATTGTGACCAGCTCTCTATGGAGCCAGTTCACATATCTCCGTTGCGGGTGTGGAGCGGCTTGCACAGGAATGCTGTGCGTCTTTGACCCCATTTTAGGGCCAAATTCAGGAAAAAATTCGGCCCTGATTCGTCCCTGAAATGGAGAACAGGGACACACCGAACCCCTGCTGCGATCCGCATCCGTCAGAGGTGTGAACCCAGCCTAAATCAAGTTCCCCACCAGATCCTGCTGAACTGCCTGAAAGCAGAAGATCCACTTGGACTACAAATGGTAGACCACCCCACAAGCTGTCATACACTGTCAAAACACACAGCATACTTGAACCAACATCCTGGGAAGAAAACTGCCAAAATGTGTAGCCAATAAATTGGAGAAAGACAGCAGAAGAAGAATTAAAGTCACTTCAAGAAAATAAAACCTGGACATTCACAGAGCTCCCTCCTAACCGCAAAACTATAGGATTTTCAAAGTAAAGTCAGATGCAGAAGGGAATATCCACAAATACAAAGCCATACTAGTTGCCAAGGGTTACTCCCAGAAATGTGGTGAAGATTATGAGGAAACATTCGCTCCCGTCGTAAAACACAATCAGAGCGCTTCTTAGTACTGCAACCGAGAAGAGCATGCAAGTGAAACACATTTGTCCTCATCAGAGTGCCCATTATACAAGGTTCCTCATCACAGTGCCCCCTTACATAGGGTGTCCTTGTCAGTGCCCCCTTAGAGTAGTTGTCACCATAAGAGTGCCTTCTTACATCAGGTGTCCCCACATCAGGTGTGCCAATCAGAGTGCCCTTTAGATTAGGTGTGCCCATCAGAGTGCCCCTTTATATCAGGTGTCCCTATAACAGTGCCACCTTACATCAGGTGTCCCTATCACAGTGCCACCTTACATCAGGAATTCATGTCAGTGTCCCCTTACATCAGGTGTCTCCATATGTTTCCCCCTTAACATAAATTGTGCCCATCAGAGTGCCCATCAGCGTTGCTCTTAAAATGCCCATCAACATGCTACTTATTTTATGTTAAGGGTCACGCTGATGGGTATATTTTCTATTAAGGAGCACTCTGATGGCCATATTTTATTTTAAGAGCAACACTGATGGGCACATTTTATGTTAAGAGGCACGCAGATGGCCATATTTTGTTGTACCCATCAGAGTCCCCCTTAAAATAAAATATGCCCATCTGCGTGCCCCTTAACATAAAATGTGCCTATCCGTGTTGCTCTTAAAATAAAATATGGCCATCAGAGTCCCCCTTAACATAAAATAGGTAGAATGCTGATGGGCACATTTTATGTTATGGGGCACTCTGATGGGTACAACAAATTATACAAGCCGTGAGTAGCAGGGGGTGGAGTGGAGCATGCATGTGACGTCATGCCCGGACGCTCTTGTGACAGAAGACTGGGAGTGAGAGCCGCGGTCAGGAGGCGGGGGGCGCACACACGCGGCGTCACTGGTTGCTGGAAAACCCGCAGTCCCAGCAAACCAGTGACTGCTACTACACTGGCAGTCTGGACTACAGCATCGCTCGGTCCGTGCTCGAACCGCGGGCCGCCATTTAATTACTGCTGCTATATGGAGACATTAAGGAAGACCTCTACATGGAGCAACCACCAGGGTTTGAGCAAGGAGACAACCTTGTGTGTAAACTTCAGAAGAGCATCTACGGTCTTAAGCACTCTGCAAGGATGTGGAATGAGAAAGTGAACAAAGTACTTACCAGAGAGGAATTCTCAATAAGTAAAGCAGACCCCTGTCTCTACTCCAAGAATCAAGAAGACGGATATACATCCTTATTTATGTTGATGACATTATAACTTGTTTTTAACAAGAAGGGGATTGCAATCAGATCGTTCACAAGCTGACAGAAAATTTAGAGATCAAAGAGCTAGGGAACATTAGCTACTATCTGGGAATCCAAATATAGAGAGAAGAAGATGGAAGGTATCTTCTCAACCAATCTCAGAAAATCTCTGAAATCTTGGAACAATTCCATATGCAAGATGCAAAGGAAGTGAAAACTCCTATGGAACCAGGTTATCAAAAGAGCAATGAAGCAGAAAACTTGCTACCCAACAATGACACGTATCTCAGAGCAAATGGTAAACTGCTATATGTTGCCACTGTGACAAGACCAGACATAGCCGTAGCAGTAGGCATACTATGTAGGAAAGTCTCAGCTCCCTGTCAGCATGACTGGAACGCAGTAAAAAGAGTGATACAGTACCTCAAAGGAACAAGTCAGATGACGTTATGGCTACCAGCAACATCAAATCCAAAACTGGTGGATGCTGATTGGGCCAGTGACTGCACAGACCACAAGTGGATTCATCTTCCAGTATGGGGAAGGAACCATAAGTTGGTCTAGAAAGCAAGCAACTGTCGCTCTATCTTTAACTGAAGCAGAATACATTGCAGCAGCACAGGCATGTCAAGAAGCGATATGGATTCGTCAACTCTTTGTGGACATTGGGATAGACATGTCAAAACCAATTTCCATTTTTAAAGACAACCGGGGATGTATAAAGCTTACACAATCATAAATGGTCAATCCTAAGACCAAACACATTGACGTCAAGTATCACCTACTGAGGGACAATCAAGAGCAAGGTGTCATTGACATTGAATCAGTGGCGACTGGTGCTCAAAATTTTTGGTGGGGGCGCAAACAAACTGAAAATATTTTGAAAAAAAAACCCCAACGATTGCAGTCACAGGGCCATCAAACACAGCCACTGTGCCATCAAATGCAGCCACTGTGCCATCAAATGCAGCCACTGTGCAATCAAATGTAGCCACTGTGCCATCAAACGCAGCCACTGTGTCAAATGCAGCTACGGTGCCAAATGCTGCCACTGTGCCCATCAAACACTGCCACTGTGGCATCAAAAGCAGCCACTATGCCCATCAAATGCAGCCACTATTCCCTTCAAATGCTGCCAGTGTGCCCAACTGCCCATCAAATGCTGCCAGTGTGCCCAACTGCCCATCATATGCTGCCAGTGTGCCCATCAAATGCTGCCAGTGTGCCCAACTGCCCATCAAATGCTGCCAATGTGCCCATTAAATGCTGCCAGCGTGCCCCCCGCCTGCTTGCCATCTTCCCAGCACTTACCCTGTGTCTGTGGGGAATCTGGTGACGGCAACGAGCGGGGTCCTTCGTACGTCTCCTGTCCTGCCTCATCTCCTGTCCTCTCCTCCATAGGCGTCCAATAGTCGTCCAATTGGCTGTTGTTTCAGCCAATCATGTGACAGGTAACAGTCCCGAGCAGCTGATTGGCGGAGAGGTGGTTCAGTGTTAGGAAAGCGAATAGTCATTCACTTTCCTAACACAGCTGAGTGGACTGCGAGCGCCAAGCACAGTGCTTTCAGTTCACCTATTTTGCAGCCTTAGAGGCTTACTTACCAGCTCGGCTCGGGCCGTGCGTTCCACAGAGCTTAGGACATCACTTCCGGTTTCCCTGTGGCACAGGGAAACCGGAAGTAACCTCTTAACTACACAGTACCGAATTTGTTTGGCTCAATGGAATGCGCCACAGAGCAGGTAAAACTCCTGCAAATGAGGGGCCTTGTCTGCAATCTCGTGATTGCATTGACGTGGCGCTTCCCATAGTGCACTGTGTCCGGAACCCAAATTTTTTTTTTAAAGAGCCTTTTTCAAGTATGTGGAATGAGAAAGTGAACAAAGTACTTACCAGAGAGGGAGTCTCAATAAGTAAAGCAGACCCCTGTCTCTAATCCAAGAATCAAGAAGACAGATGGATATACATCTCCACAAAGTTGGGAGCATGAAATTGTCCAAAATGTCTTGGTATCCTGACGCTTTAAGAGTTCCCTTCACTCCCTTCCCTTGGCCAACCCCAACCCCACACCATAATCTCCCCTCCACCGAATGATTTGGTCCAGTGCACAAAGCAAAGTCCATAAAGACATAAATGAGTGAGTTTGGGGTGGAGGAACTGGACTGGCCTGCACAGAGTCCTGACTTCAACCCAATAGAACACCTTTGGGATGAATTAGAGCGGAGACTGTAAACCAGGCTTTCTCGTTCAACATCAGTGCCTGACCTCACAAATGCGCTTCTGGAAGAATAGTTAAACATTCCCATAGACACACTATAAACCTTGTGGACAGCCTTCCCAGAAGAGTTGAAGCTGTTATAACTGCAAAGGGTGGGCCAACTCAATATTGAACCCTACGGACTAAAGCCTCGTACACACGATCGGACTTTCCAACAACAAAACTGTGGACTTTTGTTCGAAGGGTGTTGGCTCCAACTTGCCTTGCATACACACGGTCACACAAACGTTGGCCAACAAATACAAACGTAGTGACGTGCAAGACGTATGTGATATCTCTATTACGAATGTTAGTTTACAAGACCGAGCGCTTCCAGCTCGTCCTTGCTTCCGAGCATGCGTGTTTGGACTTTTGTCCGACGGACTTGGGTAAACATGATCGGAAAGTCCGACAACAAACATTTGTTATACAAAGAAATACAAAGAATTACCCCTCCAAGGTAATGACTTCTCCCAAAACAGCTGTCTCCACAATCCCACAGGGTGCTGGCTCTGTTTGCAACAGGAACTGAAGTAGAAAAGATATAGCTGGATAGCCGCACTCCAAATTATTCAATTTTATTTCAAAAATATAATTAAACCACAAGAGTCTTCTTCTTTACTTCTTCTTCCTTTCATCTGATTCAAACTTCAACTCTCTACTCTTTACTTTCCTTTTTACTGTACTGTCAATGTTATAGATAGTTGATAAACTGGCTCCACATATTTAAAAGTTCATATTAAAGAGGGAGTCTGGCGAAATTTTTTTTTTAAAAGTCAGCAGCTACAAATACTGCAACTGCTGACTTTTAAAATAATGACACTGACCTGTCACAGGGTCCAGCGACGTGGGCACCCGAGGCCGAACTGTCCCTTGGATGCTGCCTCCACCATCTTGGGTATGGGAATCAGGAAATGAAGCCTTGCGGCTTCACTTTCCGGTTCTCTATTGCGCATGCGAGAGTCGCGCAATGCAATAGGAATGCTCCGCGCTGTCTCTGGGACCCATGTGTGTCCCAGCAGACAGCGCGGTGGGACGGGAAGTGGCGTAGACTCCCGTGGGAGTCTATGCCCGGAAGTGGGTGCAAATACCTGTCTTAGACTGCCCCCTCCTCCCTTCTGAAAGGTGCAAAATGTGACACCGGAGGGGGGGGAGGGTTCCGATGAGCGGAAGTTCCACTTTAGGGTGGAACCCCGCTTTAAGTGTTAATGTATGATGCCAGACATATAATACTGAAACTGTTAAAATATGTAATATTTTTTATGTTAACGTGGAAAACTTGAAATAAAAACCATTGAAACAAAAAATACAATTAAAATCATAGCATCTAAGCTTGTATACAGACTAACTGCACACCTGCTGACATGTTTCACACCGAACACGGTGCTTAGTCAAAGCTTTACAGCCGTGTTCGATGTGAAACATGTCAGCGGCTGTGCAGTTATGCCGCGTACACACGGTCGGAATTTCCGATGGAAACAGTCCGATGGGAGCTTTTCAATGGATTTTCCGACCGTGTGTATGCCCATCGGTCTTTTTCTGTCGGAATTTCCGACAGACTTTGGTTTGAGAACCTGTTCTCAATTTTTCCGACGGAAAACCTTTCTATCGGATTTTCCGATTGTGTGTATGCAATTCCGACACGCAAAATTCCGACGCATGCTCGGAAACAATTCAACGCATGCTCGGAAGCATTAAACTTCCCTTTTATAGTGCTGTCGAATGTGTTTTATGCCGCTGTGTTACTGACCGTCGGAATTTGGTGTGACCGTGTGTAGGCAAGACAGTTTGAGCGAAATTCCGACGGTAAAACCATCAGAGCTTTTTCCGACGAGAATTCCGACCGTGTGTACGCGGCATTAGTCTGTATACAAGCCTAGATGCTATGATTTTAATTATATTTTTGAAATAAAGTTGAATAATTTGGAGTGCGGCTCTCCAGCTACATCTTTTCTACTAACAAACATTTGTTGGCGGAAAATTTGAGAACATGCTAGCCAACATTTGTTGACGGAATTCCGACAATAATTGTCCGATGAGGCGTACACACGGTCGGACTTTCAGCCAATAAGCTCACATCCAACATTTCCCGTTGGAAAATCTGATCGCGTGTATGCTAAATCAGACTGGGATGACATTAAAGTTTATGTGCGTGTAAAGGCAGGCGTCCCAATACTTGTGTAGGTATACAGCTAAAGGTGAGTAATGCCCCGTACACACGGTCGGAAATTCCGACCACAAAATCCGTCTGATTTTTTCCGACGGATTTTGTCCGACACTGGCGTTGCATACACACGGTCGGACAAAGTTGTCGGAAAATCCGATCATTCTGAACGTGGTGACGTTCGTTGCGTACGACGGAACTACGTAGAGGCTAGTAGCCAATAGCTTTGGTCTTGCAATTTGATCTGAGCATGCGTGGCACTTTGTCCGTCGGAATTCGCTACACACGATCGGAAAAAGTCACATCGGACTTTGTTGTCGGAAAATTTCAGAGCAGGATCTCAAATTTTTTCCGACGGAATAAGTCCGATGGCGCCCACACACACGGTCGGATTTTCCGACAACATGGTCCGATAGGACATTTTCCGTCGACCGTGTGTACGGGGCATTACTCATCACAGCTCCCGGATGCTGGTCGACCTTGTTGTACTCCGGTAAATTGGTCAGAAAATGAACTAAAAACAAGTTAGAAAGTCACATAAAATGTTCTTTCAACTAAACAGCAATAGTCAAAAAATAAAATGAATCAACACAATGCGTGCTGCAGCAATTTTTCTTCTTAATTGAATGGTAGTAAGGGTCACCTCTGACGTGCTACGAGTTGAAAAACATTTTTTAAAACACATGAGTGTAAAACATGGCAAAGGTGAACTCTGCTACTATTCAATAAATGTAGAAAGTTGCTGCAGCCCAGAGCGCGCTAATTCGTTTTCCTTTCTGACTATTGTTGTGTTCAATTTAAAGTAATTTGTATATGACTTTTTATACAACCATTGTGTAAGCTTTTCAAAGCAGGAAACTGATCCCAAGTATGTAATGAACAAATACATCTGCCTCCACCTTGTGCAAATATCAATACAACATACAATGAAACAAGGATTTCAAAACATTAACACATAGTTATAAGAAATATTTACATCACGCTGATCTCTTAAATAAATAATAAAAAAAAAATGTTAAAAAGCCAGAAAAAGACTATAAAAGACTATGCTTTCTATTTCACCCCAGTAGGAAATATAATATAGTAGACAAACAAGTAAAGAGTCTCCATAGATTTCATTGTTCTCCGACATGAAGTTCAGTGTTGCCAACCTACCAGATTGAAATTTACTGACACGACACCCAATATTTACTGGCACAGTCAAGTTTTTACTGGCACATTTAAAAGTTACAAAATTACAGGGGGTCCCCGAGTTACGAACTCGTTAGGGACTGCCCGCCTGTTCTTAACTCGGAAATGTTCGTAAGTCGGCCGCGCATGCGCAGACCGACAATTACGGACATTTCCGATGTTCCGTCGAATGAGCGGTCGCTGCAGCTGTCAGGAAGCAGAGCCGATCCGCCCTCGGGGGCCCTCTGCAGGTCCGCGGGGCCCTACGCTGCTTGCGTAGTTCGCGTGTCCAGCTGTCACTAGGTGTCCGAAGTGTACTGCGCATGCGCAGTACGGATCAAGAAGATTTTCGGAAATTGTCGGAAGATGAACGTCGCCTGCGCAGAACGGCCGAAGGACGGCGAAAAATGGCGGAGGGTCCCCGCAGCGCCCCGTTCGTAAGTAAGGGATGTTCGTAGGTCGGGCGTTCGTAAGTCGAGGACCCCCTGTACAGTTTTATATGCAAATTTCAGTATTTAGGCTACACACAAGTACAATATGCAAATATCAAAATGATTTAAGGTGGATATTAAGGCAAAAACATATTACTTATTTTATTTTCGATATGGTAAATAAGTATCTCAGGGACAGGAATCGAGAGGGCAAGAAATTAAAATGGGTGGCACACACACACATGCAATTGACTCTCACAGTGCGACTGACAGCAGTGTGCAGCAGCACAGATGATGACAGCAACTCACCAACATGACACCTCCCCTCCTGAGTCACAGTGACCCTCTCTCTCCATGCCAGGGGGTCCCTTCAGTCCACTCCCGGCTTAACTTCCTCCCGTTCCACAGACCTGCACGCAGTGGTGTAACTAGAACCTTCAGGGCCCCGGTGCAAGAAACCATGAAGTGCCCCCCTGTACCCCAGCCGAAGCCCTTCCCTCCGAGTCAGGTGGTGGAATTCCAGGGCTCGGTCACAGGTACGACTTTTGTGAGCCCGGTAGTTCCACCACTGGTATCAGCAGTTTTTTTTTATTATTTTTTACAATTTTTTAGGAGTCCCATTGTATGATGTTACACCTTTGAGACAAAGAGGAAGAAGGGAAAGGGGAATTGGGTCCCTGTCCTCTGGGGAGAAGTGGGCCCTGTCCCCAGGAGAGATTGGGTCCCTGTCCCCATGTAAGTAGGAGTCCCTGTCCCTAAGGGAAATGGGGTGCCTGTCCTCTGGGGAGAAGTGGGCCCTGTCCCCAGAGGAGATGGGGTCCTTGTCCCCAAGGGAAATGGGGTCCCTGTCCTTTAGGGAGAACTGGGCCCTGTCCCCAGGGGAGATGGGGTCCCTGTCCTTAGGGGACATATCTCCCAGAAAAACCTGTCAACATCTGTGTATGACGGGGAGGGGGGGTGCTGGCAGACAAGCCTGCGGTGTCCTTTGGGGAGCCGGCTCTCATAGGGCTGCACTGCATCTGTGTGCTTAAAGTTTGTTTGCCTGGGAGAAGTATGCAGTGCAGTGTGAGCCGGACTCAGGGGGCGGGACTCTGACTGGGGAGGACAGACACCGGACTGAGCAGCACTGCATGGAGCAGGAGAGGGGCACCTGGAGGAGCGGCAGAGGACACAGGTTGTGTGGGGAATGCACAACTAAAGAGCAGCCAGTGCGGTAGTCGAGCATGGATCTCTGTTAGTCACCCCCCACCTCCAGCCACCCGTGCGCCTGGTGCCTGCCACCGGCCATATGTAGAGGGGGCCACATGGGCCCCTTGCAGCACAGGGCCCGGTTGCGCTCGCGACTGCTGCACCCCCTATAGTTACGCCCCTGCCTGCACATGAGGGCTCTGGCTGCTCCGTTCCCTTGCACCATGACTTCACGTGACACACTGCTGGCACAGTCCAAACACACTGTAGCAAGCACTCGGATGGTCTCGGCCAAGCGTCACAGCCATATTTTTTTACTGGCAACCTTTTTCTTTCACTGGCATTTACTGGCAGGAGAAAAGTGCCCATTTTTATACTGGCTGCCAGTAAAAATACTGGCGGTTGGCAACACTGATGAAGTTACAGATTAAGGAGGCAGGGAACCCGCATGTGGCTTCCTACAGCAAGGGGGGAACTAGTAAGGGAGGAAAGATGATTATTCATTTTTTTTGTGATATTTATTACAATTAGACTCAAAATTAATGTGCAATTTGTCCAAGTCGGAAAAACAGGTTCGTTTTAATGCAGACTCTATATAAAAGTACACTGTACTTACCTGCATTTCACGTCAGCTGCTGGGATTGAAAGCAAAGCCCTGTGCAAGGTTTGCAACAGGAGGCTAATCGGCTGAATGAATAGACCGGTTGGTTGCTGATGAACCTGATGAAATTCACCCAGTGAGTGGCCCTTTCCGTGGATTGAAAAGTCGAAGCAGTCGGGTGGAAAATTGATGGCCAGTTAGATGCAGCCGCTGTTTGATTATTTTGACAGTTGGTGGGGCAGGTGTCGAAACACAAAAGCCACAGTGGGATATTTATCTATTCCTGCTGGTACTGTAACCTGGATGGGGGAATCTGTTAGATTTTTGTTTTTTGAGACTGAAAAAATCTATTCGTGTTTGGCCATCTTAAAGTGGTTGTAAACGACATGAAATACACTATATTACCAAAAGTATTGGGATGCCTGCCTTTACATGCACATGAACTTTAATGGCATCCCAGTCCTGTCTTGCAGTCTCCACTCTAATGCCGCCTACACACGACCGGACTTTTCGACAGCAAAGGTCCGACGGAACGAATCCGTCTGACAATTCGATCGCGTGTGGGCTTCATCGGACCTTTGCTGTCCAAAAGTCAGACGGACTTTAGAAATAGAACATGTTTCAAATTTTTTCAACGGACTCGAGTCCGGTCGAAAAATCTATTCATCTGTATGCTAGTCCGACGGGCAAACAATGACGCAAGGGCAGCTATTGGCTACTGGCTACGAACTTCCTTATTTTAGTCTGGTGGTACGTCATCACATTCGAATCCATCAGACTTTGGTGAGATCATGTGTAGGCAAGTCCGTTTCGTCGGAACTCCGTCGAAAAGTCCTCCGGGGGGTTCAGTCCGTCGAAAGTCCGGTCGTGTGTACGCGGCATAATTCATCCCAAAGGTGTTCTATCGGGTTGAGGTCAGGTTGTGCAGACCTGTCAAGTTCCTCCACCCCAAACTCGCTCATCCATGTCTATATGGACCTTGCTTTGTGCACTGGTGCACAGTCCTGTTGGAACAGGAAGGGGCCATCCCCAAACTGTTCCCACAAAGTTGGGAGCATGAAATGATCTAAAATGTCTTGCTATGCTGATGCCTTAAGAGTTCCCTTCACTGGAACTAAGGAGCTAAGTCCAACCCTTGAAAAACAACCCCACACCATAATCCCCTCTTCACCAAAGGATTTGGATCAGTGCACAAAGCAACGTTCATAAAAACATGGATGAGCGAGTTTGGGGTGGAGGAACTTGACTGGGCTGCACAGAGTCCAGACCTCATCCAAATAGAACACCTTTTGAAAGAATTAGAGCGAATACTGTGAGCCAGGCCTTCTCGTTCAGATCAGTGCCTGTCCTCCCAAATGCGCTTCTGGAAGAATGGTCAAACATTCCCATAGACACACTCCTAAATCTTGTGGACAGCCTTCCCAGAAGAGTTGAAGCTGTTATAGCTGCAAGGTATGCCAACTCAATATTGAACCCTATTGACTGAGACTGGGATGCCACAGCTCATGTGCGTGTAAAGGCAGGCGTCCCAATACTTTTGACAATATAGTGTATAGTGACAGACCAAAAAGAAGCAAATAAAATACATTTGTTGTTAGGGTTTACATACCCTTTAATGGCATTCCTTTAACCGCTTCCCGACCGCCTCATGTAGATATACGTCAACACAATGGCACAGGCAGGCAAAATTTGCCTGCCTGCCCGGGAGCTCCGTGACCACGGCCGCGGGACCAGCGGACCCGATCGCCGCTGGTATCCCGCGATCGGGTTACGGAGCTGAAGAACGGGGAGAGGTCTTTAAACAAACCTCTCCCCGCGCATCCTACACTGACTGTCAGTGATCGGCGGTTCCCTGTCATCGGGAACGCCGATCAATGACGTCAGACGTACAGCCACGCCCCCCTACTGTAAAAAAAAACACAACACGTCACACTGACTCCTCCCCGCCCCCTAGTGGTTAACCCCCTTACTACAACTGTCATTTACATAGGAATCAGTGCTATTTAAATAGCAGTGATTGCTGTATAAATGACAAATGTCCCAAAAATGTGTCAAAAATGTCCGATGTGTCCGCCAAAATGTCGCAGTCACAATAAAAATCGCTGATCGCCGCCATTACTAATATTAAAAAAATTATTAATAAAAATGCTATAAAACTATCCCCTATTTTGTAAACGCTATAACTTTTGCGCAAACTAATCAATAATCGCTAATTGCGATTTTTTTTTACCAAAAATATGTAGAAGAATACGTATCGGCCTAAACTGAGGAAAAAAAATGTTTTTTTTATATATTTTTTGGGGATATTTATTATAGCAAAAAGTAAAAAATATTGCATTTTTTTCAAAATTTTTTCAAAAACCGCAGGGGCGATCAAATACCACCAAAAGAAAGCTCTATTTGTGGGAAAAAAAAAAAAAAAGGACGCCAATTTTGTTTTGGAGCCACGTCGCATGACCGCGCAATTGTTAGTTAAAGCGACGCAGTGCCGAATTGCAAAAAGGGGCCTGGTCCTTTGGCTGCCAATTGGTCCGGGGCTGAAGTGGTTAACATGCTAATTGCAGACAAATATAAATTCTTCAGTTTATTACCAACTCTTTTTTTTTTTACTTCCAGCCTGCTGGATGTATGTGAACACTCACAAAAAAGTGCACACAGGATCTGTCATATGGCCCCCTCCTGAAGAGGATGAACCCTTCCACAACCACCTCGGGTGCAAGATTCCTGACAGGGGCAAGGTCCACCTAGCCAAAAGGCCCAGCGACCCTTAACCAAGTACTAGGTGAGGTGATCTCCTGAAGGGAAACCCGCCAAAGGCAGGAAGGAAGGAACCTAAGTCTACATATGCTCCCCTTAGACATCAAAGTAGACCTACACCCTACAATCCAAGTGAAAAAAAAAAGCACCCATATAAGTGCAGAGTGATTCATTGGTGTGTATTCATAGAACAAAAACTCCCTGTGCCTAGGGACCCAATTATTCACCCATTTGGCAAACAGCAGAGGATGCCAACTAAGTGCAGTATATAGGAAAAGACTGCACTTAGTTGACGCCCTCTGCTGTTTCCTTTAAATATTGCAGAGATTACTTCATCTCAGAGATGCCACTGATATCTTTGGACCTATAGACTTTTCATTATAACCCTACACCCCCATAGCACATTCACGTGTATAATTATATTGTAGTTTAGCTGTATCGATACCTGCACCCTTCTTGATAATTCTCTGCGTTATATTCAATCATCAGACCCTGCCATGTTGCCTCTCATACAGCAAAGAGACGGTAAAGCCAGGCTGCCAATCACAGCCCCAAAAGGTAGGTAGCAGGATTTTAAATACCCCTCCAGTGATCACACCAGTACACTTATATAAGAAAAAATACAGTCAGGTCCATAAATATTGGGACATTGACACAATTCTAATCTTTTTGGCTCTATACACCACCACAATGGATTTTAAATGAAACGAACAAGATGTGCTTTAACTGCAGACTTTCAGCTTTAATTTGAGGGTATTTACATTCAAATCAGGTGAACGGTGTAGGAATTACAACAGTTTGTATATGTGCCTCCCACTTTTTAAGGGACAAAAAGTAATGGGACAGATTAACAATCATCCATCAAACTTTCACTTTTTAATACTTGGTTGCAAATCCTTTGCAGTCAATTACAGTCTGAAGTCTAGAATGCATAGACATCACCAGACGCTGGGTTTCATCCCTGGTGATGCTCTGCCAGGCCTCTACTGCAACTGTCTTCAGTTCCCGTTTGTTCTTGGGGCATTTTCCCTTCAATTTTGTCTTCAGCAAGTGAAATGCATGCTCAATCATATTCAGGTCAGGTGATTGACTTGGCCATTGCATAACATTCCACTTCTTTCCCTTAAAAAACTCTTTGGTTGCTTTCGCAGTATGCTTCGGGTCATTGTCCATCTGCACTGTGAAGCGCCGTCCAATGAGTTCTGAAGCATTTTGCTGAATATGAGCAGATAATACCCGAAACACTTCAGAATTCATCCTGCTGCTTTTGTCAGCAGTCACATCAATAAATACAAGAGAACCAGTTCCATTGGCAGCCATACATGCCCACGCCATGACACTACCACCACCGTGCTTCACTGATGAGGTGGTATGCTTTGGATCATGAGCAGTTCCTTTCCTTCTCCATACTCTTCTCTTCCCATCACTCTGGTACAAGTTGATCTTGGTCTCATCTGTCCATAGGATGTTGTTCCAGAACTGTGAAGGCTTTTTTAGATGTTGTTTGGCAAACTCTAATCTGGTCTTCACGTTTTTGAGGCTTACCAATGGTTTACATCTTGTGGTGAACCCTCTGTATTAGCTCTGGTGAAGTCTTCTCTTGATTTCTGACTTTGACACACATACACCTACCTCCTGGAGAGTGTTCTTGATCTGGCCAACTGTTGTGAAGGGTGTTTTCTTCACTAGGGAAAGAATTCTTCAGTCATCCACCACAGTTGTATTCCGTGGTCTTCCGGGTCTTTTGGTGTTGCTGAGCTCACCGGTGCGCTCTTTCTTTTTAAGGATGTTCCAAACAGTTGATTTGGCCACACCTAATGTTTTTGCTATCTCTCTGATGGGTTTGTTTTGTTTATTCAGCCTAATGATGGCTTGCTTCACTGATAGTGACAGCTCTTTGGATCTCATATTGAGAGTTGACAGCAACAGATTCCAAATGCAAATAGCACACTTGGAATAAACTCTGGACCCTTTATCTGCTCCTTGTTAATGGGATAATGAGGGAATAACACACACCTGGCCATGGAACAGCTGAGCAGCCAATTGTCCCATTACTTTTGGTCCCTTAAAAAGTGGGAGGCACATATACAAACTGTTGTAATTCCTACACCGGTCACCTGATTTGTAAATACCCTCAAATTAAAGCTGAAAGTCTGCAGTTAAAACACATCTTGTTCGTTTCATTTCAATTGCGGTGGTGTATAGAGCCAAAAAGATTAGAATTGTGTCAATGTCACAATATTTATGGACCTGACTTGTATGTACAAAATATTTATTTTAACAATAAAATATTTTAAAAAAAATGTCAAATTGTGATGACTTGCATACTGATACCAGCAAAACATTATCCACTACAAACATGTATACAGTAGCTGTTTGTCAAGATGAGGAACTAGGGTCAACGCGTTTTGCGGAAATGACCGCTTCTTCAGGACCTCTTAAATGTTTATGATCACATAAGTGGATTATTTTTCGGGAATTTCAATTTAGATACTTTTCATGCATCTTGTAACTAGACCACACAGTATACTGAGCTGTACTGGTGGAATTTACAGTGAGGTACAGTCTTGCCTGTCCATGGGAGAAAGAGTTTCCACATGGTGTGGTAGTATGAGGAGGAGCAAGCCCCAACATCAAAGCCACCTAAGTCCTTCCTGTGACAGTGTTGCCCCACTGATGTTGGGGCAAGGACACGGAAATGAAGGCCACTGATTTTTTTTTTTTTTAAAAAGCCAAAATTCGTATAACAGTGCAGATTAGCTCGGACTGCTCATTGCGGTAGAAGAAATGTGAATTAAATGGTCGCTGGAGGAAATTATGAAGGTACCACTGTGTTTGAACGATCAGAGATGGGAAAAGGTCACTTTAAACAAAAAATTGGAATGCAAATGTCCAACGGCGCAGAATGTGGATGGATTTGGCAGAGCACCTTGCAGACTGCAGACGATTTGTTCATTTCTAATTGCGAGCTCATTTAGGAGTGTTTTGAGCAGTGCTGTGTTTTGGGTAAATCACCGCAAAACACGCCAACGCATTGTATGAAAATAAAATCAAATGAATCTTTGCAGATTATTCCATTCCTTCTTCCTCCACCTATATGAGCATTACTATCTTCTGCTATGTCTCTCCCTCTGGCGTGTTTTGCTCCCCTCTCCTCGCTTACTCCGGCTCTCCCCTCCTCCTTTATCACGGTTTACATTAGGATACAGTTTCTTCTCTAGACCATCTGCATGAGGCTCACACAGGGGTACACTACCGTGTGTATACTGTTGGAGGGGGGGGGGGGGGGGGGGGGGGTAGAGACAGATGTTCCTCTCCTGCGTCATATTAAAGCTACTGGCTCTGTGTTTGGGGATCTATCATCTATTTTTAGCCTGTCTATGGCAGCCCCCTGCAGAATCTACACAACCAGTAAACCCAGATTGGCCAGGCATGCTTTTAACCTTTATGTCCGCCCCGTCTTTGAAATTCCACAGCAAGTAAGTTGGCCTTAGAGCAGAATCGGTATGGAGTTTTTTAATTACTGATCCTGCCTAAGAGGATCGTCGTTTCATCTCCGCTTTCGCTGTAATGGGAGGTGACGGAATGTATTGCAATTAATTCCATTTATACGAGCCCGGGTGTTGGGCTGGCACAGTTGTGCAGCAATAAATGAAGGTATAGACAGCATCCATTGCTGTCCTGCATATGTCATTAGTGATATGATAAGAGCTTTCGGTGGAGCTGGAGGAAAAAAGAGGGGGAGGTCTGTTTTTTTTTTTTCAAAAATTCTGCTAATTTTACTCAGGTCTGTTAAACTGCAAACAGTTCCATCTGCCAAATACAGCTTCCAGTCAAGTCAGGTTGGTACACGACTATTTATTCGAGTGATCCTGCTCCTAGTTCTTTGTTGCCTAGACTGGCTAAAAATAGGTGCAGGCTCAATACAGAGGTTTTAATAATCTATATAGGTTTGAGCAAGGTAATACGATGCTGGCTTATTGCAGATGCAGAACCCTTCCTAGCAGCATGACAAATATTGCCATCTTGTGGTGGAAACTACTAACTGACTTTTTTTTAAATTTGTGCGAAAAGCTCTGAAAAAGCAAAGATTCCCCACTCATGGTAGCTTGTTTTTTATATTTATGAGGGACCTTGCAACAGACCCGACCGGGACAGGGGCTTCTGGAAGGGGCCAGGGGCAAGCCTCCTACCCACTGATTATGGCCCATGGAGAGAGCAGATTATTCTCTAATTATGGACAACAATGTGATGAGCGCTGAGAGTGAGGATTGGATTAATTCTCTGAATAAGGGCAATAAAGCATCCCTCCTGGAGTGGATTGAAAGCTGTATTAATAAAGTTGTTGTAAAGGCATGAAGGTAAAAAAACCTTCTGTGTGCAGAAGTCCCCTAATACTTACCTGAGCCCCCTCTCGATCCAGCGATGTCCAGGAGAGCCCAGCCTTGCACTTCTGATTGGCTTTTGACAGCAGCGGGAGCTATTGGCTCCTGCTGCCGCCAATCACAGCCAGTGAGCCAATTAGGAGAGGGCGGGGGTCAAGCCGCATCTCCATGTGTAAATGGACACCATGAGCAGTGGCTCAGCTTGGGTGCCCCCATAGCAAGCTGCTTGCTGTGGGGGTACTCAGCAGGAGGGATGGGCTAGGAGCGCCGCTGGGGGACCCGAGAAGAGAAGGATCCAAGCTTCCCAGAGCAGGTAAGTATAACATGTTTGTTATTTTTTTTAAAACAAAAACAAGACTTTAATATCACTTTAATCTTTTTGTACAGGTTAATGGTCAGAGGAAATATGGTGGCCCTCCCGTAGACTGGGTGGGAGAGGCTCCTTCAAATGGGACAGAAATATTTATTGACACTATCACTCAAGAAATCTATGAAGATACATTAATTCCACTTTATCAGAGTGCTGGAACATTGTTTATCTTCTAATGACTTGTCTAGTGGACAGACGTTTGTGTCTCTCCCATCGTATGCCTTCTAGGTCTGAATTCCCATTGTTAATTGAGTCACCTGTTGTTTCTGTCTGTCTGCTTGTATTTTGTGTCCACTTCACCTTTTTACCAAACTATTGTGGGATGTTATGTTTGTTAATTAGATTACGGTTTAATTAAGATCACCCGTTAGTTGTTAGCTGTTAATTGGATTGCTGTTTGAAGTTTGCATTGTCATGCTAATATCATCAATAGGGGAATGTCCTCCTGTGGGGTATAAAGTATGTGTCTGCATTTTAATAAAGAGTCGTTCCTTTGGTTCTTCTCTCAACATCTTGTGTGTATGATGCTTGAGGTAAAAGGGCTGGTATTAGCTCTCGGCCTGCTGGGAGGGTTTGGAGAGCAGGTGTCACTGTTTGGCTGAAGCACCCAAGCAGGGGGGACATGACTCCATGTCCCAGGTGTTAGGTAGATTTTATGCAGTATCCTGCTGTTGTTGTAGCCAGCGACCCTGTCAAGGAGGGTTCTAGGTTTAGAGAGTTTCCCTAAGTTTTGAAATGTAATTCCACCAACAAGCCCATGATATTTGTGTAGCACCCTCCTAGATTAGTATAGGCTGTTAGGTAAATTTAGTGGAGCAGGGGTTGATTGTTATGCCTGCTCAGTAACCCACAGTCTGCTGATTGCTTCCCCCTGTATTCTAGAGAATTCTAAAATGATAGTGTTTTAATATCCCACCTACCATCAAGCTGTCACAATACCCCAGCTGAGGCATTCCCCACTCTGCCGCTGCACATATACAAGAGGTACAGTATCTCATAAAAGTGAGTACACCCTTCACATGTTTGTAAATATTTTATTATATCTTTTCATGTGAAAACACTGAAGAAATGACACTTTGCTACAATGTAAAGTAGTGAGTGTACAGCTTGTATACAAATATACATTTGCTGTCCCCTCAAAATAACTCAACACACAGCCATTAATGTCTACTCTGCTGGCAACAAAAGTGAGTACACCCCTAAGTGAAAATGTCCAAATTGGACCTATTTAGCCATTTTATCTCCCCAGTGTCATGTGACTCGTTAGTGTTACAAGGTCTCAGGTGTGAATAGGGAGCAGGTGTGTTAAATTTGGTGTTATCGCTCTCACTCTCTCATACTGGTCACTGGAAGTTCAACATAGCACCTCATGGAAAGACCTCTGAGGATCTGAAAAAATAATTGTTGCTTATTTATAGTAGCGGCAAACTGCAACCATCATCAACATCAACCCGACCAATTTCTGCTGCTGGTAGTATACCCGTTTCATTGTATTACCAATGACAATTATTAGCCCTGAGTCACAAGGCCTGGGGTTGGCCAGGAACTCGGGGCTATTGGTCGCCTGCCCTGGGGCCGCTTTGCAGGGTGATCCTAGGTGGGTGGTGCACGCTGGGCAGCAAATCTGAAGGGGGGGAGCACCACTGGTTTACACAAATCTCCTCCATCTCCCACTTACCCTGGGTGACATATATGAAGTCCCGCCTCCTGGAACGGCTCCTATTATGGACGTCACACTGGTCCAATGCCAGAACATGTGATGTCCATCATAGGAGCCAGTCCAGGAGACAGGACTTTGTGTGACAAGACAACAGCCGCGCCGGGTAAGTGGGAGATCCCTGATCTGTGTAAACAGGCATCTTTCCTCCCTCCCCATGCAAGGCTGCCCATGCTTTCTGATCAGGCTGCAGGTAAGGGCACAGGTAAGGCTGAGCTGATGGGATGGGCACTGATTAGGCTTCATTGATGGCCACTGGTAAGGCTGCATTGATGGCCATTGGTGAGGTTGAGCTGATGGGCACTGATCAGGCTGCATTGATGGGCACAGGTAAGGCTGCACTAATGGGCACTGATCAGGCTGCATTGATGGGTACTGATGAGGCTGCATTGATGGGCACTGGTGAGGCTGCATTGATGGGCACTTGTGAGGCTGATCTGATGGGTACTGATGAGGCTGCATTGGTGGGCACTGATCAGGCTGCATGGATGGGCACTCATGAGACTGCATTAATGGGCACTGATCAGGCTGCATTGATGGGCACTGGTGAGGCCAGCAGGAATCAGCAAGAGAGCCTAACCCCCCCCCCCCCCATGATCCTGGGCTTGGAGTGGACTTACTTTAAAATGTGGGAGGGGTTATCAAATTAATCTTTGGGCTGAAGCCCCTGGTCTTTTTCCCACCTAGCAACACCTCTTATTGTCATGTTATGATTATGCAGATTTATTTGCACACAAGGATTAGCCCCTGCTAATTTAGGATACCGTGTCCAGTGTCAATTTTGTTTTCCAGTAAAATAATATTGACCTCAATTTGGCAGCAAACCTTTTCATGCAGATTGTTCTTTACCATACAGCAACAATAGCATTGTAAATTACAGATGGGTACTGAACACACACAGTTAAAAAAATAAAACACGTACAGTATATGATATAAAAGCTAATAGTAGTTAGTCATCTTCAACTGGACTAGTTCTGGAATGTTTCACCACCTGTCCAAGTGGCATCCTTATTTTTGAGTGTCAGGAACATACCCCAGCATGAATTACATTACATTACAATTAATTACATTTACATGTCAAGGCTGGCATCACAGCTATGCACCGTAATAACATACTGTAAAACATGCTGTTTACTGCTCATTACTACATGGCAGGTTAATTCATGGCAATTTGTACAGTAAATTGTGGTGCTATTCATATAGAATGGCATTTAGAACAACACCCCAACACACAAGTACAGCCGCTGGCACTGTAACTTGACTGTAGAGCACCATGACGCATAAGCCATAAAAAAGGGCCAGGTATGATTTTCATCCATTGTAGTGCATATTAAATGGGATGCCCTAATGCAATGCATAATAATAGGCAAAATAAATGACTGCATATACACACTGAAATACAATGAAAACTGTGAAGGGACTATAAATCTAATAGGTGGTTTAAACAATATTTTCGCTTTTGCTGTCAAATTGGGATAATACGTATTATACATTTGTCACATTCATGTAGCAACACTTATGTAGCGCCATAACCCCCTGCAGGGCGGCTATGAGATTCTGGGCTTACCGATTACCTCCCCCTTGCAGCTCGTCGTTCTTGTCTAGGGGTTCCCAGGGTTGATACGTGTGAAGGCTGGCCGAAGGGCCAGCCTGTATTTGTGGGAGGAGTCGGAGAGACTATTTAAGCCTCCTCCTCTTCTAGGGACTGGGTCGTCGGCGTTCTGGGTTAGGAGGGGGTGGGGCTGTCCACGGCACGTTGGGTTCTTGCCTGCATGGTGGCGGTGCCTCTCGGTGCTCTTGGTTACCTTTTCTGAGCGGCGGTCGGCCGCAGGATTCATCCCCCCCCTCCTACCATCTCTGGGTTGCTCCAGCTCGTAGGGGCGTCCTGCCATCCTCCCTTGCAGCGCCATGTTACAGCTGCGTGGAGGGCAGCCGCCGCTTCTCCCAGCGCAGTTCATCCATCCTCCACCACCCACTTTATCTGCCCGCTTCTCCCGGCATGAGGGAGCGTCTGTCCTCATGTTCCACTCTCCCCCTCAGCTTTGGTTAGCAGTGTGCCGCCCGCCCGCTTCTCCCGGCGGTCATGCCGAGGGGGAGCGGAGGGCGTCTGTCCTCATGTTCTCTCTCCCTTCAGCCCTGGTCAGCGGAGTGCCGCCCGCCCGCTTCTCCCGGCGCACATGCCTGGGGAGCGGGGGGGCGGGCGTTCATCCGTCTGTCCTCCCTTCCATCCTCCCGCCACTCTCCCCACTGCGTGCTGCCGCCCGCCCTCCCGGCGCTCACGGGGGGGGGGAGCGTCCGTCCGTCCTTCCATGCCATTGTTCGTTGGTTGTGGCGGGGGAGCTATCTGACTAGGCTGTCGCCGCCGCTTGCCTGTTAGGGGGGGGGGGGTTCGGCCGCCGCCGACTCCTCTCTCCATTTCAGGTACACGTGGGACATGTCTGGGGGGGGGGGGGTGTTCGGCAGCCGGCCGACTCCTCTCCCCATTGCAGGTACACGAGGGACATGTCTGCCTGGTGCTGACTACTCTCCCCTTACACTTTCTCCATGCACATATCTGCTTAGTGCGGTGTCATGCAGCATACAGTTCTGTCATTTGTCGCAATATCTGAAGTTTGCTTGAGTTTTCTGTTTTCCCTGGAGGCAGCCTGTTGAAAGTGCACTTCACTGCAGCATGTGTCAAAGAAACTTTCTACATACAAATCCTTCTCCACGGGCCGCCCGATTTCTCTCGGCATTCCGCCGGGGGAGGTGAATCGACCGCCGCCAGCTCCTTTGCTCTGTCATAGCGTTTTCTGCCCGTCATTTCTGTCATAGCGTTTCTGCCCGTCATTTCTGTCATAGCGTTTTCTGCCCGTCATTTCTGTCATAGCGTTTTCTGCCCGTCATTTCTGTCATAGCGTTTTCTGCCCGTCATTTCTGTCATAGCGTTTCTGCCCGTCATTTCTGTCATAGCGTTTCTGCCCATCATTTCTGTCATAGCGTTTCTGCCCGTCATTTCTGTCATAGCGTTTTCTGCAGTCATTTCTGTCATAGCGTTTCTGCCCGTCATTTCTGTCAAAGCGTTTTCTGCCCGTCATTTCTGTCATAGCGTTTTCTGCCCGTCATTTCTGTCATAGCGTTTTCTGCCCGTCATTTCTGTCATTGCGTTCCGCCCCTGCTTTTTCTGTCATTGCGTTCCGCTCCTGGATTCCTGTCATTGCGTTCCGCTCCTGGATTCCTGTCATTGCGTTCCGCTCCTGGATTCCTGTCATTGCGTTCCGCTCCTGGATTCCTGTCATTGCGTTCCGCTCCTGGATTCCTGTCATTGCGTTCCGCTCCTGGATTCCTGTCATTTCGTTCTGCCCCTGCATTTTCTGTCATTGCGTTCCTGCCCCTGGATTGCTGTCATTTCGTTCTGCCCCTGCTTTTTCTGTCATTGCGTTCCTGCCCCTGGATTGCTGTCATTTCGTTCTGCCCCTGCATTTTCTGTCATTGCGTTCCTGCCCCCGGATTCCTGTCATTTCGTTCTGCCCCTGCATTTTCTGTCATTGCGTTCCTGCCCCTGCATTTTCTGTCATTTCGTTCCTGCCCCTGCATTTTCTGTCATTTCGTTCCTGCCCCTGGATTGCTGTCATTTCGTTCCTGCCCCTGGATTGCTGTCATTTCGTTCCTGCCCCTGGATTGCTGTCATTTCGTTCCTGCCCCTGGATTGCTGTCATTTCGTTCCTGCCCCTGGATTGCTGTCATTTCGTTCCTGCCCCTGGATTGCTGTCATTTCGTTCCTGCGATTGCTGTCATTTCGTTCCTGCGATTGCTGTCATTTCGTTCCTGCGATTGCTGTCATTTCGTTCCTGCCCCTGCGATTGCTGTCATTTCGGTTCTGCCCCTGGATTGCTGTCATTGCGGTTCTGCCCCTGGATTGCTGTCATTGCGGTTCTGCCCCTGGATTGCTGTCATTGCGGTTCTGCCCCTGGATTGCTGTCATTGCGGTTCTGCCCCTGGATTGCTGTCATTGCGGTTCTGCCCCTGGATTTCTGTCATTGCGTTTTCTGCCCCTGGATTTCTGTCATTGCGTTTTCTGCCCCTGGATTTCTGTCATTGCGTTTTTGCCCCTGGATTAATGTCATTGCGTTTTTGCCCCTGGATGTCTGTCATTGCGTTTTTGCCCCTGGATGTCTGTCATTGCGTTTCTGCCCCTGGATGTCTGTCATTGCGTTTCTGCCCCTGGATGTTTGTCATTGCGTTTCTGCCCCTGGATGTCTGTCATTTCATCTCTGCCTCAGTGTTCAGTCTCAGCGTATTTTTCTGTCATTTGCGTTTTGTCATGGCATTTCTGCATCAGCTTTCTGTCATAGCAGTCTGCCCCAGGATTGCTGTCATTGCATTTCAGTCTCAGCATTTGTCATTGCGTCCCTGCCCCAGGTTTTCTGTCATGGCATTTCTGCCTCAGCGCTTCTGTCATTACGTTTCTGCCTCAACGTTCTGTCATAGCTTCGCCCAGGATTCTGTCATTACGTTCTGCCCCTGGATCCATGTCATTGCGTTTCTGCCCCTGGATTCATGTCATTGCGTTTCTGCCCCTGGATTCATGTCATTGCGTTTCTGCCCCTGGATTCATGTCATTGCGTTTCGGCCCCTGGATTCATGTCATTGCGTTTCGGCCCCTGGATTCATGTCATTGCGTTTCGGCCCCTGGATTCATGTCATTGCGTTTCGGCCCCTGGATTCATGTCATTGCGTTTCGGCCCCTGGATTCATGTCATTGCGTTTCGGCCCCTGGATTCATGTCATTGCGTTTCGGCCCCTGGATTCATGTCATTGCGTTTCGGCCCCTGGATTCATGTCATTGCGTTTCGGCCCCTGGATTCATGTCATTGCGTTTCTGCCCCTGGATTCATGTCATTGCGTTTCTGCCCCTGGATTCATGTCATTGCGTTTCTGCCCTGGATTCATGTCATTGCGTTTCTGCCCCTGGATTCATGTCATTGCGTCTCTGCCCCTGATTCTTGTCATTGCGTTTCTGCTTCAACATTCAGCTTCAGCGTTCTGTCATAGCGTTGCTGTCATCACGTTTCTGCCTCAAGCATTTGTCACCACGTTTCTGCCTCAGCATTTCTGTCACCACGCTTGCCTCAGCAGCAGTTCTTTCATCACGTTTCTGCCTCACCGTTTCCGTCATTTCATTTCCGTCATTTAGTTTCCGTCATTTCGTTGCCGCCCTGGCATTTCTGTCATTGTGTTTCAGCCTCAGTGTTTCTCAGCCTCAGCGTTTCTCAGAGGGGCGTTGTTCACCCATGGCATACTCCGGTAGCTGTTTTGTTTGTTGGTTGTCATGTCTCATCGTATCTGTGTCCATGTTGTATCTGGGTCAGTTAGTTAGGGCTCACACGTCAGGATCTGTCACGTCTACAGATCCATACGGGCTGAGGTTTCGTTTGTTAAATTGATTGTTGTCCTCAATCTTCTCGCCCGTATACCACACGTCATACGATGCATGTTCATTCACCACACTCATACGACTACCCACCACGGTCCGTGGGTACACCAGCCCTGAGTTTCTTAAGTCAATTACCTGTCTCTGCGCTGCAGGTTACTCGGGCTCATTCACCACTCACACGAGGAGGGGGGGGGGGGGTCCATCGTCAGTTTCATCACGCACAGTGGTCTCGACTTTTCTGCTCATGTTTCTCATTCGTAGGTAGGCACAGAGGGGTGTTGTTGTTCTCATGTCTGGTTGTCTGTCATTTCTCCAGGTTGTGTTCTCAGGTTGGGCCGTCTTGGCTGCAGCACGACGCGTTCATATCAGGTGGGACCAGTGTTTTGTGTCTGGCATGGTTGCTCCATGTTGGCGATGCTCATTGCCATAGCGCCTACCCCATCACATCCATCAGGCATCCAGGTTTTTGCACTCCTGTCAGGGGTATTTTTGCCCTCTCTTTCTCACATCCTCATACCATAGTAGGGGTAGGCCAGGGGTTGGGGGGGGGGGCATTTCACTGAGCTACTTCGCTGGTGTCCATGCTTCTCGGCCATCATTCTGCAGGGGTTCCTCGGGCCAGCCCTTGCTTCTTTTCCCCTACGTATCCTCTCATGCACAAGCAGTTAATTCGCATGTCCGGGTTGTCTTGGGCATCAGGCTCATTCCATCCTTCACAGGACGTTCAGGTGGGTTCTGCGTAGCTTCGCAGGTTCTTCAGGGGGTTCCTTTTCATCACCAAGTCAGGAGTCAGTGGGTTTCTTCTGTCACAACGGATACTTACCGGTTACTCACTGTTGCCATCCGGGCGCACGTTAGTCTACATGTTGGATCATTACCTTCCCTTCTTCACCTAAATCTTGTGTCTTTTTGCCCTCTTTTCAGGCATACCGACCAGCCAGGCCATGGCACACCTCAGGCCTTGGTTCTTAGGAATATCGCATTTCCCACTTGAAGACTCCGATTACAAGTGTGAAGGCTGGCCGAAGGGCCAGCCTGTATTTGTGGGAGGAGTCGGAGAGACTATTTAAGCCTCCTCCTCTTCTAGGGACTGGGTCGTCGGCGTTCTGGGTTCCCACCCACCCAATACCCCAGCCATTAATACTTATAGTACTTCTCATTCTTACATCAAGGGTATGCCCTCTTTTCAGGCATACCGACCAGCCAGGCCATGGCACACCTCAGGCCTTGGTTCTTAGGAATATCGCATTTCCCACTTGAAGACTCCGATTACAAACAGTAATTGCAGAAACTGACACCTGTATTCCTGGTTAGGATTTTTATTTGCGTAAAACAATAAAACAGAACACAGTCTCTCAGTTGGGAATAGAGGGTATGGGTGATAAAGCTCAGGCACTTTAGAACTGCTGACATTCAGGAAATGTCTCTCTCCAAATGATCCAGGGAGTAGCCACTCGCAACTGGACAACTCGATTGTTGGATAAACCCTTGCTTGTAGATTTAGCAGCCAACAAGTGATTCGGAATTAGCAATGTCTCTGCCACAGACTTGGTTGTGAAACTTAAGTAAGCTTGCAATAGTCTCTCTTAGAAACTTGAGTTGTAACTGAAGGATAAGTTAGGAATAGGGTTGAGCGAACCCGAACTGTAAAGTTTGGGTCTGTACCGGACTTTAGGGTGTTCGGGTCCCGGACCCGAACCCGAACAATTGACTGTATGTTCGGGTTCGGGTCCGGTGTTCGGGGATTTAATGTTGCTTTTTAAAATGTCTTTTAAAAGGACTCGCGGCTATATGAATTGATATTCATATAGCCGCGAGTGCTTTTAATACAGAGAACAGTCATTGAAGTCATTTATTTTTAAAAAGTTAGTCATAAAAAGTGTTTGGGGACCCGGGTCCTGCCCCAGGGGACATGTATCAATGCAAAAAAAAAATTTCAAAACGTTTTTTCGGGAGCAGTGATTTTATTAATGATTAAATTGAAACAATAAAAGTGTAATATTCCTTTAAATTTCGTACCTGGGGGGTGTCTATAGTATGCATGTAAAGGGGCGCATGTTTCCCGTGTTTAGAACTGTCTCTGCAAAAAGTGTCATTTTTTGCAGAAAAGAAAGCTATTTAAAATCACTCGCGGCTACTGTTAATTGTCGGGTCCCGTAATACAGAGAACAGTCATTCATTGAAAGTCATTCATAAAAAAAAAAGTCATTGATAAAAAATAAAAAAAACAAAAAATAAAAAGCGTAGGGGTCCCCCCAAATTCAATAACCAGGCCCTTCAGGTCTGGGATGGATATTAAGGGGGATCCCAGACAAAAAAAAAAAATGGCGTAGGGTCCCCCTCAAAATCCATACCAGACCCTTGAGGTCTGGGATGGATTTTAAGGGGAAACCCAGCCAAAAAAAATGGCGTGAGGTCCCCCTCAAAATCCATACCAGACCCTTATCTGAGCACGCAACCTGGCAGGCCGCAGGAAAAGAGGGGGGGGCGAGAGCGCTCCCGCCTGAACCGTACCAGGCCACATGCCCTCAACATTGGGAGGATGCTTTGGGGGTCTAAGACCCCCAAAGCCTCTTGTCCCCATGTTGATGAGGACAAGGGCCTCGTCCCCACAACCGTGCCCGGTGGTTGTGGGGGTCTGCGGGCGGGGGGCTTATCGGAATCTGGAAGCCCCCTTTAACAAGGGGACCCCCAGATCCCGCCCCCCCCCCCCTGTGTGAAATGGTAAGGGGGTACAAAAGTACCCCTACCATTTCACCAAAAAAGTGTCAAAAATTGTAAAAATGACAGGAGACGGTCTTTGACAATTCCTTTATTAAAATCTTCTTTCTTCTGGTCTTCCTTTCTTCATCTTCTCCTTCCGGCATCTTCTTCTTCCATCTTCTTCTTCCTCCGATCCGCTTCTTCTTGGCCTTCTCGTCCAGCATCGGTGTCTCTTCTGGGCCGCTCCGCGCAATGGGAGGCTCCCGCTGGGTGAGGCTTCTCTTCGGTATCTTCTTCCACGCGTCGGTCTCTGAGGCTTCCCTCCGGTTTCTTCTTCCAGGGCGTCGGTCTCTTCTTGGGCCACTCTTTGCAATGGGAGGCTCCCGGTGTGTGAGGCTTCGCTTGGGCTGACAGTTCTTTTATAACGGAGGGCGGGGCCACCTGGTAACCCCGCCCCCCTCTGACGCATGGGGACGTCATGGGGAGTTCCCTATGGCTTTCCCCACGTCACGGGGAAAGCCATAGGGAACTCCCCATGATGTCCCCATGCGTCAGAGGGGGGTGGGGTTACCAGGTTTCCCCGCCCTCCGTTATAAAAGAACTGTCAGCCCAAGCAAAGCCTCACACGCCGAAGCCTCCCATTGCGAGGAGTGGCCCAAGAAGAGACCGACGCCCTGGAAGAAGATACCGGAGACCGACGCCGTGGAAGAAGATACCGAAGAGAAGCCTCACCCAGCGGGAGCCTCCCATTGCGCGGAGCGGCCCAGAAGAGACACCGATGCTGGACGAGAAGGCCAAGAAGAAGCGGATCGGAGGAAGAAGAAGATGGAAGAAGAAGATGCCGAAAGGAGAAGATGAAGAAAGGAAGACCAGAAGAAAGAAGATTTTAATAAAGGAATTGTCAAAGACCGTCTCCTGTCATTTTTACAATTTTTGACACTTTTTTGGTGAAATGGTAGGGGTACCCCTTACCATTTCACACAGGGGGGGGGGGGGGGGGATCTGGGGGTCCCCTTGTTAAAGGGGGCTTCCAGATTCCGATAAGCCCTCCGCCCGCAGACCCCCACAACCACCGGGCACGGTTGTGGGGACGAGGCCCTTGTCCTCATCAACATGGGGACAAGAGGCTTTGGGGGTCTTAGACCCCCAAAGCATCCTCTCAATGTTGAGGGCATGTGGCCTGGTGCGGTTCAGGCGGGAGGGGGGCCACTCTCGTCCCCCCCTCTTTTCCTGCGGCCTGCCAGGTTGCGTGCTCGGATAAGGGTCTGGTATGGATTTTGAGGGGGACCTCACGCCATTTTTTTTGGCTCAGTTTCCCCTTAAAATCCATCCCAGACCTCAAGGGTCTGGTTATTGAATTTGGGGGGACCCCTACGCTTTTTTTTTTTTTGTTTTTTTTTTTTTTTATCAATGACTTTTTTTTTATGAATGACTTTCAATGAATGACTGTTCTCTGTATTACGGGACCCGACAATTAACATTAGCCGCGAGTGATTTTAAATAGCTTTCTTTTCTGCAAAAAATTACACTTTTTGCAGAGACAGTTCTAAACACGGGAAACATGCGCCCCTTTACATGCATACTATAGACACCCCCCAGGTACGAAATTTAAAGGAATATTACACTTTTATTGTTTCAATTTAATCATTATTAAAATCACTGCTCCCGAAAAAACGGCCGTTTTTAAAAGTTTTTTTTGCATTGATACATGTCCCCTGGGGCAGGACCCAAACACTTTTTATGACTAACTTTTTAAAAATAAATGACTTCAATGACTGTTCTCTGTATTAAGGGGGACGGGAGCCGACACTTTATTATAGCCGTTCGGGTCCCCATTGACTTCAATGGGGTTCGGTGTTCGGGGTCAAGTTCGGGTCAAGTTCGGTCCCGAACCCGAACTTTTTTCTGAAGTTCGGCCGAACCTGCCGAACCCGAACATCCAGGTGTCCGCTCAACTCTAGTTACGAACTTTTCTTACAGCCGACCCGGCGATACCATAAGAAATGCGGCTTCAAATTAGTGTCCATACAGCTCAGCTTCCAGGCTCTTACCGAGCAGCCAGCCTCGTGCGTGGCACCCCCTACGAAGAGTCCTCCCCTGGTCGCATGTAGAGTTGCTGGGCCTCTCCAATCCTGAGATGGCACCGGAACACTTCAGAATCCTCCTTCAGATACTGTGCCTCGAACTAGCCAGTTCCGAGGCTCGGAAACGGATGGATCCCCACCCCATAGCATGAGTGCCTCTGGGGCTGGTCAGGAGTACCAGGGCCCTGGAGTCAGCGGACACTCCTGGACCGGGACCCCTCAGAGGGCTGGTCCGGTCCGGAACCAGGAACGTAACCCTCCTGCGAACTAACTCACCACGTGACTTCAACACCTTAAGTACCCCTTCCTGGAATACACAGCGGGGCCAGACACGCCCACTGATTGGCTCCGGGGAGAGTTTGGTACCCAATGCGTCCAACCAGACTGCGTTCTCAGCCTGTCACAGGTGCTCACCTCACCTATGACCAGGCAGAACCTTAATACAGCCCAATCAAAC
>CM053033.1:209658576-209912164 GCA_028564925.1 Lithobates sylvaticus | reverse complement strand
CCACCTCATGAAAAAAAAAAAAAAATAATAATAAAAACAATTTTGAAAAAGAAAAATCAGCCAAAATATTATGACCACCCCATGAAAAAAAAATAATAATAAAAAATAAATATTTTAAAAATCATGATCAGCCAAAACATTATCACCACCTCATGATCAGACAAAATATTATGACCACCCCATGATCAGCCAATACATTTTTGTTTGAAAAAAACTAAATTTTTATTTGAAAAAAAAAATTTTTATTTGAAAAAAAAATGTTTGTTTGAAAAAAAAATTTTTGGGGAAAAATATGTTCAGCTCTTTTAGCTAATGATGGAACTTCAACTTTTTTACTACTATTTATACTTTTTAAAATATACTTTTTAACACTTTTCACAGTTACTCCAGCCACTCCAGTAGGTGGAGGCAAGAACACTTCACACAATTTCCCCAGAAATTGTAGCTTTCCTAGTTAATCTATCCATCTTATTTTTGTCAATTTAACCACTTGCCGACCGCCCCATGTACATATACGTCGGCAGAATGGCACGTACAGGCAAAACCACGTACCTGTACGTGCCATTCGTCCGGCGGGGACGGTCGGCATCGCTTCAGGAGCGATCATAGACGAGGGGCCGGCCAGTGGTTTCTGGCCACCCCCTTGCGATCGCTCCTGGCGAATCAGATGCTTCCTCTTGCCTGCGTATTGTAAACACAGGCAAGAGGAAGTGATGTCACGCTCCTCGTGCCGGTCTTTCTGACCGGGACGCCGAGCGGAGAAGACATCAGGTTAGTGCACCAACACTACACTGACACCAGTCACACATAGGCACACATTCCACCCCCAGATCACCCCCCAGATCACCCCCTGCCCCCCCAGTCACAGTGTCACTGATTGCAGGGATTATTTATTTACTGATCACTGCATTTAGTGTCAGTTGTGACCAGTGATGGCACTAACGACGTTAAAGTAAACTGCGTTACTTTAGAGGGTAACGAGTAATCCAACTGATTACTCTTCCCCTCGCGGTAACGCCGTTCCCATTACTGGGGCGGCGTTACCGCAATTACCCGCCGCGATCGCGGAGCCATCCGCGGCCTCAGGAAAGGCCGCGGCTTCGGCCTAGCTCCGGAGCGGCGGCCGCCGGGTGCACCACGATGGCCGCCGCTCCGGCCTAGCTGCGGAGCGGCGGCCATCTTGGTGCACCCATCGGCCGTTTACAATGTGATTGCTCCATCAAATGACGGAGCGATCACTTTGTAAACAAACCGGCGTCAAGATGACGCTGGTCTCCCCTCTGTGTACAGATCTGTACAGTGGAGGGGAGAGATCGGATGGCAGCAGCCATCCCTCCATACTCTGCAACACCCTGCTAATACTGCGCAATACTCTGCAACACCCTGCCAATACTGCGCAATACTCTGCAACACCCTGCCAATACTGCGCAATACTCTGCAACACCCTGCCAATACTGCGCAATACTCTGCAACACCCTGCCAATACTGCGCAATACTTTGCAACACCCTGCCAATACTGCGCAATACTTTGCAACACCCTGCCAATACTGCGCAATACTCTGCAACACCCTGCCAATACTGCGCAATACTCTGCAACACCCTGCCAATACAGCGCAATACTCTGCAACACCCTGCCAGTGCCAATACTGCGCAATACTCTGCAACACCCTGCCAATACTGCGCAATACTCTGCAACACCCTGCCATACCCTGCAACACCCCGCCATACCCCGCAACACCTGGCCATACCCCGCCACACTCTGCAATACGCGGTAATACCCAGCCATACTCGGCGATACCCAGCCATACTCGGCGATACCCAGCCATACCCGGCTATACCCAGCCATACCCGGCTATACCCAGACAATATTACAGTTGGGGAGATGACGTGGATATTACAGTGGGGGCTTTATGGTGGTGGAATTTTCAAAGGTTTTTGCAAATTCAATTATTATTTGCTGATCCGAAAAATGATCCGATCCGTGACTCTGCAACGATCCGATCCGTGAGTTTGGGGGGGACAGATGTACAGGGGGGGAACAGATATATGTGTGGGGGGGGGGGACAGACGTGTAGTGGGGTACAGAGGGGGAACAGATATATGTGTGGGGGGGGGGGCAGACGTGTAGTGGGGTACAGAGGGGGAACAGATATATGTGTGTGGGGGGGGCAGACGTGTAGTGGGGTACAGATATATGTGTGGGGGGGGGGGACAGACGTGTAGTGGGGTACAGAGGGGGAACAGATATATGTGTGTGGGGGGGGCAGACGTGTAGTGGGGTACAGAGGGGGAACAGATATATGTGTTGGGGGGGAAATAGACGTGCAGGGGGGAACGCGCCCCTTGCTTACAGTAATACTAGACCCGCCCCTAAGAATATTAAAAAAAAAAAAGTCAGTTACTTTGCTGAGTAACTAATTACTTTTCCAATGTAGTAACTGAGTTACTAACTCAATTACTTTTTTGGGAGAAATAATTTGTAATGTAACTAATTACTTTTTTAAAGTAAGATGACCAACACTGGTTGTGACTGCAATAACTGTCAGGGCAGTTAGTTTTAGGCCCCTTTAGGTCTAAGGTAGCCCCCTACCCCCCCCCCCTTAATAAAGGTTTAACCCCTTGATTGCCCCCTAGGTAACCCTTTCACCCCCTTTTGCCAGTGTCACTAAGCGATCGTTTTTCTGATCGCTGCATTAGTGTCACTGGTGCCGCTAGGTAGCCAGTTTTTTTCTAGGTTAACCGCCAGGTTTATATAGGTTCATAAATAGGTTTATAGGTCAGGTACCCCCATATTACAACCTAAATAAAGGTTTTAAACCCTTGATTTCCCCTAGAGTTAACCCTTTCACCAGTGATCACCGTATAAGTGTCACTGGTGACGCTGGTTAGCCAGTTAGTTATTTAGGTTCCCCGTCAGGTTTTTATATAGCGTCAGGTACCCCCATATATTACCCAATAAAGGATTTAACCCCCTGATTGCCCCTAGTTAACCCTTTCACCAGTGATCACCGTATAACTGTTACGGGTGACGCTGGTTAGTTAGTTTGTTTTTTATAGTGTCAGGGCACCCGCCATTTATTACCCAATAACAGTTTAACCCCCTGATCGCCCGGCGGGTGATATCAATAAGGTCTGCGTCGCCCCAGGTTAGTGTCAGTACCACAAACACCCACGCGCAAAGCATACACCTCCCTTAGTGGTACAGTATCTGAACAGATCAATATCTGATCTGATCAGATCTATACTAGCGTCCCAGCAGTTTAGGGTTCCAAAAAACGCATTGTTAGCGGGATCAGCCCAGATACCTGCTAGCACCTGCGTTTTCCCCCTCCGCCCAGCCCACCCAAGTGCAGTATCGATCGATCACTGTCACTTACAAAACACTAAGCACACATAACTGCAGCGTTCGCAGAGTCAGGCCTGATCCCTGCGATCGCTAACAGTTTTTTTGGTAGCGTTTTGATTCAGTCGCCAGCAGCCTAGGAGCTTTTTTACCCGTGAATCTCACTAGTGTACTACTAAATTTAGAGCCCAAAAGGGCAAATCGCAAGTACACTAGTGAACAGGCCTACTTGTTTCTGAGTATGTCAGATAGTGAAGAGGAGGTCACTCATCTGTCAGAATCAGGCTCAGAATACGATCCAGTAGACAATAGCGGCTCCATGACAGATAGCTCTGGCGACAGAGGTGAGGTCCCTGCTAAGGTCAGGCGTACCCGATCCCGATCTTCTGCTGTTGTTGAGGTGCAGGAACCGCAGGTCTCTCGTATGGAGCAGAGAAGTACTAGCGCCGCTATTCCTTCTGGTGAACTGGCAAGCACCAGCGGCCTAGTACACCCTGGACATCCAGCACTGCAGTAACACGTGATGACGTGGCGAGTCCCATAAGTGCAGTTCAAGCTGGCGAGGTGGCAAGCACAAGTAGTGTCCCGCTGCCACCAAGAAGAAGACAAAGGCAGGCCCGTCGATCACATAGTGCCCTTCCTGCAGAATTTGCCAATCCTGATTGGGTGCCCACCACTTCTGCAGAACCCGTACTTCCCCCATTCACTGGCCAACCCGGTATTCAGGTGGAAACAGCTGATTTTAAGCCATCCGATTTTTATTCGCTGTTTTTCATGGAAGATCTCTATAGATCTATTGTGGACCAAAGTAATATATAAGCTGGTCAATACATCGCCGCTAATCCCCAGTTGCCTTCCCTTGCCAGAGATTGGAAACCAATTACGGTTTCCGAATTTAAGTCCTTTCTGGGCCTTTCCCTCAACATGGGCATACATAAATTCCCGACTCTGAGGACTTATTGGTCCACCTCACCAGTCCACCAAATGCCCGTGTTCACTGCCTCCATGTCCAGGGCACGATACGAACAGATCTTGCGGTTCATGCACTTCAGTGACAATGAACTTTGTCGTCCTCGTGGAGACCCTGAATTTGATCGGCTCTACAAAATTCGGCCCCTCATAAACCACTTCAACCAACGTTTTGCAGCCTTGTTTACGCCCAATCAAGTTGTCTGCATTGACGAGTCCTTGATTAAGTTTTCTGGCCGCTTGTCTTTCAGACAGTACCTTCCCAGCAAGCGTGCCAGATACGGGGTCAAGCTCTACAAGCTCTGTGACAGGGCAACAGGCTATACGTGGAGCTTTTCGGTTTATGAGGGAAAAGATAGTCACGTAGAGCCGGAGAACTGTCCAGATTACATAGGGAGCGCTGGCAAGATAGTGTGGAACTTGGTGTCACCCTTTTTCGGAAAGGGGTACCACTTGTACGTGGACAATTATTACACGAGCGTGCCACTGTTTAGTCATTTGTTTGATCAGCAAATTGGAGCATGTGGCACTGTGTGACCTAATCGCCGGGGCTTTCCCCAGCGGCTTGTAGATTCCCCTCTTAGGCTGGGGGAGAGAGCCTGCTTCAAGTGTAATAATTTGCTCGCTGTGAAGTGGAGGGATAATAGGAATGTTTTCGTTCTTACCTCCCTTCATGCAGACATGACAGTCCAAATTCGTACGGCGGCTGGTGTTGTGACGAAACCCCTCTGTGTCCACGAGTATAACCTTAATATGGGAGGGGTGGACCTCAACGACCAGTTGTTGGCGCCGTACCTAGTTGCCCATAAGGCTAGACGCTGGTACAAAAAAGTGTCTATTTATTTGTTCCAATTGGCTTTGCTGAACGCTCATGTGCTATACGGAGCTTCAGGCGGGACTTTACCCTTCCTTGAATTCCAGGAAGAGGTTGTCACAGAACTTCTGTATCCAGGCGGTTCTGCACCTCAATATCCCCTGCCAAATGCAGTAAGCCGGCTGCATGAGAGGCATTTTTCTTATGCCCTCCAGAGTACCCCTACCCAACGAGCCCCCCAAAAAGATGTCGTGTCTGTACCAAGCGCGGATGTAGGCGTGACACCCGTTATTATTGTCCACGCTGTCCTGACAATCCTGGTCTCTGCATTGGTGAATGTTTTGAACGCTGCCACTCACTAGTAAGGTATTAGCGTAGGGTACAGCATTTCACAGGCTAGGATACACTTTCAACAAAGCCTGGGGAATGCCCAGGAAAAAACCCAAGCCTACTTACCACCAGCTCGCAGAAAACCAAATTAGCCTGTCTAACAGTGTGTTAAAAACAGGGGTTTAGTCCGCACGAGCTGGCTATAGATGAGGGTGGTGGCAAGTTTTTTGTATCATTATCACGTTGGTGTTTGTATTGGTCCAGCAACGCACCAACACCTTTGCAGCCATTGTGCAATCTGCTGGGTGCTTGGTGTGCTCCTGTACCTTTAAGAAGGAGTGGGCTCCCCTTCAGTCCACCTGCCCTCATCTATCCATTAGAATGCATGTGCCTCCACTGTGGGGACACTCATAGTTTAGTGTTAGGACCACAGATATCAGGGTGCCGTGACGTGGCTCTGTGGCTTACGCATGCGTTTGCAAATGCGTGCGGACTAAACCCCTGTTTTTAACGCACTGTTAGACAGGCTAATTTGGTTTTCTGCGAGCTGGTGGTAAGTAGGCTTGGGTTTTTTCCTGGGCATTCCCCAGGCTTTGTTGTTAGGATACACTTTCACAGGGTCTCAAGAATACCATTGCATTTTGAGACCCGACAGTTAAAATTATAGTTACAGGGTCTCAAGAATGCCATCGCATTTTGAGACCCGACCGTTACAGTTATAGTTTTAAAAAAAGTTTAAAAGTTTAAAAAAAAAAAAGTGTCAAAAATAAAAATAAAAAAAAAAGTACGAAAAAAAAAAAAAAACCCAAAAAAAATATAAAATAAAAAAAACAAAAATAGTTGTCGTTTTATTGTTCTCTCTCTCTCTCTCTATTCTCTCTATTGTTGCTCTTTTTTACTCTATTCTATTCTGCAATGTTTTATTATGTTTTATCATGCTTGCTTTTCAGGTATGTAATTTTGTTTACTGTGTTTTATTGTTAGCCATTTTTTTGTTTTCAGGTGCGCCATTCAGTTGCAGCGCGGATTTATTTATCTTGACAGCAACAGCGTTTGCTCCCACGATACATAAAGCCGCGACTCCAACGCTGTAGGAGGTGATTTCACCACCACAGTTAAAAAAAAGAGCATATATGCCGAAGCATGGGGGCAGCAGGGGCGGAGGAGCGATTTTGCTCCTAATGCCACGTACATACGGTCGAAATTCCGACGGAGGCTTGCCCGTGGAAAAGTCCGACCATGTGTACGTGGCATAACTTTTTTGCGGGAGGATGCCCCATGCTTCGGCATATATATATATTTTAGGCACCGGTTGCGTTAACAAAATGTTTTATTTTTTACTATTTTTTTGGGGGTATTTGCTTTGCAGGTATGGTATGGTAAGGTCTTACTGTTATACTGTAATGTTACTTTGTTTTAATGTTAACCATTATTTGCTTAGCAGGTACGCCATTCAGTTGCAGCGCGGATTTATTTATCTTGACAGCAATAGCGTTTGCTCCCACGATACATAAAGCCGCGACTCCAACGCTGTAGGAGGTGATTTCACCACCACAGTTAAAAAAAAGAGCATATATGCCGAAGCATGGGGGCAGCAGGGGCGGAGGAGCGGTTTTGCTCCTAATGCCACGTACATACGGTCGAAATTCCGACGGAGGCTTGCCCGTGGAAAAGTCTGACCATGTGTACGTGGCATAACTTTTTTGCGGGAGGATGCCCCCTGCTTCGGCATATATAAATGGTGCATGTATGCCCACCATTAGAAGTGGGTGGATGAAGGGAGGTATTCTAATGGTGGGCATACCCACCAATCAATCTCTTTTTTTTCGTTCAGCCAAGAGGCTGCATGAAAAAAAAAGATTACAATATATGTCCAGTATGTTGCTGGACTTTGAATGGTTATACCAGTATGATGCCTGCAGGTTTAGGTATCATCTTGGTATCATTCTTTTCAGCCAGTGATCGGCTTTCATGTAAAAGCAATTCTAGTGGGTAATTAGCCTCTAGACTGCTTTTACAAGCAGTGGGAGGGAATGACCCCCCTCCCAGATATAAACCGCGCCATTGGGAAATTGAGAAAGCGTTTTATCACACCGATCTTGGTGTGGTCAGATGCTTTGAGGGCAGAGGAAAGATCTAGGGTCTAATATATTTTTTCAAAAAAAGAGTACCTGTCACTGCCTATTGCTATCATAGGGGATATTTACATTCCCTGCGATAACAATAAAAATGATAACTAAGAAAAAAAATGGAAGGAACAGTTTAAAACTAAAATAAAAAAGCGTTGGTCTGGCGTCATATGTAAACAGCAATTGCACCATGCATGTGAGGTATCACCGCGAAGGTCAGATCGAGGGCAGTAATTTTAGCAGTAGACCTCCTCTGTGAATCTAATGTGGTAACCTGTAAAGGCTTTTAAAAATGTATGTAGTTTGTCTCCACTGCGTTTTTGTGCGCAATTTTAAAGCATGTCGTGTTTGGTATCCATGTACTCGGCCTAAGATCATATTTTTTATTTCATCAAAAATTTGAGCAATATAGTGTGTTTTAGTGCATTAAAATAAAAAAAAGTGTATTTTTTCCACAAAAAATGCGTTTGAAAAATCGCTGCGCAAATACTGTGTGGAAAAAAAAAATGCAACACCCACCATTTTAATCTGTATGGCCTTTGCTTTAACAATATATATAGTGTTTGGGGGTTCAACGTAATTTTCTTGCAAAAAAAAATATGTTTTCATGTAAACAAAAAGTGTCAGAAAGGGCTTTGTCTTCAAGTGGTTAGAAGAGTGGGTGATGTGTGACATAAGCTTCTAAACGTTGTGCATAAAATGCCAGGACAGTTCAAACCCCCCCCCCCCCCAAATGACCCCATTTTGGAAAGTAGACACCCCAAGCTATTTGCTGAGAGCCATGTTGAGCCCATTAAATATATTTTTTTTTTTTTGTCCAAGAGATTGAATAATGAAGAAAAAAAAATAATTTTTTTTTTTACAAAAAGTTGTCACTAAATGATATATTGCTCACACATGTCATGGGCATATGTGGAAATACACCCCAAAATACATTCTGTTGCTTCTCCTGAGTACGGGGATACCACATGTGTGGAATTTTTTGGGAGCCTAGCTGCGTACGGGACCCCAAAAACCAAGCACTGCCTTCAGGCTTTCTAAGGGTGTAATTTTTTTATTTCACTCCTCACTGCCAATCACAGTTTCGGAGGCCATGGAATGCCCAGATGGCACAAACCACCCCCAAATGACCCCATTTTGGAAAGTAGACACCCCAAGCTATTTGCTGAGAGGTATGGTGATTATTTTGCAGATCTCGCTTTTTGTCACAAAGTTTTGAAAATTGAAAAAAAAAAAAAAAATTTTTTTTTCTTTACTTTCTTCATTTTCAAAAACACATGAGAGCTGTAAAATACTCACCATGCCTCTCAACAAATAGCTTGGGGTGTCTACTTTCCAAAATGGAGTCATTTGGGGGGGGGGGGGTTGTGCTATTTTGGCATTTTATGGCCTTCGAAACTGTGATAGGTAGTGAGGAGTGAAATCAAAAATTTGCACCCTTAGAAATCCTGAAGGCGGTGCTTGGGTTTCGGGGCCCCGTACACGGCTAGGCTGCCTAAAAGTCCCACACATGTGGTATTCCCGTACTCAGGAGAAGCAGGAAAATGTATTTTGGGGTGCAATTCCACATATAACCATGGCATGTGTGAGCAATATATCATTTAGCGACAACTTTTTGTAAAACATTTTTCTTTTTTTTTTTGTCTTTATTCAATCACTTGGGACAAAAAAAAAAATATTCAATGGGCTCAACATGCCTCTCAGCAAATAGCTTGGGTTGTCTACCTTCCAAAATGGGGTCATTTGGGGGGGTTTTGTGCCATCTTGGCATTTTATGGCCTTCAAAACTGTGATAGGTAGTGATAGGTAGTGAGGAGTGAAATCAAAAATTTATGCCCTTAGAAATCCTGAAGGCGGTGCTTGGTTTTCGGGGTCCCGTATGCGGATAGGCTCCCACATGTGGTATCCCCGTACTCAGGAGAAGCAGCAGAATGTATTTTGGGGTGTAATTCCACATATGCCCATGGCATGTGTGGGCAATATATAATTTAGTGACAACTTTGGGCAAAAAAAAAAATGTTTGTAATATTCCCGCAACTTGTGGCAAAATATAAAATATTCCATGGACTCAACATGCCTCTCAGCAAATAGCTTGGGGTGTCTACTTTCCAAAATAGGGCCATTTGGGGGGGTTTTGTGCTATTTTGGCATTTTATGGCCTTCAAAAACTGTGATAGGTAGTGAGGAGTGAAATCAAAAATTTGCACCCTTAGAAATCCTGAAGACGGTGCTTGGGTTTCGGGGCCCCGTACACGGCTAGACTCCCAAAAAGTCCCACACATGTGGTAACCCCGTACTCAGGAGAAGCAGAAAAATGTATTTTGGGGTGCAATTCCACATATAACCATGGCATGTGTGAGCAATATATCATTTAGTGACAACTTTTTGAATACATTTTTTTTTTTTGTCTTTATTCAATCACTTGGGACTAAAAAAAAAAATATTTAATGGGCTCAACATGCCTCTCAGCAAATAGCTTGGGGTGTCTACTTTCCAAAATGGGGTCATTTGGGGGGGTTTTGTGCCATCTTGGCATTTTATGAATGAATGATTTGTATGGCGCTACAACTGCGAACTGAATCGCCTCAAGGCACTTGTCTGCTCTTGTTGGGATGCCACGTTTAGAAGAGGGGTGAGTCTTGAGTTTTTTCCTGAAGGCCTGATGGTTTTCTTCCAAGCGGATGTTGTTTGGTAGAGCGTTCCATAGCCGAGGTCCCTGTACTGCGAATCTTCGTTCTCCCTTCGATTTGTATCGGGCTTTGGGGATGAGAAGGAGATTTTGGTTTGTTGATCGAAGGCTGCGATTTGGTATGTATTTTTCTATTTTCTCACAAAGGTATTGAGGCGCATTTCCTTGTGTACATTTGTGGGTGAGGCAGAGGGTCTTGAATGTGATCCTGTCTTTTACCTTGAGCCAATGGAGGATCCTTAGGGATGGGGAGATGGATTCCCAGGGTTTCTTTCCGGTGACTAATCTTGCTGCTGTGTTTTGGACACTTTGAAGGCGCGCAATCTGGTAATCCGGTAATCCTATGTACAGGGAGTTTGCATAGTCGAGACGCGAATTGATGATCGTTCCTACTACTACCGCTTTTTCCTTTTCCGTGATGAAGGGGATGAGTCTGCGTAGCATGCGAAGGAGATGGTGGGATCCACTGATTATGGATCCTATTTGTGCCTCCATGGTCATCTCTGAATCAAAGATGACTCCGAGGCTTTTGGCTTTTGTGCTTGGGATGATGGTCTGTCCCAGGATGGTTGGTGGTGTCCAAGGGGTCTTTGTCTTTTTCCTTGAGTTTGCGTCGAGGAGCAGTAGTTCTGTTTTTGATCCATTTAGTTTGAGGGAGCTAGTGGTCATCCAGTCATCTATCAATGTGAGACATTTTCCTAGTTCCTGGTATTGGTCTTTTTGTCCGGTGATCCGGAAATACAGTTGAGTGTCGTCCGCGTATGAGTGGAAGCACAGATCAAATTTGCTAATAATTTTGAAGAGTGGCCGGATGTAAATGTTGAAGAGTACTGGTGACAATGGTGATCCTTGAGGGACTCCATAAGTGATTGCCCGGGTTTCCGATGTGAAGGCTCCTAACTTCACTGTCTGTGACCGGTTTCCTAAGAAGGAAGCGAACCATGGAAGATCTACATTTGTAACTCCTGCCCCTTCCTTGAGGCGGATGAGAAGCGTGTTGTGGTCCACTGTGTCGAACGCCGCACTAAGATCCAGCAATACCAGAAGACACGATTCTCCATCATCCGCTGCTTCTAGGGCATCATCCCATATTTTCAGAAGTGCCGTTTCTGTGCCATGGCCTGGGCGGAAGCCCGATTGTAGTGGGTCCAGGAGCTTGTGTGTGTCCAGATGAAGTTGAAGCTGTTGTACTACTGCTTTCTCCATAATTTTGGAAATGGTGTTCAGGCTTGTTACCGGTCTGTGATTGTTCGGATCTTTGGGGTCGAGGTTGGGTTTCTTTAACGATGCCTTGCTTGAGGGAATTCGGAACCAATCCTTCTTTGAACGACTGATTTACTAGGTGTGTAATAGCGGGGCCAGAATGTCGGAGCATTCTTTCAAGAGTTTTGTGGGGATGATGTCGTTTAGTGATGTGCTGTCTCGGAGGCTCTTGATGACGTTTTTGGTTTCATCCACGGTGATCGGGGTAAGTGAAAAATGTGGTGCTTGTGCGCTGTGGATGTAAAATTCCTTACCTGGGTTGAGTTGAGTAGAGTTGGTTGTTGTTTTTTTTTTGTTGAATTATTTTATGAATGTTGACTATTTTGTTGATGAAAAAAAAATCGGATAATTTGTTGCAGTATTCTTGAGTTTCGTTTCCTAGGGGCTCAAGGCAGGTGGGGTTCATAGTCTGGGCGACTAGTTTGAAAAGTTCCCGTGGTCGGTTGACGGCTTTTGAGAGGGTGTTTGAGACATATTCTTTTTTTGCTGTGAAAATTGCTTTATGATATCTCTTGGTGAGTATTCTGTATTTTGTGTGATTTTCCTTTGTGGTGTTTCTTCTCCAGGCTCTTTCTGCTCTTCTGTGTTCCCGTTTCAGTAGAGTAAGCGTGCCATTAAACCATCCAGAATTTTTCTTGCGGATGGGTGCTCGATGTTTTGGGGCGACTGCATCTGCTGTTTGTAGAAGTGCCCTGTTTATGAAGCTGAGTGTTCGTTCTGTTGAGTGGTTTTGATTCAGTGTAGCCATTTTGTATGTTAGTGTGGTTTTGAAGATTTCCGAGTGTAGTTTCTTCTGCGATCTAATCCAGTGTGTTGTTGCCGCCGGGTTTGGTTTTTGCAGGAAGATGTTGGTGGCGATCTCAAATTTGATAGCGTGGTGGTCTGACCATGATAGCGCTATGTTGTCTCGAATGCTGATGTCCGTATTTTGCTTGAAGATGAGGTCCAGGATGTGACCTGACCCATGTGTGGGAGCCTTTACTAGTTGTTGGAGCCCTAGATCTTCCAGTTGATTGATGCAGGTGGTGGCGATGGGGTCTTCGGTGGAGTTCGCCCAGAGGTTGAAATCTCCGAGTACCAGAACCTTGTTGTTTTTCAGGGTGTGTGCCGAGATGAATTCCGTGAGTGGTATCGGTAGGTTTGTGTTTGGTCCTGGTGGTCTGTAGCATAGCAGCATGTGGATGGTTTCTTGTGGTGTGGTTTGCATCTGTAGAGTAAGTGTCTCCATAAAAGTTGCTGTGTTCTGTACCGTAGGTTTGACGAGCGCTAGATGAGCTTTGAAGATCACAGCTAGGCCTCCTCCTTTTTTTCCTTTCCTATGCTCGGTTAGGATCCTGTAGTTTTCTGGCACTAATTCTGTTAGGATGGTGTTGCAGTCGGGTGTTAGCCAGCTTTCCGTGATGAAGAGGCAATCTTTGTTGTTTTGTGTGATGAAGTCATGGATTTCGTGCCTGTGCTTGACCGCCGATCTGGTGTTAATCAAGGCGCATGCTAACTGTTGCGGTTGAGTTGTAGTCTTCTTATGTTTGATCGTTGCTTGTGGATTGATCCTTAGAAGTCGTTCTTTTTGTAATATTTTTTGAATGTCGGTCGGTAGAGTTGCAGTCAAATTTCTTAGTCTGCGGAGTGACTCTGCTGAGTATTTGAAATTGCACATGTTGAGGTGCTCCAAAAATTTTTTTCCCTGCTGTGGGCGAGATGATGCGTTGAAAAAAGTGGATGCCTTTATTGAGGCGATAACGGTCTTGCGCAAGCTGGTTGAAGATGTTGCGGATCTGTGGGAAACCCTGTAGACCTACACCCTCCCTCCCGTTGATCCAGAGGAAGGCAAAAAACCCCTACTTGCAGAGGAAAAAATTCCTTCCTGACCCCCCGAGGGGCGGTCGGACGTTGGTCCCTGGATCAACTGCTAATGGTGGTCCCCTGCGATACTTACCAGAATATTTACCTTACCGGGTTGCTCAAATGATGGGGATAGGTTGAATCCTGATGTTGATCACCTGGGGAAGAAGAGGCGGCTATATGGTGATGCTGATGATACTGGTGTGTGCTGTTAAAAAACTTGTGGTTAAAACTGGCTGGTCTGGGTGTATACTGTAATTAAAAGCCTTGCAAAAACTTGGTTAAAAACTTTGGTTAAAAACAATTAAAACAAGCAATTAGACTGTTGTCTAACCACTTGTGGTTAAAAACCTGCATTTTAAAATAACTTGGCCGGTCTGGGTGTACCAAGATGGCCGCCGTACTATGTAGAAGCAGGTGAAGTGCTGTGGATTTGGGTGTACCAAGATGGCCGCCGGACTAGGCCCGAGCTGCGGCCTGTCCTAGCCCTGACGGCTCCCAGTTCTTCCGTGAGTGTTTGGGGGGCGCTGAAGGGCTTGGAGGGGGGGGGGGGAGGCTCGCCTCAGCCCTGTTGAGCCGAAAAAGAGGGCTAGAGAGGTGATTGGGGAGGCGGATGGCCGGCTTCGGCCGGGACTAGGCCGGGGACTCTCCTAGTTTCTGATGCCCAATGGGCAGATGGGCCGGCGCGGAGAAAGAAAGGGGGCCGATTGATTGCGGGGGGCCGCGGGATCCGCAGTGGGGTCCCGTTGTACTCCTGCTCCCTGTCCTCACTGCTCAGGGGTCCGGGATGGGATATGCACTGGCTGGGTCCTGCTCGCTGGGGGCTGTGGGCTTCTGACGGCCGGAGCTGCTGGGCGCACGTCCTCTTCCTTCACTCAGCACTCAGCACTGACACTGACAGGACACTTTATGGCCTTCAAAACTGTGATAGGTAGTGATAGGTAGTGAGGAGTGAAATCAAAAATTTATGCCCTTAGAAATCCTGAAAGCGGTGCTTGGTTTTCGGGGTCCCGTATGCGGATAGGCTCCCAAAAAGTCCCACACATGTGGTATCCCCGTACTCAGGAGAAGCAGCAGAATGTATTTTGGGGTGTAATTCCACATATGCCCATGGCATGTGTGGGCAATATATAATTTAGTGACAACTTTGGGCAAAAAAAAAAATGTTTGTAATATTCCCGCAACTTGTGGCAAAATATAAAATATTCCATGGACTCAACATGCCTCTCAGCAAATAGCTTGGGGTGTCTACTTTCCACAATGGGGCCATTTGGGGGGGTCTTGTGCTATTTTGGCATTTTATGGCCTTCGAAACTGTAATAGGTAGTGAGGAGTGAAATCAAAAATTTGCACCCTTAGAAATCCTGAAGGCGGTGCTTGGGTTTCGGGGCACCGTAACTGGCTAGGCTCCCAAAAAGTCCCACACATGTGGTATCCCCGTACTCAGGAGAAGCAGAAAAATGTATTTTGGGGTGCAATTCCAAATATAACCATGGCATGTGTGAGCAATATATCATTTAGTGACAACTTTTTGAATACATTTTTTTTTTTTTCTGTCTTTATTCAATCACTTGGGACTAAAAAAATAAATATTCAATGGGCTCAACATGCCTCTCAGCAAATAGCTTGGGGTGTCTACTTTCCAAAATGGGGTCATTTGGGGGGGTTTTGTGCCATCTTGGCATTTTATGGCCTTCAAAACTGTGATAGGTAGTGATAGGTAGTGAGGAATGAAATCAAAAATTTATGCCCTTAGAAATCTTGAAGGCGGTGCTTGGTTTTCGGGGGCCCGTATGCGGATAGGCTCCCAAAAAGTCCTACACATGTGGTATCCCCGTACTCAGGAGAAGCAGCAGAATGTATTTTGGGGTGTAATTCCACATATGCCCATGACATGTGTGGGCAATATATCATTTAGTGACAACTTTGGGCAAAAAAAAAAAAAAGTTTGTAATATTCCCGCAACTTGTGGCAAAATATAAAATATTCCATGGACTCAACATGCCTCTCAGCAAATAGCTTGGGGTGTCTACTTTCCAAAATGGGTCATTTGGGGGGGTTTTGTGCTATTTTGGCATTTTATAGCCTTCGAAACTGTGATAGGTAGTGAGGAGTGAAATCAAAAATTTGCACCCTTAGAAATCCTGAAGGTGGTGATTGGTTTTCGGGGCCCCGTACACGGCTAGGCTCCCAAAAAGTTCCACACATGTGGTATCCCCATACTCAGGAGAAGCAGCAAAATGTATTTTGGGGTGCATCTCCACATATAACCATGGCATGTGTGAGCAATATATCATTTAGTGACAACTTTTTTTTTTTTTTGTCTTTATTCAATCACTTGGGACTAAAAAAAAAAAAATATTCAATGGGCTCAACATGCCTCTCAGCAAATAGCTTGGGGTGTCTACTTTCCAAAATGGGGTCATTTGGGGGGGGGGGGGGGGTTTGTACTTCCCTGCCATTTTAGCACCTCAAGAAATGAGATAGGCAGTCATAAATTAAAAGCGGTGTAAATTCCAGAAAATGTACTCTAGTTTGTAGACGCTAGAACTTTTGCGCAAACCAATAAATATACGCTTATTGGCATTTTTTTTACTAAAGACATGTGGCTGAATACATTTTGGCCCAAATGTTTGACTAAAATTGAGTTTATTCGATTTCTCTTATAACAAAAAGTAGAAAATATCTTTTTTTTTCAAAATTTGCAGTCTTTTTGCGTTTATAGCGCAACAAATAAAAATCACAGAGGCAATCAAATACCATCAAAAGAAAGCTCTATTTGTGGGAAGAAAAGGACGCAAATTTCGTTTGGTTACAACATTGCATGACCGCGCAATTACCAGTTAAAGCTACATAGTGCAGTGCGAAATTGAAACATCTGAAGATCTCACTTCTGAACAAGTCCAAAGTACAAATACCCCCCAAAGGACCCCTTTTTTGAAAGTAGAGTACATTCCAAGGTATTTAGTAAGAGGCATGGTAAGCTTTTTGATGTTGTCATTTTTTTCCACAATTCTTTGCAAAATGAATAAATTTTTTTATTTTTTATTTTTTTCCACAAAAATTGTCATTGTAATAGGTTATTTCTCTCACATGGAATGTGTATACCACAAATGAAACCCCAAAATAATTCTGCTACTCCTCCTGAGTATTACGATACCACATATGTGGGACTTTTACACAGCCTGACCACTTAGAGAGGCCCCAAACAAGTGCAGGGAGCGCCATCAGGCATTCTAAGGGTGTAAGTTTTTTGTTTCACCTTTCTCACTGCCAATCACAGTAGCCATGTATGTGTTCTAGGAACATAAATTACACATCTAAATTGTTGACTACCTATTACACTTTTGAAGGCCCTGGGAGCAGCAGGACAATGACGCACGTGACACTGGTTACGTGGCACTGTAGTGCATTGAAAAAAAAGACAGGTGGCACTGATGACATGTGACACACTGTGTGGCACTGATGACAGATGGATAGGTAAGTGGGACACTAATACGGGGCAAGTTCTGAAGAACGCAGGGACACTTGACAAGCCATGATGACAGATGCAGCAGATCTAGTCATACGGGGGGACGTCGCTCACTGATGACACGTGAGCACTGACAGGGAGAAAGTCCAGGATGGCACTAATATGTCCGTCAGAACCGCCTCTCCCACTCCCCCGTGGCAGACTCTCCCAGTCTGCTGACAGATGGAACTTATACTGGCACTGATATCATGTGGCACTAATACGTGGCACTGATGAGAGATGGATCACTAATACGTGGCACTGATGACAGATGGCACCGATAAAGACGGGCACTGATGACAGATCGTGACACTGATGACAGATGGCACTGATACATGGCAGATGGCACTGATACATGGCACTTGATGAGACGTGCCACTGATAACAGATAAAAGTATTTGGTTCACCGTCCCGTGACACTGACAGGTGGACACTTTTGACAGCATGGAGTTCCACCCACTTTTACAACTCTTCAGCATCCCTCACTAAACTGTGCACTGTTCCACCCACTTTTACAACTCTTCAGCATCCCTCACTAAACTGTGCACTGTAAACAAATTGGATATTTTTTTTTATTTTTTTTTCAGCACAGACTGTATATATGCTGTATTCATTTTTCACTTCCTCCTCCCTGGCCGCGGCCCATCGCATCATTTCCTGTTTGCAATGCCTCCTGGGAAGGGGCAGCAACTTCCTCTGACACTGCCGTTGCTATGGAAACCTGACCTGAAACCTATTACACTGCTTATGCTGCACTGAGCATGTACGAGATCTGCAAGGATGAGATCCAGGAAGAAATACAGTCTGACTTCAGATGCCCACAGTTAAGATAGCCACAGCCTGCTGCAAGTTTATAAAATACTAAACTACTGCTAAAAACTAACAAAACAGACCTTAGTTTACAGACTAACTTTACTAGAATACATTAAACTTGTGTATTATAGGGGTATTTTTATTTAAAAAGTATAATTTCGGCCGGAACACCGCTTTAAGCTGACAATTGGTCCGGGGCTGAAGTTGTTAAATAATAATTATTTTGCTGACAATATCACCGCAAGAAGCTGTTACTTACCTAGAAAAGAATGATATCTGTATTCGATTGTTTATGTAAAAGCAGCAGGCTGGTAGCAGAAATGGAAACATTTTATCTCTGATCTGTTAGGAATTGTATGCATTGTTTGCATTGTATAGATTTGGCAGAGCCGAGCGCTGGAGCCATAGCAACCGATCAACCAATCACAGATCTTCCTAGAAATTTCCCACAACATTTCTCCTGCATCAGTTTGAAATTTCTAGGAAGATCTGTGATTGGCTGATCAGTTGCTATGGCTCCAGCGCTCGGCTCTGCCAAATGCATACAATTCCTAACAGATCAGAGATAAAAGGTTGAAGTTTATCTATAGACACAGGCAGTGCCGATCCTGACCTCCCTGGGGCCCTAAGCAAAATTCTGCTAAGGGGCCCTCTACCTGACCCATGATGCCGTGAGCATAGGTCCCCAGAGAGCCTCCCTCCTTACATTAGGGTCCTCAGAGAGCCTCCCCTTACGTCAGGGCCCCTAGAAAGCCTCCCCTTACGTCAGGGTCCCCAGAGGGCTCCCCTTACATCAGTGTCCTCAGAGAGCCCCTCCTCAAATCAGGGTCCCCAGAGAGCCTCCCCCTACATCAGGATCCCCAGAGAGACTTCCTTAAATCCTCACCGCGACAATCATTGCAGCCTCACCGTGCCCATTATTGCAGCCTCATCATATTAATAATTGCCACCTCACCGTGCCCATCATTGCAGCCTTAGTGTGCCCATCACTGCCGCCTCACCTTGTCCATCATTGCCACCTCACCGTGCCAATCATTAAAGCCTTACCATGCCAATCATTGCAGCCTCACCGTGCCCATCACTGCCACCTCACCATGGCAATCATTGCAGCCTTACCATGCTTATCATTGCAGCCTCACCGTGTTAATAATTGCCACCTCACCGTGCCCATCATTGCCATCTCACCATGCCAATCATTGCAGCCTTACCATGCTTATCATTGCAGCCTTACCATGCTTTTCATTGCAGCCTCGCCATGTTAATTGCCACCTCACCATGCCAATCATTGCCACCTTACCATGCCAATCACTGCCGCCTCACCATGCCAATCATTGCAGCCTTACTGTGCCCATCATTATTGCAGCCTAATGGTGCCCATCATTGCAGTCTTACTGTGGCAATCAATGTAGCCTCACCAGTCAGTGTCAGTGGATTACGCACAGCAGGCACCTCCCGCTGTGTCACGGAGCTCAATGTGAAATGTTATGCCGCACTATGACAAAAGTCCCACCTTCCTTCTAGACCAGCTTGTGTGATAGACAGAACACTGTATCTATCACACGAGCTGGTCTAGGAGGAGGGCGGGATCTTTGTCATAGCGCTGGCCGAAGGTTTCAGTCAGCTCTGAGACACAGCGGTCTTCTGACTCCCGCTGTGTGACAAGAGGAGGAGGGGGAGGAGGAGATTGGAGCTCGGGAAGCAAAGCCGATCCGCCCTTGGGGGGGGGGCCCCCACAGCGGCGGGGCCCTATGCATCTTGCATAGTGAGTGTATAGGGCGGATCGGCTCTGAGTACAAGAATCCATACAATGGGAAACCAACACGTGGGAAAGCGTTTTCTGAGGTGGGGTTCACCTTGCCCCATGCGGCTCACACCCGGGGTCCGGTGCATCCCCATTCACCATTTCAGGTCCAATTTTAGCCTGAATTTTTGGCTGAATTCAGACCTGAAGCGGACCAGAAGACGTACAGGACGCCTGTGCAAATTCGCACCGGAGCTGCTCTGGAGATGTGCGAAATCTCCTGCTATTGCGAATTGGATGCGGCGAACCCACATCCAATTTGCCCTGGTTGGAACCCAGCCTCAGTTAACACCTATGCGGTTTTTTCATGCTTTTTGCAGAAACGCAGGACATTATTTTTAACATGGGTTCCTATGGAACACGTTCACATCAATGCATTTTTAGGCCTCTGCGTTTTTGGATTTTTTTTAACCACTTAAGGGCCGAGCCTCTTTTTGAGATGTGTTGTTTACAAGTTAAAAACATAATTTTTTTGCTAGAAAATTACTTAGAACCCCCAAACATTATATATATTTTTTTCTAACACCCTAGAGAATAAAATGGCAGAGGTTGCAATGCTTTCTGTCACACCGTATTTGCGCAGCGGTCTTACAAACCCACTTTCTTTGGAAAAAATACACTTTTTTGAATTAAAAAATAAGACAAAAGTAAAGTTAGCCCAATTTTATTTATATTATGAAAGGTAATGCTACGCCAAGTAAATTGATACCCAACATGCCACGCTTCAAAATTGCGCCCGCTCGTGAAATGGCGACAAACTTTTTCCCTTAAAAATCTCCATAGGCGACATTTAAAAATTCTACAGGTTGCATGTTTTGAGTTACAGAGGAGGTCTAGGGCTGGAAATATTGCTCTCACTCTACTGATCGCGGCGATACCTCACATGTGTGGTTTGAACACCGTTTTCATATGCGGGCGCTACTCACATATGCGTTCACTTCTGCACGCTAGCTTGTCAGGACGGGGCATGGTTACAAATTTTTTTATTTTACCTTTTATTTTTTATTTTTACACGGTTTTAAAAATAAATAAAAATTGTGTCACTTTTATTCCTATTACAAGGAATGTAAACATCCCCTGTAATATAAAAGAGGCATGACAGGACCTCTTAAATATGAGATCTGGGGTCAAAAAGACCTCAAATCTCATATTTACAGTAAAATGCAATAAAAAAGAAAAAAAATTGGTCATTTAAAAAAATGTAATAATAAAATGGCCCTTTAAGAGCTATGGGCGGAAGTGACATTTTGATGACGCTTCCGCCCTTCATTGTTATGGAGATGGATGGGGGCCACTCTTCTCTATGCCCAGCAAGGGTGAAGATCCGATCGCCTCCGCCGCTGCCGACAGCTCCTGTAAGCAGCGGAGGGCACCGGTAATCGGCGGAGGGCACCATAGCGCGGTGGGAGGGGGGGCCCTCTCCCGCCACCGATGAAAGTGATATCGTGCCGAATCCACAGAGACCACTATTATCGGAAACCGGACCGCCGGCCAAACAAGAGAACACCGGGGTTATGGCAGCTAGCTGCTGCCAGAACAACGATGGATTGAGCCTAAGGTCTCATTTAAACTAGCGACTGAGCTCCGGTAAAAACCCCCGCGGTTGAGCCACATTTTTACCACTCTTCAACCGCTCCTCCTCCTTTTTTTGCTGAGGTGGCAGTCAGGGGGAGTACACATGTCATGGCAGGAAGTATATCGCTAGTCACGCTCAAGTGAATGGGGCCACTGGGCAACCACCCCGTAACCGCACACAACATGCTCAGTTATCTGGTCAATTGGGGGGATAATCATGCAGAGAGGAGGCAATACAACACTCTATCACTGCCTGTCTATTGCTGTCTGAAGCACGATCTGAACGAAAATGAAGCCTGAATGAGCCCATAAAGATAGAATGCGACACCCTTTATTGGCTGACTTAAAGGTCTGGTTCACCTTTACAAAAATGTAAATGTGCCTATGCATTTAGGTGGTGTCGGTAGATAAATACAAACGGTGCAGCTCTAATGTTGAATAATGCCCTTGTTTTAGGTGTAGTAGGCCATTTACATACCTTCTGAAGCCTGACTGAAAAAATTACAGAGATGGCATTATCCCATTCTGCCTTGTTGCTAGGGAGTTGCTAAGACTGATACTCCCAGCTGTTACTGTTCACATCCTAAATCACAGGAGAGTTCTCAAACGGGGAGAGTAAGAGCATGTGAGGGGGGTTTGAATCAGAGAAAGAGCTCACTCCTGTGATAGTAGAGGCAACGCTGTATCTTAGCCTAGGCCAACAAGGCCCAGGCCTAGGGCGGCACTTTGCAAGAAGGGCAGCACGAAAAGAGTCCCCGCCAGCTTGCGCTACACTTTTATTGTAGCGCCAGTCTTATGGAGCAGACTGGGCCGGGAGGCAAATCGGTCTGGTGCCCCCATTAAGTGTCCGACATCAGGGAAGGGAACAGCCCATACATATGTAGGGGGCCCTGGGTGGCGGACCCCAACCAATGAGTTGTTGTATAAGTTCCCCAACTTATGGGGAGGCCCGCCGCTTCTAGTTTTGACTGTCCTATCATCACAGCAGACCTCTCACCTGAGTTCTCAGCTACAGAGAGACAGATGTCATGTCGGGAGGCTGAAATTGTCTGGAGGAAAAAGTCAGATGATGGGCGTGGGCCAGTAGAGTGAAGGGGGAGGGGCTATCCACTGTGCGAGGAGACCCCATGTCGGGAGAGGTGCAGTAAGTACCCAGGCTGAAAGGAAAACCACACCAGTTATTTGTTTGCCTTTGGCAGAGGAGTTGCTGTTATATATTATAGTGACTTACCATGAATATCAGCTACTGGTAATCTAGGAGGTAAGTGTTAACCACTTAAGGACCAGGCCTCTTTTTTAGATGTGTTGTGTTTAGATGTGTTGTTTACAAGTTAAAACATTTATTTTTGCTAAAAAATTACTTAGAACCCCCAAACATTATACATTTTTTTTCTAACATCCTAGAGAATAAAATGGCGGTCGTTGCAATACTTTCTGTCGGACCGTCTTTGCGCAGCGGTCTTACAAGCACACTTTTTTTTAAAAAATACACTTTTTTGAATTAAAAAATAAGGCAACAGTAAAGTTAGCCCAATTGTTTTTATATTGTGAAAGATAATGTTACGCCAAGTAAATTGATACCCAACATGTCGCACTTCAAAATTGCACCCGGTCGTGGAATGGCGACAAACTTTTACCCTTAAAAATCTCCATAGGCAAAATTCTACCGGTTGCATGTTTTACGTTAGAGAGGAGTTCTAGGGCTAGAATTATTGCTCTCGCTCTACCGATCGCGGCGATACCTCACATGTGTGGTTTGAACACTGTTTTCATATGCGGGCGCTACTTGCGTATGCGTTCGCTTCTGCATGCAAGCTTGGCGGGACGGGGCGCGTTTAAAATTTGTATTTTTTTTTTCTTATTTATTTTACCTTTTATTTTTACACTGTTTTAAAAAAAAAAAATTTGTCACTTTTATTCCTATTACAAGGAAGGTAAATATCCCTTGTAATAGAAAAAAAGCATGACAGGACCTCATATGAGATCTGGGGGTCAAAAAGACCTCAGATCTCATATTTACACTAAAATGCAATATAAAAAAAAAAAAAATGTTGTCATTTAAAAAAATAAAATGGCCCTTTAAGAGCTATGGGCGTAAGTGACGTTTTGAGGTCGCTTCCGCCCTGCAGTGTCATGGAGTTGGGTGGGGGCCATCTTTCCCTCACTCGTCTCCATGTCAGTCCAGGAGAGGGGAGCGGAGTGTATCTCGACGCGAACGGAGTGTTCTCGACGCGAACATCAGTCTCACTTTGGCTATCACAGGGAGAGGATCTCCTCCCTGTGATAGCTGGAGCTGCACGGAGCAAACATCAGTCTCACATCAGTCTCTGTCACAGCTGTCTGGGACATTATTTGACAGGACACCGGGAGCTTGGGGCCGCAAGGGTCGGCTGCGCCCCTGTTATGTCATATGCACACTGATTTTGTTTTACTATAACATACTCCCCTCCCCTTCTAAAGTGCTTTCTTTATTTACACACACAGATCTTGCATCACAGTGTTTCCCTGAACACATCATGTGCTGCTGAGCTGCTAGAGATTAACAGCAGGATGAGATTTGCCGTCGGATGAGATGCTCCGCCTCCATCACACGGTTAAATAGGTCACGTGACCAGTGTAAGCCAATAGGATGTGATGGAGGCGGAGCATCTCATTCCACGGCAAATCTCATTCTATGGCAATGCACCGGCGGTATCCCCATTGATTTCAATGGGTAGGAGCGGTATAGGAGCCGTGAATACACCGCTCCTTCACCGCTCCAAAGATGCTGCTAGCAGGACTTTTTTTACCGTCCTGCTAGCGCACCACTCCGGCTTTCACACTGGAATGAAAGGACCCGCTTTTTTCAGGAGCTACACAGGCGCTTTTTAGCGCTGTAGCTCCTGAAAAACGCCCCAGTGTGAAAGCACCCTAAGATTCTTGTATACAGCAGAATACTTTACTTTCATACTGGAATATAAGAACACATCTTTATCATAATGGAGATATAAACAGGAAGATAACAACAAACAAGTGCATAGAGTGGAAAGCAAACACTTCCTCTTATTACATTACCATCAAATACACATTATAACACTGCAGTGCCACCTGCTGGATAGAAAGGTATAATGTGTATATATAGATAGATAGATAGATAGAGTTTAAAATATAAAAAGCTATTTGCTGTTGCTTTTCCAACACCCCTTCTCAACAGCATGTGCTTTGTCAAAGTATACTCAGCTTCTTCTGAAAATGACTATGACGTTCGACTAAGTGGACAAATCCATATCGCTTCTTGACATGCGTGGGCTGCTGCAATGTACTCTGCTTCAGTTGAAGATAGAGCAACAGTTGCTTGTTTTCGACTAGACCAACCTATGGTTCCTTCCCCATACTGGAAGATGAATCCACTTCATTCCAATGGGATTACAATGTCATCGACATAGATAAGGATGTATATCCATCTGTCTTCTTGATTCTTGGAGTAGAGACCGGGGTCTGCTTTACCTCTTGAGAATCCCTCTCTGGTAAGCACTTCATTCACTTTCTCATTCCTCGTCCTTGCAGATTGTTTAAGACCGTAGATGCTCTTCTGAAGTTTACACACAAGGTTGTCTCCTTGCTCAAACCCTGGTGTTTTCTCCATGTAGAGATCTTCTTTAATGTATATATATATATATATATATATATATATGTATATAGAAAAGCAGTTTTAATGTCTAGGTGTTTCACTTACAAGCCCTTGCTGGTTGCAATGCTAAGAAGCGCTCTGATAGTGGAGTGTTTTACGATGGGAGCAAAAGTTTCATCGCAATCTTTACTAAATATCTGGGAGTAACCCTTGGCAACTAGTCTGGCTTTGTATTTGTAGATATTCCCTTCTGTGTCTGACTTTACTTTGAAAGACCACTTACTTCCTATGGTTCTGCGGTTACGAGGGAGCTCTGTAAATGTCCAGGTTTTAATTTTCTTGAAGTAACTTTAATTCTTCTTTTTCTGCTGGCTTTCTCCATTTATTGGCTTCACGTTTTGGCAGTTTTTCTATGTCTTCCCAGGATGTTGGTTCAAGTATGCTGTGTGATTTCACAGTGTATGACAGCTTGTGGGGTGGTATCCCCTTTGTAGTCCGAGTGGATCTTCTGCTTTCAGGCAGTTCAGCAGGATCTGGTGGGGAACTTGATTTAGGCATTGAGAGTTCCACCTCTTGTTTGGACTCTTGTGCAGGTTCGCTTTGGTCAACCCTTTTTTTCTGGTTTGCTTGGCATATTCACTTTACAGCTTTCAGGGATTGGTGTTTCTGATGGGCTTTCATCAAAATAAACACTATGGATTATTGTCACTTTGTCAGTCTTTGGGTGTAGGATTCTGTAACCCTTAGTTTGCTCACTGTAGCCTACAAGAATGCCCTCTATTGCTCTGTTCTCCAGCTTGGATCGCTTTTCACTTGAAATATAGGCATATGCTTTACATCCAAACACTGTGATGTGCCCTATGCTAGGCTTTGATCCATGCCACATTTTGAATGGAGTACTTTTTTTTGTACAGTTTTTATTTGTCATCTCAACAGAGAATAGTACAAGAACAGAACAAAGTAAGCTCCAAGTAATACTGAAACATGAGTATAGCAAGTTCAAGCAATGTAGTAACAATTGGCACAATCTCCATGCTAGATCATACCATGAACTGTTGGGTAACATATGGAGTTTGCCACAGCTGAGATTTAAGCTTATAAAGAGGGGTAGAGAAAAGAGGATATTTCCAGCCTATCCTGTATTCTAGCAGTAATTTTTTCCATTAGCACCACAATAATAGATTAAAAAATAAACAGTGAGATTTTTAGTAGGAACTCTACGGTGTAAATCACGTATGCTCAGAAACAATTCAACGCATTCTCGGAAGCATTGAACTTCATTTTCTCGGCTCGTCGTAGTGTTGTATGTCACCGCGTTCTTGACGGTCGAAAGTTCAGAGAACTTTTGTGTGACCGTGTGTGTGCAAGACAAGCTTGAGCGGAATTCCGTGTGTATGCGGCATAAGTCTGCTCAATTGCACAGAAAAAAGGGGAGCTCTGGGGTTCATGCGAGAGGCTTAAGATGTATGTCACACAGCACTGACAGTGTCAGAATCCCCATAACAGAGCATGAAAAATATGATATATGTGTAGTGGAAGCATGCAGCGTCCCTATCGCCAAAAAATCACACCAAACCTCACCAATCAGAAGGGGAGACCGATCTGGCACAACAAGCCATAAAATACAAAAGTATAAATCTACGGCCATAGGTATGAATCAGCATGCTATGCCGTAGTATGCATGCAGGCCCATCACCATAGGACATGGCACAACACAATACTGTATATAGAGTAATAACTGCAAAAACATGCAGGCAAAAGTGATAGCATGGTCGCAGAGACAATTGGGGTTATTTACGAAAGGCAAATCCACTTTGCACTACAAGTGCACTTGGAAGTGCAGTCGCTGTAAATCTGAGGGGAAGATCTGAAATGAGGGCAAGCTCTGCTGATTTTATCATCCAATCGTGTGCAAGCTAAAATGCTCTTTTTTATTTTCCTTGCATGTCCCCCTCGGATTTATAGCGACTTTGAGCGAACATCCATCGGAAAAAAAACATGGAATTTGTTGACGGAAAGTGCGATCGTGTGTACGCGGCATTACAGTTCAGGACCTACTAGTTCTGTAGTCTGGATGGAGTAATGCCCCGTACACACGTGCAGAAATTCCGCCAGCAAAAGTCCGATGAGAGCTTTTGGTCCGAAAATGCGACCGTGTGTATGCTCCATCAGACTTTTTCTGGCGGAATTCCAACCAGCAAAAGATTGAGAGCAGGTTCTCAATTTTTCGGTCGGAAAAAGTTCCGATCGGAAATTCCGATCGTCTGTACCAATTCCGACACGCAAAATTCTAACGCATGCTCGGAAACAATTCGACACATGCTCGGAAGCATTGAACTTAATTTTCTCGGCTCGTCGTAGTCTTGTATGTCACCACGTTCTTGACGGTCGAAAGTTCAGCGAACTTTTGTGTGACGGTGTGTATGCAAGCCAAGCTTGAGCGGAATTCCGTCGGAAAAAACATCCAAAATTTTTCCCACGGATATTCCGCTCGTGTGTACGTGGCATTAGCCATCTTTTCATAAAGAAATGCTCTCCATTATCCACACTATTGTGTCAGCTGAAAGAATGTCTGCAATAGCCATCAGTATTCCGCGGGTATATGTCAGAGTCAAGTCATTTTTACCATTGCAACGACATTCATTGGACTGATGGGTCTTGACAGAATAGCTTGCGGTGGTCCATGGTAAGACGTTTACACTAGCTTCCTACATTTATTTTCTGCTAACAATTCTTTTTTTTTCTTTTTTTTTAACCTGGGCATAATTTGTTTTACATGTGTTAACTTTCTTGATGCGAAAGATAGCGATTACCCTTCTCACATGAAACACGCTCCGGGGTCATCTTTGAATGTGTCTGCTTCTATTACCATTTTTTTGAAGGAGTAAAAAGTAACTCAAAGCAGGTGCTTCTGTCAGTCTGGTTATTGGTAGTTTTAGAGCCTTTCAATTTACAGGAATTTTTCTCACATCTAACTTCACGACCCTTGAAATGATCACGTTTATTATTTTGTTCAATACATTTTTATTGAGTTTTTAAGAAAAATAAAGAGTGAACATATGTGGAATACAAAACTCAAGTTTTCACTTGCATAATGGTATTGACATAGAAAAGACACTAAGGCTGGATTCACACCTATGGCATTTTTAGTGCTTTTTGCATTTTGCAGATTTGCGCTACATCCCATTTAACATGGTTTCCTATGGAACACGTTCTGTAGTGCAAATCTGCAAAATGCAAAAAGCACTAAAAATGCATAGGTGTGAATCCAGCCTTAGGGGTTGATTTGTTGAAGGCAAATAGATTGTGCACTTTGCAATTGCAGTTCTTCCAGAGCTTAGTAAATGAAGTAAAGCTCCTCTTTGCAAAGAATACCCAATCGCATGCAAGGAGAATAAAAACAACTGCGTTATTGTTTGCACATGATTAGATGATGGAAGTCAGCCAGGACTGGTGCAAGGATTTTTGAAACCCTAGGCGAAACCTTTCCCCTTTCCCATCAAATGCAGCCTCACCAGCGCCCATCAAATGCAGCCTCACCAGCGCCTATCAAATGCGGCCTCACCAGCGCCTATCAAATGCGGCCTCACCAGCGCCCATCAAATGCGGCCTCAACCACGCCCATCAAATGCGGCCACAACCCATCAATGAATGTTTGCTTGTTTCCATTCATTCAGAGGTCGGGACACAGACACAGTTCTCCGCTGCCGCTGCGCCTCTGACACTATGTGTGAATGGAGTGATGCAGCCTCAACCGCGCCCATCAAATGCAGCCTCACCAGCGCCCATCAAATGCGGCCTCACCAGCGCCTATCAAATGTGGCCTCACCAGCGCCCATCAAATGCAGCCTCACCAGCGCCCATCAAATGCGGCCTCACCAGCGCCTATCAAATGCGGCCTCACCAGCGCCCATCAAATGCGGCCTCAACCACGCCCATCAAATGCGGCCACAACCCATCAATGAATGTTTGCTTGTTTCCATTCATTCAGGGGTCGGGACACAGACACAGTTCTCCGCTGCCGCTGCGCCTCTGACACTATATGTGAACGGAGCGACAGCTGCCTGCTGATGCTGAGACTTAGTTGCTTGCTGCAGAGAGAAGAGCGTAGGAACACCAGTGGGCCGGGCGACCTAGGCAGCAGGGCGCCCTAGACGGCTGCCTAGTTTGCCTAGTGGTAGCACCGGCCCTGAAGTCAGCAGAGCTTCAGCTCATTTACTAAGATCTAGAGCAACTGCAGAGTGCACGTCTATTTGCCTTTAGTAAATCCACCCCTAAGAGACGTATAACGCATTGTAGTGCAATATAGTAGCTACAGTGGGGAAAATTATTATTTGATCCCCTGCAGATTTTGTAAGTTTGCCCACTTACAAAAAAATGAAGGGTCTATAATTCTTATCATAGGTGTATTTTAAATGATAGCGATAGAATATCAACCAAACATCCAGAAAAAACACATAATACAAAATGTTATAAATTGAATTGCAGTTCAGTGAGTAAAATAAGTATTTGATCCCCAAGCAAAACATGATTTAGTACTTGGTGAAGATACCTCTTTGCTTGCCAATAAGGGAAAGATGTTTCTTGAAGTTAGTGATAAGGTTTGCACACATCTCAGGAGGAATTTTGGTCCACTCTTTTTTACAGATCTTCTCTAAATCCCTAAGGCGTCTGGAGACTGCCTAGGCCACTCCATGAACTTATGCTTCTTCTTGAGCCACTCCTTTGTTGCCATGGCGGTATGTTTTGGGTTATTGTCATGCTGAAAGACCCATCTATGACTCATCTTCAGTGTTCTGGCTGAAGTAAGAAGGTTCTTATCCAAGATTTTACAATACGTGGCCCCGTCCATTGGCCCCTCAATGTGGCAAAGTCTCTACCTTTAGCAGAGGAACAGCCCCTAAGGATAATGTTTCCACCTCTGTGCTTGACTATAGGGATGGTGTTCTTAGGGTAATAGTCAGCAATTTTTGGTTTCAAACATGGTGAGTCCCCCTCCTCAAGAAGGCACATGTACAGTCATGCCAATTAACATCTAAATGATTCTAGAGAAGCATTGGGAGAAAGTGCTGTGGTCAGATGAGACCAAAATTGAGCTCTTTGGCATTAACTTAACTCGCCATGTTTGGAGCAAGAAAAATGCTGACTATGACCCTAAGGCCGCGTACACACGAGCGGACTCCCAAAAGTCCGGCGGACTAAGTTTTAAGTTCAGACTTAAAATTGTCCGCTGGACTTGCGAGTCCGGCGGACAATCCCGCGGTCTGTGTGCTAGTCCGTGGGACTTTTGAAATGAATGGACTTGCCGACACACGATCGGAAAGCCTACTGTATGTGCCCTGTTCTGTCATAGTGTGAATGGGGCACACAGAAGATACGTGTTTTTTTTGCCATCTAGGATTCCACTGGTTCACTGGGACAGGAAGTTAGGGGAAATCTCATCCTTGGGGCCTCTTCCAGCAAGACAAATCTGACAGATGTTCTAATCCTTCCCCACACTCCCCACACAAGAAGAATGCTTTGGTTGGAGTTGGTCACGAGAGTTGGGATTTTCAGCTGCTTCCATAAATATCATCATGTTTCTGTTTCTGTTTCTGTAACTGTTGCCTGAAATTGTCTACTTCAGTTATGAGAAAGCCTTCAAAGTTTCCAAATTCTTATGCATTCTTCTCTGAAACACTTCACTAGTGGACGTGATTCCAAATGATAGCTGATTGAATCTGTATTGTCCCCAAGGTGTATTCAAAGTACAAAGTAGTGATGACGATTCATTTAGACTGACCTGCCAGTAGACATCTCTATCACCCAGAATGATAAAGAATTGATTTCCACTCCATTTGCCTTGTACATCCTCCGGTGTGGGAACAGAGAAATGCCATCATTTGTTTTCTTTGTTAAAGCATATCTAAACCCAAGAACAGAAAATGGAATCTGCTGCAGTTTACCAGTTCTTAGATGTGATGGTTACATTAGATTTTTCCAGGCTTTTTCCTTTACTTTCATCTGGTGATCCTGATAGTGCCACAATTCTTGTGCTGGTGGTCCAATTCTTACTTAAAGCGGTTCTGCACTGTGTGTTGTTTTTTTTTTTTTTTTTAATGCAATGCAAAGGATTAGGAGGTAAATTGGGGGACTCACGTGTTCCATTTTCCTAATTTATTGCTGCCGGTTTTCGTCCTAGAAAATAATTTATATAAATGTTTCCTGCTGGGTGCCATCTTGCCTGTGGGCATGTGAAACCACACAGGCACTTCAGATGGCCCAGCATGCACCGCCGTTACTACGCCGATCTCGCGCGTGCGCAGTAACGGCAAAGTGCAGCTCACGTTCTCCGAAATCTCGCGAGATTTCGTCACATCTGCCGACATTTTGCGAGTTTTGGAAGATGTGGCCAAAATCTCGCGAGATTTCGGAAGATGTGGGCGAAATCTCGCGAGATTTCGGAAGATGTCCGCACTGACTCCTGGGATCAATGACACCAGATCCCAGGAGACAGTGCGGCGTGACGAGGATCGACGCAGAGACCCCACCCACTGCCGCAGAGACAGAGAAAAGAACGTCAGCGATTACAAGGTAAGTGGAAAAAAAAAAAACTCTTTGCCTGATTTGGAAGGCAAAGAGATTTACTAAATGAAATGTGTGCACAACCACTTTAAAGGGGTTGTAAACCCTTGTGAAAAAAACTTCTGTCAGTGACCGCCTCGTTTTACTTACCTGAGCCCCTTCATTCCCTCGATGGAGACGCACTCTCTCTCTCTGCAAGGGGTCCCGACTCTTGATTGAATAGATTGATAGCAGCATGGCCATTGGCTCCTGCTGCTGTCAATCAAATCCAATGATGCAGGCGCCAGGGGGCGGGCCGAGTCCGGCATTCATGTCTATGGACGCAAATGCTGTACTCGGGAGCGCACCCGCACGGTAACCCCCCTGGGAGAGCGCTTCTCCTAGGGGGTTATCTGATGTGAGGAGGAGCCGCGAGAGCCACTGAGGGACCCTAGAAGAGGAGGATTAGGGCCACTCTGTGCAAAACGAGCTGCACAGTGGAGGTAAGTATAACATGTTTGTAAGCCTTTGTGTTTTATTTTTTTTAAATAACAATCACTTTAATGTACTGTAGTAACAGACGAACAGCCTTAATTGATATGTTGAGTATTAAAGTGGTATTAGTAAGCAGCTTACTAATTCTTATGTAGCGGGGTTCTACCCCTTTTAGGGGAAGAGACTACATTTCCCATGATTCCCCAGGCCCCCGGGCTGCTAACTTCCGCCCGGGAGGCTGCTGGGGGAGATTATAAAAGGGAAGAGCGGAGACCGCCTCTTCCTCTTGGGACACTTCCTCTTCTGAGGCCTGACAGGACTGGCCTGCCTCTGCTGACAGAGAGTGTGACGCGGAGACTGCAGCCAGCAGAGACACCTGTGCGGACCGGAGCTGAAGGCCTGAAGCCTGGGCCTTGCAGCAGATGGAGTGAGACTCTTCTACCTCAGAGTCCACAGCAGCGGAGCGGAGACTTCCCCCTACAGACGGTCGGACGGAGCCGATGACCGGAGTGCAGGGGCTGTGACTGAGGAGACCGGACGTCGCCATTGAAGAGACCAGAGCCGCCATTAGAGGGACCGGATCGGAGGACGGTACCCCAAGGATTGGTGAGAGAGCCGGAAGGCTCATACTGCATTGACACACACGTTTTATGCCTACTGAACTGCCTAGGCGCAATTTACCTCAGAGCAGCAATGTTACTTTTGTGGATTACAAATGACACCATTTAAAGCTACATGTGCACCACCTCTACAGATTTATTGCCGGTGAAGAACACTGTACTGATATACCTGTGTACATGTTAAAGTGCATATTGCAGGGACCTGCTAAAGTATTGTAAGTGTAGCGCTACCCCCAGTTAAGAGAGCCGCTGGTTTTGTTTTGGGTCCCTGAGTACAGCTCCACCAACCCCCGGCAATTTGGCTCTACCCGCTCTGGCACAGTTAGTAAAGGGGTACGTCCCTATGCACATAAAACTTAGCTTATACTCTAAGTGTAATTGGTATGAACTCACAAGCAGACTGCTGAAATAAGAATAACTGGCTTTACTTTTGTCAGTAAGGAAAAAGAATAGCAACATGCATTTAAACATATATCTTACAATACTTTGGCAGGTCCCTGCAATATGCACTTTAAACATGTACACAGGTATATCAATCTAACAATGGGGAAACGGAACGCCAAGCGTGGCGACCGTCTGCTATGCACCCCTGAGGTGCAATAAATCTATCTGCGCCTACCTAATGGACCAGGCCTGATCCCTAGTAATAGAGCTCAGTCCTTGTACTAGTACAGTGTTCTTCACCGGCAATGAATCTGTAGAGGTGGTGCACATGTAGCTTTAAATGGTGTCATTTGTAATCCACAAAAAGTAACATTGCTGCTCTGAGGTAAATTGCGCCTAGGCAGTTCAATAGGCATAAAACTTGTGTGTCATGCAGGATTGAGCCTACAGGCTCTCTCACCAATCCTTGGGGTACCGTCCTCCGATCCGGTCCCTCTAATGGCGGCTCTGGTCTCTTCAATGGCGGCGTCCGGTCTCCTCAGTCACAGCCCTGCACTCCGGTCATCAGCTCCGTCCGACCGACAGTAAGGGGAAGTCTCCGCTCCGCTGCTGTGGACTCTGAGGGGTGAGAGTCTCACTCCATCGGCTGCAAGGCCCAGGCTTCAGGCCTTCAGCTCCGGTCCGCACAGGTGTCTCTGCTGGCTGCAATCTCCGCGTCACACGCTCTGTCAGCAGAGGCAGGCCAGTCCTGTCAGGCCTCAGAAGAGGAAGTGTCCCAAGAGAAAGAGGCGGTCTCCGCTCTTCCCTTTTATAATCTCCCCCAGCAGCCTCCCGGGCGGAAGTCAGCAGCCCTGGGGCCTGGGGAATTATGGGAGATGTAGTCTCTACCAGAAAAAGGGGTAGAACCCCGCTACACACTCCCCCCACTTTGAATCTTTGGTCCCCAAAGATAGTGTTCAAACTACAAACTTTCTCGGGAACAACATTTTCACATAATTTGGACAGAGGAGCTTCCCACCAATTGGCATGAGATGGGGAGCTGTCCTGTCTACAGGTCACTTCGGTGTGTGCGACCTGCTTAACTGTGCCAGAGAGCGAGCTGGGGTTGCCCTCCACTAAATGAACAGCGGAAGGGTCAGGGCTTTCAGCACTTCTCCTTGCTGTGGTAACAGAGTCCTCTGAACTTTCTCCCATCTTGGGGTAAGTTAACTTCTTGGGAGGCTTCACACTCCTGCGAGCTCTCTGTTCTCTTGGAACTTCTTCAGGAACACATTCTGGCAACATCTCTGGTTCTGGAACATCTTCTTCTTGTTCTGGGTAGAGACCAGGGATATCTTCCCAGCACTCAGGCACATCACTGAATGGCACAAACTCTGTGGCTTCTGGGTTCAATGTGTTATCTTCCACATCTTCAGTAGGTGGAAGATCTATGGCAGAACTTCCTGGAGTTGAGGAAGGCCATAGCCATTCAAGTTCTCCTCTTTCTTCCTCAGGTTGGGGGTCCTGTCCACCCCTAACTTGGGATGTCTGAGACCTAGTATTAGGCCTGGGGGTATCCAGAATGGAAACAGATTCAGGTACATCTCTTACTGGAGGCATTCTGACTGCTTCAGTGAGTGGGAGCAAATGATTCCTATGCCAGGTCTTCAAAGGCCCCAATCTTCCTTCTGGCTTCAACTTGTAGACAGGCAATCCTGGAAGTTTTCTACAGATGATATATGGTTCTGATCTCCATCTATCAGCAATCTTGTGTTTTCCAGGGATCCCTAGGTTCCGTAACAGTACACGGTCCCCAGGCTGTAGGTCCTGTACTCTAACTTTCAAATCAAAGTTCCTCTTATTTCGGGCCCCCTCTGGTCAGAGGCCGCTTGAGCTTTTTCATAAGCTATCTTCAGACTGCGCCTCAGTCTGTCCACATATCCTTTGTGGGAGGCAGCAGAGGCATGGTCTAAGGATATGCCGAAGGCCAAATCCACTGGCAATCTTGCTTCTCTCCCAAACATAAGCCGGTAAGGGGAGAAACCTGTCACATCACTTGTGGTGCAGTTGTAGGCATGCACTAGAGCTGAAATGTGTTGACTCCAATGTTGCTTCTTCTCTGTTTCTAGAGTTCCCAACATGTTCAATAGGGTCCTGTTGAACCTTTCAGGCTGGGCATCACCTTGAGGGTGATATGGTGTGGTCCTAGTCTTCTCTACTCCCAGAGAATCTAGTAGCTTCCTGATCAGGCGACTCTCAAAGTCCCTTCCTTGGTCTGAATGGATTCTCTGTGGCAGTCCATAGTGAACAAAGTACTTCTCCAAAAGTACCTTGGCTACTGTAGAGGCCTTCTGGTCCTTGGTTGGGAAAGCCTGAGCATAACGAGTGAAATGGTCGGTTACCACCAGAACATTTCCCAATCCGCTCAAATCGGGTTCAAGGCAGAGAAAATCAATGCATACCAGATCCATTGGGCCTTCACTCTGTAGGTGGCCCATTGGGGCAGCTTGATGGGGTAAAGTCTTTCTCTGAATGCATCTTGCACAGGAATGGCAATACTCCTCCACTTCGGCCCTCATGCAGGGCCAGTAAAACCGGTCTCTGACAAGTTGGAAGGTTCTCTCTGCTCCCAAGTGACCATGCTGGTCATGTAAGGCAATCAGCACAGTCTCTCGATGCTTTTCAGGGAGAAACAACTGCCACTTGTCTTCTGGGCCATCAGAGGGGCCCCTTCGGTAGACTACCCCCTGATGCACCTGTAACTTGTCCAATTCTCTCCTCAGTAGGCGAGCTTCTTTAGAAGGGTGAAGGCGAAGTCCCTCTGGACTCTTATCTTCCAGGGCTTCCAGGACCAATTTCCCCATGGGGTCTTCCAATTGGTCACACCTTAGCTCCTTCTTGGACAGCTTCGGCAGACACTCTTCTGCCAGTTGAGTTACCCCACAGTAACACTTTGGGACTCCCACTGTGGTAACTCCTATCTCTTCAGCCCTGGATCCTCCTCTGGCTTGGAGTTCAGCCCCTGACAAAGGGCTCGCACTCCATCTGGTGCCACTTGGGTCCAGTCTTCCCAGTCATCGACCATGACATGGGATCTTCGGGACAGGGCATCTGCATCCCTATTTTCAGCCCCTGGTCTGTACTTGAGACTGAAATTGAATCCAGACAACGCCGCCAACCATCTGTGTCCAGTTGCATCCAGCTTGGCGGTGGTGAATAGATAGGTCAAGGGGTTGTTATCTGTCTTTACAGTAAACTCGGCCCCATACAAATAGTCTCTCAATTTGTCAACAACTGCCCATTTGAGGGCTAAGAACTCCAACTTGTGGGTGGGATAGTTCTTCTCGGAGGGGGTCAGGCTCCGGCTCACATAAGCCACTGGTCGTAGCTGGTCTTCATGCTCCTGGTAGAGTACTCCACCTAGGCCCTCATGGCTGGCATCAACATGTAGCTCATAGGGTCTAGTGGGATCAGCGTAGGCCAAAACTGGGGCTGTGGTGAGACTTCTCTTCAAGGTTCTGAAAGCCTCTTCACACCTTGAATTCCACTGGTCTTGGACTGATTCACTGGACCTCCTAGGCCCCATTCCATCCTCCTCTCCTTCTGTCTTCAGCAGCTCGTTGAGGGGTTTGGCAATGCGGGCAAATCCATCCACAAACCTGCGGTAGTAGGAGCAGAACCCCAAGAAAGACCGAAGTTCTGTAACTGTTGTGGGCCTTGGCCACGAAGTAACTGCCTCCAGCTTCTCAGGGTCTGTGGCCACTCCTTTTTCAGACACTATGTGTCCCAGATAGTTCACAGAAGACTGATAGAACCGACACTTCTCTGGAGAAAGTTTAAGTCCCTCTTCACTGAGCCTCTTCAGTACTTTCTCCAGCCTGGCTTCATGTTCTTCCAAAGTCTTTCCAAAGACAATGACATCGTCCAGATACACAAGGACTTCTATGAGGTTCATGTCTCCAACTGTCCTTTCCATTAGGCGTTGAAACGTAGCAGGAGCTCCAGATAGGCCCTGAGGCATCCTGTTGAACTCAAAGAATCCCACTGGGGTTATGAAGGCAGTCTTTTCTCTATCTTCTGGATGCATGGGGATTTGGTAATACCCACTCTTGAGGTCCATCACACTGAACCACTTAGCTCCAGATAAACTCTGCAAGGCATCCTCTATCCTTGGCGTGGTGTACTGGTCAGGAATGGTCCTCCTGTTGAGAGTTCTGTAGTCAATGCAGAGCCTCAATGACCCATTCTTCTTTCTGACTACCACAATTGGGGAGGCGTAGGGGCTTCTGGATTCCCTAATCACTCCCGTCTTCTTCAGTTCCGCAAGCTGCTCCCTCAGATCCTCCAGATCTGCTAGCGGGACTCGCCTCACTCTCTCTCTGAATGGCTTGTCCTCTTGCATGCGGATTCGATGGGTGGCACTCTTCGCACACCCCACATCAAACTCATCTTTAGAGAAAATCTTCTCCCATCTGGTCAGCTGGGCCTTGGCTCTCTCTTTCCAAGCTCCAGGTAGGTTTGGGTTTTCCATGGAGAGTTTCTTCCAAACATCTTCACTTTCACCCGTCCCCTTTACTTCTGACCAGCCAACTGGGACAGCAGGACTCACCTGTCCCAGAAGCATCCTGGCAGGGATCTCCACGGGCCGCTCCGTGGGGTTCCTCACACTGACAGGGACTCTTCCTCTAGCCTTCTTCAGGTCCTTCAGTGAAATTACTTCTGGTATCACTTCCAGACCTGAGTGACCCTCCATTGGGTCAGGTTCCAGCATTACAAAGGGGCCAGGCTGCTCCCAAGTAAGTTTCACCGTGGCTCTCATGCAGGTCACCTCTCCAGGCTGTAACACTGCTCCTTCTTTTCCAAGCCTCCATACCCTTCCTATCCCCTCACTTGGGGTCTTCTGCTCTAGGACCAACCGCTGGTAGGCTGCCTTCAGCATGGGATGGATCTTGGGAGTTGAAAGATTCTCTTTCTTCACCAGGGGGGTCAGAAGCCTTCTGACTAGGTCCGTGTTCGTCCCTATAATCAGGGAAGTCTTGCTGGTTCCTGGTGGGCGGGGACACACCACTGCTAAGGTGTCGAACACTTCAGACTTCCCAGCTACGGATGGGTCAAACGTCAATCTGATGGGTAAGTATCCATCATAGGGGAAACTTTGAGTTCCCAATCCCCTTATCTCCAACTCTTCTATCTTCTGTATAGGCAGATGACTCAGGTATCTGTCATAGAAGTCCCTGTACAACAGGGTCACTTGTGCTCCAGTGTCCAAGAGGGCCTTCGTGTACACTCCTTCCACCTGGATGGGTACAGTAGGGGATGGACCAACTAGCTCCTCTGGGTAGGGCCTAGTTGATGCTGTCCTCTTCTTTGAACTCTTCGCTTTACCAGCACTTGATTTGCACTTGCTCCTTTCTTGAGCCTGGTATGCATTGATTCTCTCCCTCTTAGTGGGAGTGTGAACCCGTTGAGGGACATTGTTATCTCTCACTTTGAAGAGTTCACGCTTGGGGGTGCTGTGTCTCTCCGGAGGGGTCTTGCCCCCTTTCTCTGGAGTGCACCTTGGTTGAGGATCCCTGGGCCCCTTCTGAGGGGTTTGGTCTCCTCGCTTTCTCTTCTTGTCACGCTTCTTGGAGCTCACTGAAGGTGATGGGCACCCGGTTGACTCCTTCACCGGGGCCCTTTGGCGTTTCCCGCCGGCTGGCGGCTTTCTGCCTTCTTCTTCTTGGGACTGGCACATACAGCTGCAATATGACCAATTCCTCCACAATTAAAGCAAATCATCTCACTGTGGTCAGGTGGGGGGGGGTGCTGGTGCTGGAACAGCTGGAAACAATTCCCTCCTCGTTGTTTCCTTCTTGGGACTGGGCGTCTCTTTCGCCACTAGAGATGTCAGTATCTCCATCATCTGGGACATCTGCAACTTCAGGGCATCTACCTCTGTGTCTCTTTCAGGGGTTAAGGCCGACCTGACCGTGGCCACTGGAAGCCTTGTAGACCCCATCACCTGCTTCTCCCTTTTCTCTTCCAACATGGCCTCTTCTTCTCTGACCATTCGGATGAGGTCAGGGTAGTCAAGGCTCTTCCCATCCTGCCGGGTGCGTAGAATTAGTGCGACAGGGTCCAAGGGTTGGGCTCCCCTCATCACCTGCTGGGCACGGGCTTCATCTACCTTCCCTGGATCTATCCCCTTCTTCAGGATAATCCTATGCAGGATCTTGTCTATGCGTCCCATGTACTCTGACAGCTTCTCCCCTGTCTTCTGGTAACAGTGTTCCAGTTGATAGGTAAGTTCTGTGACTTTTTCTGTCCCACCAAACACACCTTCCAGGATGTCTATGTAGTCCTGGGCAGTGCAATCCTTTTTGCTTGTCTTCAGATTGCGTATGGCCTCTAAGGCAGGTCCTTTTAGGCTTTCAACAATCCTTTGCTTCTTTCTGCCTTCTGAGACCTCCCATTCTTCTAGGGCCTGCGTGGCACCATCTAACCACTCTTCAAATCCCTCTTCTCCCGAGGGTACAGGTGTCCTCCCTGAAAACATCCGGAGTTTCCTGTATCCCGACATTGGGTAATCCCCGGGTCTCTTCTGCACTGGGTTACAATTTCCCCTAGGACAGCACACAGTTCTGCACTAAGAGTAGTGTGTGTGGGTGCGGGACTTTCCGCGCCCTTCTGCTCCTCCTTCTTTGGGGATAGAATGGCTTTCATAGGAGAGTAGTCTCCCTTCCGCGGCAGCGCATGCAGCAATTGGTAGTGCTGACCATTTGGTGCCTGTATGCTCTGGCTCCTGAACTGCTCTGGAGTCTCTTCCTTCCACTCTATTAAGGCGTATGTGTACCCAGCATCATTTCTCATGTCCATTATCCATGACTTCTCGCATGGGGATAATGACATTATGAGCTGCTTCACTGCCTCTCTCTGCCATATCCCTGGCAGTTCAATAACTGCTGCTGCGGCCGGGTCAGCGGCCCATGTTGCGGACCACCGTCCCACTTCTATTGGGTCCATGCCGGCACCTTCTGGCGGCTTTTCCCGCTGACTCAGGATCCCGGATTACGAGCCCCCACGTGTAGCGCTACCCCCAGTTAAGAGAGCCGCTGGTTTTGTTTTGGGTCCCTGAGTACAGCTCCACCAACCCCCGGCAATTTGGCTCTACCCGCTCTGGCACAGTTAGTAAAGGGGTACGTCCCTATGCACATAAAACTTAGCTTATACTCTAAGTGTAATTGGTATGAACTCACAAGCAGACTGCTGAAATAAGAATAACTGGCTTTACTTTTGTCAGTAAGGAAAAAGAATAGCAACATGCATTTAAACATATATCTTACAATACTTTGGCAGGTCCCTGCAATATGCACTTTAAACATGTACACAGGTATATCAATCTAACAATGGGGAAACGGAACGCCAAGCGTGGCGACCGTCTGCTATGCACCCCTGAGGTGCAATAAATCTATCTGCGCCTACCTAATGGACCAGGCCTGATCCCTAGTAATAGAGCTCAGTCCTTGTACTAGTACAGTGTTCTTCACCGGCAATGAATCTGTAGAGGTGGTGCACATGTAGCTTTAAATGGTGTCATTTGTAATCCACAAAAAGTAACATTGCTGCTCTGAGGTAAATTGCGCCTAGGCAGTTCAATAGGCATAAAACTTGTGTGTCATGCAGGATTGAGCCTACAGGCTCTCTCACCAATCCTTGGGGTACCGTCCTCCGATCCGGTCCCTCTAATGGCGGCTCTGGTCTCTTCAATGGCGGCGTCCGGTCTCCTCAGTCACAGCCCTGCACTCCGGTCATCAGCTCCGTCCGACCGACAGTAAGGGGAAGTCTCCGCTCCGCTGCTGTGGACTCTGAGGGGTGAGAGTCTCACTCCATCGGCTGCAAGGCCCAGGCTTCAGGCCTTCAGCTCCGGTCCGCACAGGTGTCTCTGCTGGCTGCAATCTCCGCGTCACACGCTCTGTCAGCAGAGGCAGGCCAGTCCTGTCAGGCCTCAGAAGAGGAAGTGTCCCAAGAGGAAGAGGCGGTCTCCGCTCTTCCCTTTTATAATCTCCCCCAGCAGCCTCCCGGGCGGAAGTCAGCAGCCCTGGGGCCTGGGGAATTATGGGAGATGTAGTCTCTACCAGAAAAAGGGGTAGAACCCCGCTACATAGGGACGTACCCCTTTACTACTGTGCCAGAGCGGGTAGAGCCAAATTGCCGGGGGTTGGTGGAGCTGTACTCAGGGACCCAAAACAAACCAGCGGCTCTCTTAACTGGGGGTAGCGCTACACGTGGGGGCTCGTATTCCGGGATCCTGAGTCAGCGGGAAAAGCCGCCAGAAGGTGCCGGCATGGACCCAATAGAAGTGGGACGGTGGTCCGCAACATGGGCCGCTGACCCAGCCGCAGCAGCAGTCATTGAACTGCCAGGGATGTGGCAGAGAGAGGCAGTGAAGCAGCTCATAATGTCATTATCCCCATGCGAGAAGTCATGGATAATGGACATGAGAAATGATGCTGGGTACACATACGCCTTAATAGAATGGAAGGAAGAGACTCCAGAGCAGTTCAGGAGCCACAGCATACAGGCACCGAATGGTCAGGCCTATCAAGTGCTGCATGCGCTGCCGCGCAAGGGAGAAGGTTCTCCTATGAAAGCCATTCTATCCCCAAAGAAGGAGGAGCAGAAGGGCGCGGAAAGTCCCGCACCCGCACACACTACTCTTAGTGCAGAACTGTGTGCTGTCCTAGGGGAGATTGTGACCCAGTGCAGAAGAGACCCCGGGGATTACCCAATGTCGGGATACAGGAAACTCCGGATGTTTTCAGGGAGGACACCTGTACCCTCGGGAGAAGAGGGATTTGAAGAGTGGTTAGATGGTGCCACGCAGGCCCTAGAAGAATGGGAGGTCTCAGAAGGCAGAAAGAAGCAAAGGATTGTTGAGAGCCTAAAAGGACCTGCCTTAGAGGCCATACGCAATCTGAAGACGAGCAAAAAGGATTGCACTGCCCAGGACTACATAGACATCCTGGAAGGTGTGTTTGGTGGGACAGAAAAAGTCACAGAACTTACCTATCAACTGGAACACTGTTACCAGAAGACAGGGGAGAAGCTGTCAGAGTACATGGGACGCATAGACAAGATCCTGCATAGGATTATCCTGAAGAAGGGGATAGATCCAGGGAAGGTAGATGAAGCCCGTGCCCAGCAGGTGATGAGGGGAGCCCAACCCTTGGACCCTGTCGCACTAATTCTACGCACCCGGCAGGATGGGAAGAGCCTGGACTACCCTGACCTCATCCGAATGGTCAGAGAAGAAGAGGCCATGTTGGAAGAGAAAAGGGAGAAGCAAGTGATGGGGTCTACAAAGTCTACAGTGGCCACGGTCAGGTCGGCCTTAACCCCTGAAAGAGACACAGAGGTAGATGCCCTGAAGTTGCAGATGTCCCAGATGATGGAGATACTGACATCTCTAGTGGCGAAAGAGACGCCCAGTCCCAAGAAAGAAACAACCAGGAGGGAATTGTTTCCAGCTGTTCCAGCACCAGCATCCCCACCTGACTACGGTGAGATGATTTGCTTTAATTGTGGAGGAATTGGTCATATTGCAGCTGTATGTTCCAGTCCCAAGAAGAAGAAGGCAGAAAGCCGCCAGCCGGCGGGAAACGCCAAAGGGCCCCGGTGAAGGAGTCTGTAAGGAAAGCCCTGCTGGGCCTAGTAGTTCCTCACCACTGCGATCGCGTGTGCGGGTTCGAGCGGGTGCGCGAGCTACTGCGCATGCGCGGAATCGAGCGGGTGCGCGTGCGCGGGCACGGACGGGCGCGCGCACGGTCATTGGCGCCGGGCGGGCTATTTAAACCAGCCATCTCCATACAACCCTTGCTGCCTGATCTACAGCGTTCCGCTTGCTAAACCCTGGACTTCTCTGTCTCTGCACCTGTGACCCGGCTTGTCTGTTCACCTGCTCTGCTGTCTGCCCGCCCCGATCCCGGCTTGCCCACGACCATCCTCTTGCTTATCCCCTTGGCTTATCCGCAGTGTGCTCCACAGTTACCAAACCCGGCTTGTCTGACCATTCTGTGCACCTGTCCTGAAGTGTCTCCTGTTGTCTGCTGGTTCCTGTTGTCCGCTGCATGCTGGTTCCTGTAGTCCGCTGCCTGCCAGTTCCTGTGACCACTTACCTGCCAGTTCCTGTTGTCTGCTGGTTCCTGTTGTCCGCTGCATGCTGGTTCCTGTAGTCCGCTGCCTGCCGGTTCCTGTGACCACTTACCTGCCAGTTCCTGTTGTCTGCTGGTTCCTGTTGTCCGCTGCATGCTGGTTCCTGTAGTCCGCTGCCTGCCGGTTCCTGTGACCACTTACCTGCCAGTTCCTGTTGTCTGCTGGTTCCTGTTGTCCGCTGCATGCTGGTTCCTGTAGTCCGCTGCCTGCCAGTTCCTGTGACCACTTACCTGCCAGTTCCTGTTGTCTGCTGGTTCCTGTTGTCCGCTGCATGCTGGTTCCTGTAGTCCGCTGCCTGCCAGTTCCTGTGTCCACTTACCTGCCAGTTCCTGTTGTCTGCTGGTTCCTGTTGTCTGCTGGTTCCTGTCACCTGTCGTCTGCTGGTTCCTGCCACCTGCTGTCTGCTGGTTCCTGTCACCTGTTGTCTGCTGGTTCCTGTCATCCCTTGTCAAGTCCTGCTCATCCATCCGCAACTGGTTGATCCTGCCAGACACTCGTGCCTCCTTTGACTTCTGCGCCCCCTGTCTCCACTATCAGGGGCTGCAAGTCTGGGACGTAAGAGAGGTCTCCCACTGCAAGCCAGACTCGCCACTAGGTACGTGACAGTATCAGGCAGCCATGACCGAGTCTGGGCAGGGAGCCTCTCCTATGGAAGAACTCTGCCTACACCTAGCAGGTTTGGCCCAAGCGGTCAATAACCTCCAGGAAGGCTACACACGCCTTGAGAAGCATGTTCTGGCACAAGGATCTCCAGGTGCTCCAGCCAGCCAGCCTACTCCACCGGCAGTCGTGATGCTACCCCCGGAACCTCGAGTACCCACACCAGAAAGTTCAGGACTTTCCGTAATGCCTGTGAGCTGTTCTTTGCCCTGCAACCCCGAACATTTTCCTTGGAGGCCACCAAAGTGGGCTTTGTGATTTCCCTGCTCCAAAATGACCCCCAACTCTGGGCCCACCGTCTGCTTAAACAGGAAGCCGTCGAACTCGCCCATCTAAGCACCTTCTTCGACGCAATGGCCCGAATGTATGAGGACCCACAGCTCTGTGCCACGGCAGAGACTGCCCTCCATGCCCTACTCCAGGGGCGTAGGCCCGCAGAGGACTATGTTGCGGAATTCAGAAGATGGAGTGCTGACACTAGCTGGAATGATGCGGCTCTCCGCTACCAGTTCCGGTTGGGGTTATCGGACCCCCTGAAGGATGAACTTGCTAGGGTTGGGGTCCCTCCAACTCTTGAGGAGCTCATTAACCAGGCCATACAAATCGACAGGCGCTTACGTGAGCGACGGTCCGAGAAGGCCTCGGCTCCGTCTCGCCCCTCTTGGATGTTGCCAAAGGTGCCCTACTTCCCCAGAGGGCCACCGTCGGCTCGACCTTCTGCCTCCACCGAGGGGACTGAACCCATGCAGTTGGGTATGCTTCGCCCTACTCTCACCCCTGAGGAACGGCAGAGACGCCGTCGGGACAATCTGTGTCTGTATTGCGGGGAGCCAGGACACTACGTGCGATCCTGTCCAGCTAAGACCCGTAAGTGGCGCCCTCCTTCAGTTGACCAGATTATGGCTGTTACTGACACCTCTTCTCACCTCGCCCTCTCTATTCTGTTGCAGCTCCCTGGAAGGAACATTTCGGTCCCCGCCATTATTGACTCAGGAGCCTGCAGCTGTTTCATGGACTCGGCCTTTGCTTCTGCTCATTGCATCCCCTTGCAAACCAAGACCCAGGGACTGCGGATACACCTGGCCGATGGCTCTGCCATTCGGTCTGGGCCGGTTACCCAAGAAACCCAGCCTATCTCGGCATGCATAAACCAACTCCACCAGGAACTTTTGTGTCTGGACATTATCTCTTCCCCACTGTTCCCAGTCATTCTGGGCATGCCTTGGCTCCGCGCCCATAACCCCTGCATTGACTGGACCACCAAGGAGATTACCTTTTCTTCCCACTACTGCTCCCAGTACTGCCTTCCCAGGACTGATGCTCCGCCAACCACCTTAATGTGTCTGGACAGCGAAACCCGTCAGTTAGTCCCCAGGGCCTATCACTCCTTTATGGACGTTTTCAGCAAGAAAGGGGCAGAGACCCTTCCTCCTCATCGGGTTTACGATTGCCCCATCGAGCTTCTCCCCGGAGCGGAAGTACCCTTTGGGAGGATCTTTCCCCTGTCCGAACTGGAGCTCTCCGCCCTTAAGGACTACATAGATGACAATCTTCGAAAAGGCTTCATCCGTTCATCCACATCTCCTGCCGGAGCTGGCATTTTCTTCGTAGAGAAAAAGGACCACACCCTCCGGCCATGTATCGATTACAGGGAGTTGAACAAGGTGACTATTAAAAATCGCTACCCCCTACCGTTAGTCCCAGAACTGTTCCAGAGGTTAGGGGCAGCAGTCATCTTCACCAAGTTGGACCTCCGCGGGGCGTATAACCTAGTGCGCATCCGGAAGGGCGACGAATGGAAGACCGCCTTCCGTACGCGATTCGGGCACTTCGAATATCTTGTGATGCCTTTCGGACTCTGCAACGCCCCCGCCACGTTCCAACATTTCATTAATGACATTTTTCGAGACTACCTGGACTTGTTCGTGATCATCTATCTAGATGACATCCTGATCTTCTCCTCTTCTATTGACAGTCACCGTCAACACGTCAAATGCGTGTTGGGGCGACTGCGGCAACACGGTCTGTATGCTAAACCCGAAAAATGCGAGTTTGAGCAACAGAGCATACAGTTTCTGGGGCTCATCATATCCATCGAAGGCATCAAGATGGACCCCCAGAAAATCTCTGCTATCCTTGATTGGCCCGCACCGGTGGATAAAAAGGGGGTACAGCGGTTCGTGGGATTTTCCAATTTCTATCGGAAGTTTATCAAGGGCTTCTCGGCCATCATTTCCCCCATCACACAACTAACCCGACAAGGGACTCGGTTCCAGTGGACGACCGAGGCCCAGGCCGCCTTTGTCGCCCTCAAGAAGCTCTTCACTTCTGCCTCCGTCCTGAAGCACCCAGACCCGGCTCTCCCGTTTGTCTTGGAGGTAGACGCATCGGAAATTGCTGTCGGGGCAATACTGTCTCAGAGACAAGGCCCCAAGGCCCTTCTGTTCCCTGTCGGGTTCTTCTCTCGTAAGCTGACGCCCCCCGAACGGAACTACGACGTAGGCGATCGAGAACTGCTAGCAATCAAGGCGGCATTGGAGGAATGGCGGTACCTGTTGGAAGGTGCGGCCCACCCAATTCTCATATATACAGACCACAAGAACCTGGAGTACCTGAAGGCCGCAAAGAGGCTAAAACCACGTCAGGCCAGGTGGGCGCTGTTCTTCTCCAGGTTCGCTTTTCATGTCACCTATAGGCCGGGCTCCAAGAATACCAAACCCGATGCCCTGTCACGGATGTTTATCGACCCTAAGGAGCCTGACCCACCTGACACCATCCTAAATGCGGAGAATTTCCTTCTTCTTCAGGAAGACTTACTAAGCCGGATCAAGCAGGCGTCCAGAGAGGACCCGCCACCTGCCAAGTCGGGAGTTTCAGCCAAAGATGGTCTATTCTGGTCCGATGGTAAAATTTTCATTCCAGAAAGTCTCCGGGTCACTATACTTGGGCTCTGCCATGACCATGTACTGGCGGGACACTTTGGCATTGCCAAAACTACAGACCTGGTCCAGCGTACATTCTGGTGGCCCCAACTGGCAAAGGACTGTCAAAAATATGTGGAGTCATGCACTGTTTGCACCCGCAACAAGAGCTGCAGAACTAAGTCTTGGGGGCTACTCAAACCCCTACCTGCTCCGGAAAGGCCGTGGAAACTAATTACCATGGACTTCATTGTGGAACTTCCTCCCTCCGAAGGCCATACGGCCATCTTCGTGGTAGTGGACCGGCTATCCAAAATGGCTCATTTCATTCCCATGAAAGGGACTCCCTCGGCACCAGAGACAGCCCAAGCTTTCATTAAAGGTATTGTCAGACTTCACGGGGTTCCAGCGAACATCATCTCAGACAGGGGCGTCCAATTTACATCCCGGTTCTGGAAGGCTCTCTGCAATTCTCTTGGCATCGAACTGTCCTTATCCTCCGCATACCATCCACAGACGAATGGGCAGACAGAAAGAACGAACCAGACACTTGAGCAATACCTGCGTTGTTTCTCATCCTTCTCTCAACAGGACTGGCTCCCTCTGTTGCCATTGGCGGAATTCGCCTACAACAACTCTACCCATTCCACTACCAAGCAGACCCCGTTTTTTGCCAACTATGGTTACCATCCGTCATTCCTGCCTAACTCAGTACCAGAATGCTCCGTCCCTGCTGTTCTCGAGACTGTGGATTTCTTTTCGTCTAACAATAAGTTGTTGCAGGAAACTATGACCCGGGCGCAAGACCTCAATAAGGAAGTCTTCGACAGGAACAGACGGGGGCAACTGGTCCTGGAACCTGGAGATAAAGTATGGTTGTCCACAATCAATCTCCGGCTTGCTTGCCCTTCTAGGAAGCTAGGCCCCAGATTCTTGGGCCCCTTCGCAGTTAAGCGGAAGATCAACGAGGTGGCATACGAGCTGGAGTTGCCGGGATCACTTCGGGTACACCCGGTTTTTCATGTTTCGCTCCTGAAGCCAGCAGTTCCCAATTCCTTCCCTGGACGTTCCACAGATCCTCCAGCTCCTATAATGGTCAATGGGGAAGAGGAATTTGAGGTGGAAACAATTGTGGACTGCCGGAAAAGGAATAACCAGATACAGTACCTCATCAAGTGGAAGGGATACGGTTCAGAAGAAAACTCATGGGAACCCGAAGCCAACTTACATGCCAGACACCTGATCCAGGCCTTCAAGAGATCTCACCCTGAAAAGCTGTCCCAGTTGGGCATCCGGAGGCTGCCCCTTGGGGGGGGGCAATGTAAGGAAAGCCCTGCTGGGCCTAGTAGTTCCTCACCACTGCGATCGCGTGTGCGGGTTCGAGCGGGTGCGCGAGCTACTGCGCATGCGCGGAATCGAGCGGGTGCGCGTGCGCGGGCACGGACGGGCGCGCGCACGGTCATTGGCGCCGGGCGGGCTATTTAAACCAGCCATCTCCATACAACCCTTGCTGCCTGATCTACAGCGTTCCGCTTGCTAAACCCTGGACTTCTCTGTCTCTGCACCTGTGACCCGGCTTGTCTGTTCACCTGCTCTGCTGTCTGCCCGCCCCGATCCCGGCTTGCCCACGACCATCCTCTTGCTTATCCCCTTGGCTTATCCGCAGTGTGCTCCACAGTTACCAAACCCGGCTTGTCTGACCATTCTGTGCACCTGTCCTGAAGTGTCTCCTGTTGTCTGCTGGTTCCTGTTGTCCGCTGCATGCTGGTTCCTGTAGTCCGCTGCCTGACAGTTCCTGTAACCACTTACCTGCCAGTTCCTGTTGTCTGCTGGTTCCTGTTGTCCGCTGCATGCTGGTTCCTGTAGTCCGCTGCCTGCCGGTTCCTGTGACCACTTACCTGCCAGTTCCTGTTGTCTGCTGGTTCCTGTTGTCCGCTGCATGCTGGTTCCTGTAGTCCGCTGCCTGCCGGTTCCTGTGACCACTTACCTGCCAGTTCCTGTTGTCTGCTGGTTCCTGTTGTCCGCTGCATGCTGGTTCCTGTAGTCCGCTGCCTGCCAGTTCCTGTGACCACTTACCTGCCAGTTCCTGTTGTCTGCTGGTTCCTGTTGTCCGCTGCATGCTGGTTCCTGTAGTCCGCTGCCTGCCAGTTCCTGTGACCACTTACCTGCCAGTTCCTGTTGTCTGCTGGTTCCTGTTGTCTGCTGGTTCCTGTCACCTGTCGTCTGCTGGTTCCTGCCACCTGCTGTCTGCTGGTTCCTGTCACCTGTTGTCTGCTGGTTCCTGTCATCCCTTGTCAAGTCCTGCTCATCCATCCGCAACTGGTTGATCCTGCCAGACACTCGTGCCTCCTTTGACTTCTGCGCCCCCTGTCTCCACTATCAGGGGCTGCAAGTCTGGGACGTAAGAGAGGTCTCCCACTGCAAGCCAGACTCGCCACTAGGTACGTGACAGAGTCAACCGGGTGCCCATCACCTTCAGTGAGCTCCAAGAAGCACAAAAGGAAGAGAAAGCGAGGAGACCAAACCCCTCGGAAGGAACCCAGGGATCCTCAACCAAGGTGCACTCCAGAGAAAGGGGGCAAGACCCCTCTGAAGAGACACAGCACTCCTAGACGTGAACTCTTCAAAGTGAGAGATAACAATATCCCTCAACGGGTTCACACTCCCAGTAAGAGGGAGAAAGTCAATGCATACCAGGCTCAAGAAAGGAGCAAGTGCAAATCAAGTGCTGGTAAAGCAAAGAGTCCAAAGAAGAGGACAGCATCAACTAGGCCCTACCCAGAGGAGCTAGTTGGTCCATCTCCTACTGTACCCATCCAAGTGGAAGGAGTGTACACGAAGGCTCTCCTAGACACTGGAGCACAAGTGACCCTGTTGTACAGGGACTTCTATGACAGATACCTGAGTCATCTGCCTATACAGAAGATAGAAGAGTTGGAGATAAGGGATTGGGAACTCAGAGTTTCCCCTATGATGGATACTTACCCATCAGACTGACGTTTGACCCATCCGTAGCTGGGAAGTCTGAAGTGTTTGACACCTTAGCAGTGGTGTGTCCCCGCCCACCAGGAACCAGCAAGACCTCCCTGATCATAGGGACAAACACGGACCTAGTCAGAAGGCTTCTGACCCCCCTGGTGAAGAAAGAGAATCTTTCAGCTCCCAAGATCCATCCCATGCTGAAGGCAGCCTATCAGCGGTTGGTCCTAGAGCAGAAGACCCCAAGTGAGGGGATAGGAAGGGTATGGAGGCTTGGAAAAGAAGGAGCAGTGTTACAGCCTGGAGAGGTGACCTGCATGAGAGCCACGGTGAAACTTACCTGGGAGCAGCCTGGCCCCTTTGTAATGTTGGAACCCGACCCAATGGAGGGTCACTCAGGTCTGGAAGTGATACCAGAAGTAATTTCACTGAAGGACCTGAAGAAGGCTAGAGGAAGAGTCCCTGTCAGTGTGAGGAACCCCACGGAGCGGCCCGTGGAGATCCCTGCCAGGATGCTTCTGGGACAAGTGAGTCCTGCTGTCCCAGTTGGCTGGTCAGAAGTGAAGGGGACGGGTGAAGGAGAAGATGTTTGGAAGAAACTCTCCATGGAAAACCCTAACCTACCTGGAGCTTGGAAAGAGAGAGCCAAGGCCCAGCTGACCAGATGGGAGAAGATTTTCTCTAAAGATGAGTTTGATGTGGGGTGTGCGAGGAGTGCCACCCATCGAATCCGCATGCAAGAGGACAAGCCATTCAGAGAGAGAGTGAGGCGAGTCCCGCTAGCAGATCTGGAGGATCTGAGGGAGCAGCTTGCGGAACTGAAGAAGACGGGAGTGATTAGGGAGTCCAGAAGCCCCTACGCCTCCCCAATTGTGGTAGTCAGGAAGAAGAATGGGTCATTGAGACTCTGCATTGACTACAGAACTCTCAACAGGAGGACCATTCCTGACCAGTACACCACGCCAAGGATAGAAGATGCCTTGCAGAGTTTATCTGGAGCTAAGTGGTTCAGTGTGATGGACCTCAAGAGTGGGTATTACCAAATCCCCATGCATCCAGAAGATAGAGAGAAGACTGCCTTCATAACCCCAGTGGGATTCTTTGAGTTCAACAGGATGCCTCAGGGCCTATCTGGAGCTCCTGCTACGTTTCAACGCCTAATGGAAAGGACAGTTGGAGACATGAACCTCATAGAAGTCCTTGTGTATCTGGACGATGTCATTGTCTTTGGAAAGACTTTGGAAGAACATGAAGCCAGATTGGAGAAAGTACTGAAGAGGCTCAGTGAAGAGGGACTTAAACTTTCTCCAGAGAAGTGTCGGTTCTATCAGTCTTCTGTGAACTATCTGGGACACATAGTGTCTGAAAAAGGAGTGTCTACAGACCCTGAGAAGCTGGAGGCAGTTACTTCGTGGCCAAGTCCCACAACAGTTACAGAACTTCGGTCTTTCTTGGGGTTCTGCTCCTACTACCGCAGGTTTGTGGATGGATTTGCCCGCATTGCCAAACCCCTCAACGAGCTGCTGAAGACAGAAGGAGAGGAGGATGGAATGGGGCCTAGGAGGTCCAGTGAGTCGGTCCAAAACCAGTGGAACTCAAGGTGTGAAGAGGCTTTCAGGACCTTGAAGAGAAGTCTCACCACAGCCCCAGTTTTGGCCTACGCTGATCCCACTAGACCATATGAGCTACACGTTGATGCCAGCCATGAGGGCCTAGGTGGAGTACTCTACCAGGAGCATGGAGACCAGCTACGACCAGTGGCCTATGTGAGCCGGAGCCTGACCCCCTCCGAGAAGAACTATCCCACCCACAAGTTGGAGTTCTTAGCCCTCAAATGGGCAGTTGTTGACAAACTGAGAGACTATTTGTATGGGGCCGAGTTTACTGTAAAAACAGATAACAATCCCTTGACCTATCTATTCACCACCGCCAAGCTGGATGCAACTGGACACAGATGGTTGGCGGCGTTGTCTGGATTCAATTTCAGCCTCAAGTACAGACCAGGGGCTGGAAATAGGGATGCAGATGCCCTGTCCCGAAGATCCCATGTCATGGTCGATGACTGGGAAGACTGGACCCAAGTGGCACCGGATGGAGTGCGAGCCCTTTGTCAGGGGGCTGAACTCCAAGCCAGAGGAGGATCCAGAGCTGAAGAGATAGGAGTTACCACAGTGGGAGTCCCAAAGTGTTACTGTGGGGTAACTCAACTGGCAGAAGAGTGTCTGCCGAAGCTGTCCAAGAAGGAGCTAAGGTGTGACCAATTGGAAGATCCCATGGGGAAATTGGTCCTGGAAGCCCTGGAAGACCAGAGTCCGGAGGGACTTCGCCTTCACCCTTCTAAAGAAGCTCGTCTACTGAGGAGAGAGTTGGACAAGTTGCAGGTGCATCAGGGGGTAGTCTACCGAAGGGGCCCCTCTGATGGCCCAGAAGACAAGTGGCAGTTGTTTCTCCCAGAAAAGCATCGAGAGACTGTGCTGATTGCCTTACATGACCAGCATGGTCACTTGGGAGCAGAGAGAACCTTCCAACTTGTCAGAGACCGGTTTTATTGGCCCTGCATGAGGGCCGAAGTGGAGGAGTATTGCCATTCCTGTGCAAGATGCATTCAGAGGAAGACTTTACCTCATCAAGCTGCCCCAATGGGCCACCTACAGAGTGAAGGCCCAATGGATCTGGTATGCATTGATTTTCTCTGCCTTGAACCCGATTTGAGCGGATTGGGAAATGTTCTGGTGGTAACCGACCATTTCACTCGTTATGCTCAGGCTTTCCCAACCAAGGACCAGAAGGCCTCTACAGTAGCCAAGGTACTCTTGGAGAAGTACTTTGTTCACTATGGACTGCCACAGAGAATCCATTCAGACCAAGGAAGGGACTTTGAGAGTCGCCTGATCAGGAAGCTACTAGATTCTCTGGGAGTAGAGAAGACTAGAACCACACCATATCACCCTCAAGGTGATGCCCAGCCTGAAAGGTTCAACAGGACCCTATTGAACATGTTGGGAACTTTGGAAACAGAGAAGAAGCAACATTGGAGCCAACACATATCAGCTCTAGTGCATGCTTACAATTGCACCACAAGTGATGTGACAGGTTTTTCCCCTTACCGGCTGATGTTTGGGAGAGAAGCAAGATTGCCAGTGGACTTGGCCTTTGGCATTTCCTTAGACCACGCCTCTGCTGCCTCCCACAAAGGATATGTGGACAGACTGAGGCGCAGTCTGAAGATAGCTTATGAGAAAGCTCAAGCGGCCTCTAACCAGAGGGGGGCCCGAAACAAGAGGAACTTTGATTTGAAAGTTAGAGTACAGGACCTACAGCCTGGGGACCGTGTACTGTTACGAAACCTAGGGATCCCTGGAAAACACAAGATTGCTGATAGATGGAGATCAGAGCCATATATCATCTGTAGAAAACTTCCAGGATTGCCTGTCTACAAGTTGAAGCCAGAAGGGAGAGTGGGGCCTTTGAAGACCTGGCATAGGAATCATTTGCTCCCACTCACTGAAGCAGTCAGAATGCCTCCAGTAAGAGACGTACCTGAATCTGTTTCCATTCTGGATACCCCCAGGCCTAATACTAGGTCCCAGACCTCCCAAGTTAGGGGTGGACAGGACCCCCAACCAGAGGAAGAAAGAGGAGAACTTGAATGGCTATGGCCTTCCTCAACTCCAGGGAATTCTGCCATAGATCTTCCACCTACTGAAGATGTGGAAGATAACACATTGAACCCAGAAGCCACAGAGTTTGTGCCATTCAGTGATGTGCCTGAGTGCTGGGAAGATATCCCTGGTCTCTACCCAGAACAAGAAGATGATGTTCCAGAACCAGAGATGTTGCCAGAATGTGTTCCTGAAGAAGTTCCAAGAGAACAGAGAGCTCGCAGAGTTGTGAAGCCTCCCAAGAAGTTAACTTACCCCAAGATGGGAGAAAGTTCAGAGGACTCTGTTACTACAGCAAGGAGAAGTGCTGAAAGCCCTGACCCTTCCGCTGTTCATTTAGTGGAGGGCAACCCCAGCTCACTCTCTGGCACAGTTAAACAGGTCGCCCACACTGAAGTGACCTGTAGACAGGACAGCTCCCCATCTCATGCCAATTGGTGGGAAGCTCCTCTGTCCAAATTATGTGAAAATGTTGTTCCCGAGAAAGTTTGTAGTTTGAGCACTGTCTTTGGGGACCAAAGATTCAAAGTGGGGGGAGTGTGTAGCGGGGTTCTACCCCTTTTAGGGGAAGAGACTACATTTCCCATGATTCCCCAGGCCCCCGGGCTGCTAACTTCCGCCCGGGAGGCTGCTGGGGGAGATTATAAAAGGGAAGAGCGGAGACCGCCTCTTCCTCTTGGGACACTTCCTCTTCTGAGGCCTGACAGGACTGGCCTGCCTCTGCTGACAGAGAGTGTGACGCGGAGACTGCAGCCAGCAGAGACACCTGTGCGGACCGGAGCTGAAGGCCTGAAGCCTGGGCCTTGCAGCAGATGGAGTGAGACTCTTCTACCTCAGAGTCCACAGCAGCGGAGCGGAGACTTCCCCCTACAGACGGTCGGACGGAGCCGATGACCGGAGTGCAGGGGCTGTGACTGAGGAGACCGGACGTCGCCATTGAAGAGACCAGAGCCGCCATTAGAGGGACCGGATCGGAGGACGGTACCCCAAGGATTGGTGAGAGAGCCGGAAGGCTCATACTGCATTGACACACACGTTTTATGCCTACTGAACTGCCTAGGCGCAATTTACCTCAGAGCAGCAATGTTACTTTTGTGGATTACAAATGACACCATTTAAAGCTACATGTGCACCACCTCTACAGATTTATTGCCGGTGAAGAACACTGTACTAGTACAAGGACTGAGCTCTATTACTAGGGATCAGGCCTGGTCCGTTAGGTAGGCGCAGATAGATTTATTGCACCTCAGGGGTGTATAGCAGACGGTCGCCACACTGGGCGCTCCGTTTCCCCATTGTTAGATTGATATACCTGTGTACATGTTAAAGTGCATATTGCAGGGACCTGCTAAAGTATTGTAAGATATATGTTCAAATGCATGTTGCTATTCTTTTTCCTTACTGACAAAAGTAAAGCCAGTTATTCTTATTTCAGCAGTCTGCTTGTGAGTTCATACCAATTACACTTAGAGTATAAGCTAAGTTTTATGTGCATAGGGACGTACCCCTTTACTAACTGTGCCAGAGCGGGTAGAGCCAAATTGCCGGGGGTTGGTGGAGCTGTACTCAGGGACCCAAAACAAACCAGCGGCTCTCTTAACTGGGGGTAGCGCTACACTTAGATGTGGTGAGCAGTTTTCTATTTTAGGCTTTTTTCCTTTATTTTCCAGGCCAGTAAGTGTTATTGTTCAACTTCATTTAACAGATCAAGCTGTCCAGCAAAAGTGGCAGTTAGATGGGAAAAAAGAACTGTTACTGTAACTGCATAAGCTGTTAGCTGGGGTTCAGCTTTAATTTGCTACATTGGCCATACACTCATTCAAAGTTTTCATTTTTAGAACATTTGTTAGGTTTTGTAATCGTTAGTGGGGTCAAATCAGCATTCGTTGTATTCGTATGTAGTACCAAGAAAATTCAAAGGACCAGGATGAAAAAAATGCCTTCAACAAATGAATGCTGTATTGTGGCAGTTTAGCTCAGCCACTAGTTTTTACCCCCCCCCCCCCCACCCTCCCATTATCCCTAGTCTTCCTTAAACTGTATGAAAACCCTATGCCTTTATGCTTAACATATAGGAGTTATAATACTGTACAGGCTTTACAGCCAAGGTAAGTTTAACCACTTGCCGACCGATGCATGCTGATATACGTCGGCACAACGGCAAATGGGCGTACCTGTACGTCCCCTTTAATTGGCGGGGCTAGCGGGCGCGTATACAGGGGGTCCTTATACGGCAGGGGAACTTTTTTGGCAGGACACCGGAATTACACTACTGCCATCTAGTGGTGGTAGATGTAATTGCGGTAACTCCGCCCAAGTAATGGGAACTGCGTTACCATGAGGGGAAGAGTAATCAGTTAGATTACTTGTTACCCTCTAAAGTAACTGCGTTAAGTAACTCCGTTTATTTTAACTCAGTTACTTACATCACTGGTCAGGTACCACCTGTGAAGGATTTTTAGAACTGTTTCCCAATGAGACATGCAGCGGGATGCTTTCCTTGGTTGTTGAAGTGCTTGACACCATTGCTGCCTTGTATGAGTAACTCCTAAGTCAATCTCCATTAAGTATTTTATTGTTTCAGAAGAAACATCAATGATAACATCATGAGACAAGGATGAAGGTAATGTTGTCTGTCCCCAAATCAAGAGCTGGCAGGACGTGATCTGTCACCATGGCCTTTGATATTGTGTACAAAAACTCCAGCAATCTACTTATCAGGGAAGAAATACAGGGTGCTCTTTAATTATAGCGTTCCATCCATATTTTTTATCAATACTGCAAAATAGAGGCCATAAATCTGGGTGAGCGGATTTCACTGGCTGTGTAAAAACTATACAGGCATCTCATGAGGAGCGGGCAATAATGAACAAATCCCTATTGCATTTTTCTAATATGAATCAGGAGCTGCTCTTCATCAGTTTTATGAGGGCCTGTCATATACTCAGCTCTCCTCTTAATGTACACTCTCTCCTTGTACAATATGATTTACCATAAAACTTCCCTATAAAAACGGGAGCCGGGGCCGTCTGTCTCCTCGTTTTCCTGGAAGTCGCCCGTGTCAAGAACTGGCGCTTGCTGCCATCTACTGAATTAACTGCAGATTAATTAGTGAAATTAGTTACACAACATTTCCCCATCTACTCCTTGTGGAGGATAATGCGCAGGCTGCTCTTCCTACGGCGAGGAGAACTTCGGCTTAATGATAGCGGTAATAATTAGTAATACAATGCAATGAAATCTAAATTGTATCGTTTTAATTTAGGAGGGAATTAAAGGCATTTTTACAGGAAAGAAACAGAAATCGAACAAGGTTTTTATTGCTGTAACAGGTTTATACAATGAGGCAGTAGAAAGTGAACTGTATAACCCACAATAGCCTATCAAAAGGGTTTATTACAGCTGAACTCTGGGAGAAGCAAATATTGTCTAAATTTAAAAGGGATGGGTATTCTAACTTGAAACTTGGTGTTCTTTGTGTATTTCTTCCAGATCTGTGCAGTAATCCAATGTTAGATTTTGCCTCTGTACTGGAGCTTCTTGTAATAAAGATCGGTCACTGGTGCTCTTTCCTTTTGCAGGGTGACAGGTCTTGTCCCTTCACCCTCCTTTAGTCTTCTACAGGCAGCCTGTAGTGGGTAGGACCGCTGTCTCCTATGGCAACAAATCTTGTAACAGTCACTAACGGTATTTAACTATTGGTAACCAGTGATGTAAGTAACTGAGTTAAAATAAACTGAGTTACCTAACGCAGTTACTTTAGAGGGTAACGAGTAATCTAACTGATTACTTTTCCCCTCATGGTAACTCAGTTCCCATTACTTTGGCATAGTTACCCCAATTACATCTACCGCCACTAGATGGCAGTAGTGTAATTCCGGTGTCCTGACGAAAAAGTTCCCCCGCCGGATAAGGACCCCCTGTACTGCACAGGCGCAGGGCTTGCACAGTACGAAGGACTACGGAGCTTCCGAAAATTGCCGAACCTAAACAGCTCTGAGTGAACTCTACACCGCGCAGGTGCAGTTAACATGTAATTGTACGAGGCGATGCCCCACGCTCCTGATGCTCGTGCTACTCTGCAAGGGGCGTCTATTGTGTAAGTAAGGGGCGGGTCTAGTATTACTGTAACCAAGGAGCGCATTTATTATTATTGTTATATATCGAGCTCTGCCTATTAATTTAACATTTGCCCTCTTCTGTAGCCATCCGCCCCTTACACGATATAATAATAATAGACCCGCCCCTTGCTTACATGCTATAACAGATCTGCCCCTTGGTTAGAGTAATAATAGAGCAGCCCCTTGGTTACACGATATATAACAATAATAATAAATGCGCCCCTTGGTTACAGTAATACTAGACCCGCCCCTTAGTTACACGTATAGAATATTTTTTTAAAAAGTCAGTTACTTTGCTGCGTAACTAATTACTTTTCCAATGTAGTAACTGAGTTACTAACGCAATTACTTTTTGGGAGAAGTAATTTGTAACTTAACTAATTACTTTTTAAAGTAAGATGACCAACACTGTTGGTAACACAGAATAGTTCTTCTCGCACTCTACAGTCTCTCACTGTAGGTCTTCACTCACTGAGCTCCCAGTCTCTCATTAGACTCTCGGACCCAATTGCCACTGGATCCCCTGAGCTCTTCCGCTTCCATAACTCAGTATCTTCTTAAAGCATCACCCCCATTTCCCTGCTGGATCCTTGGCTTGGCACTCACAGATACTCTTCAAGCGTCACCCCTGCTGACCCGCTAGGTCCCTGGCTTAGCACTCACTGATGCTTCTCAAGCATCACCTTTGCTGTGCTGTTGGGTCCCACCTTGGCGCTTGCTGAAGTTTTCCCACTTCTTCACTGTCCCTGGCTGGTGAGAAGACTGCTCTGGTACTGGCTCCAGCTTACTTACAGTGGTCTCCGGTAACAAGCTGGATGGACCCTTAGTGGCGACAGCTTCCCCTCTACCTTCGATCACAACTGGTTCCCCGTCCGGTTGGAATCCTGCAGTCCCAACCCTGCGCTGCTTCTCCTACTTCTGAATAGGCCTCAGACAGCCTAGCAGCCAGATGTCCCCAGGATAGGCCTCAGGATTCCGGCCTAGCAGCCCGGAACACAACACACGCAACACACGTCCACCCAGACAGCCATCCAGGTGGCACAGAACAATGATCACCTGATTCCACCCAAATAAATAGGCTCTCCCAACAGGCAAAGGGGCTTAAAGAAACCCCTGCCTATTGGCGGAGACTCCACATCCATTCGTAACCTGACCTTACTAAGCCCTTGTCTATCTAATGTCACCAGCATAAAGCCACCTAGCGACAGAAGAGAGAAGGTGCAGCAAGTCCAGAGAGAGGAATCAGTGGATTTAAAAAAAATAATAGAATTGGGTCACTTTTATTTCTATTACAAGAAATGTGAACATCCCTTGTAATAGAAAAAAAGCATGACAGGACCTTTTAAATATGAGATCTGGGGTCAAATGGACCTCAGATCTCATATTTACACTAAAATACAAATAAAAAAAAGTAATTTGAAAAAACTAATTCTCCTTTAAGAGCTATGGGCAGAAGTGATGTTTGACGTCATCTTCCCCTCACTAGGCATCCAGGCAGTGAGATGACAGGACACAATCGTCTCCGCCGCTACCAGTAAGGGTCCAGTAAGCGGTGGAGATGACCGGAGCGTGGTGGGAGGGGGGTAGGCACCTCTCCCGCCACTAATAAAAGTGATCTTGTGGCGAATCCACCGCAGAGACCACTTTTATCTGAAAGAGAAACTCACACCGATCCTGAAAATACTGGGGTTATGGCAGCTAGCTGTCATAATAACGGTATTTAGCGTCAAAGTAATGACGTACGAGTAGTCGTTTTGCGTGAAGTGGTTAAAGAGGAAGTAAACCCTGACGGGTTTTCCTTCTTTTTTCCCCAGCAAAGTAAAAGCATAATGTACTGGTATGCATCGCATACCAGTACATTATGTGACACTTACCTGCAAACGAGGCCTGCGCTGTCCCCAATGCAGGCCGGATCTATGTTCACCCCTCTTCCTTCCGGGGTCCCGGACTCCGGCTCTGTGTCTGACTGGAGTCGTGTGACGTCGCGGGCAGCAGCTTCTTCACAGCGCATGCGTCGATGACATCATCGCGCAGTGTACAGCAAATATCCCCTAAACGGTGCAGTGTTTAGGAGTCATGAATAATACTGTGTAGCAGTAGACAATGGCACCACTACTTTTGCAAAACAATATTTCAGTTTGTAAAACATTGGATGCACACAAAAGTGTCTTTGTATGCTTTTGTGGCTATTGTAAAATAAATTCAAATGAAAGTATTTGTGTTTAGAGTTCAGCTTTAAAGAGGAAGTAAACCCTGATGGGTTTACTTCCTCTTTGTTTCCCTGCAAAGGTAAAGCATAATGGACTACTAAATGAAATGAAAAATAAATGATTTTGCGCTAAAAGTGACACTTCTATAAATAGTAATTAATATAAATGTGTATATAAATAATATGATAGTGAATTAATATATGTACAGTGTAAGTGCACAAAGGCTAATAATACACATAAAATACATAAATATTAAAATGTAGAGTTAAATTCCCATAGTGATAAAAATAAAATACAACCAATACGTGAATATCAAAAATAGATGAATATATCTAATAAATAGTGTCCTGCAAATAAATTAATGGTGATGCCCATACACTAAATTGATTAATATTGCCTATGCAGTAAATTAATGAAGAAAATATTGCACAATGTCCATTTATCCCAAAGAAACAGTCTTTAGTGGCCCAGCAAGATAAAGACAGGTGGCTGTGGCCACACCAGTATTCTTCACGTGAAAGGGGAGGTGGGTGCAGGTGGATCTAATCCTAGACTTGTACTCACTAGCCTCTCACCTTAGGGCAGTTGTCACAGAGCATTGGGTAAGGTCAAACTGTGTCCAAACTCCTCTCCTCCGCTATCTCCCAAGGATATTGGTCAAATAGTTAGGCTCTGTCCTGGCTCCTTTCCTCCACTGTGTCCACTGGTACTAAGTGTCTCCTCCCAAACGTCCTCTCATGTACCTAAAAATCCTCCACAAAGCCGATGTCCGACGGGACAGACCACTACACGTCCAGGTGGAAGGCCCAACACTTTACTATTTTATAATGGACTACTATGCATCGCATAGTAGTCCATTATGTGTAGGTTTAGGAGATATTTCTTGGACCTACAGGTAAGCCTTAATCTAGGCTTACCTGTAGGTCAAAGTGGTTTGTAAGGGTTTACAACCACTTTAAGTTCAATGTGTTACCTAAACAGAAAATCATAATTTTTGTATTTCAATTCCACTTTAACACATGGCACCATCTTTCTCTATTTCTTTCAAAAGATCATTAGAGGAGATCTCCTTTAATAGGTTTGGATGGTTAGCGACTGGATGTATTTTTTTTTTCCATAGCTTGCCATTTTATGTGCAGCAGTTTGGTTTATGTTGACTTGATCAAGCAGTGCACCCTCCCTTATCTATACAATGCTCTAATTCAGTACCTGCCGGGAGCAGAAGCTTATGCGGCTCAAAAGAAAAAAAAGAAGAAGAAAAAGGAGACATTTCAAGTTTCTATTTTCTGTACTGGCAATTTTGATCCTGACTGGCATTCTTTAAGCTCACCCCCATCACCCTCCAATTGTGTACCAAATTCACTTGGCGCTCAGTATTTTATGCCTGCTCCCCAATCTTTATTACCATGACCCCAATTCTGTGTCGCAGCACGTACTCTTGTGTTTTCCAGATGTTTCTATATACCGCCTTTCTCATCTCTTCCTGATTACATTCCTGGAAATTGAAATATGCATGAGAGGCTTCTCGAGTGAAGCTGGGCAATGACTGTGTGCACATTTATTACAGGAATCAAGGGTTGCGGCTCAGAGATTTATTGGCAAAAGGCAGACTCGGCTATGAGGACACAATGAATGATTCTCAAATTTTATACAGTGACTGGGCTTATTCTAAAGAAACCAAGGGGCACAGATCCTGTGTAAGGGGCAGCCATTAAATTTCAGTTTGATGCCATAAGATCACCAAATTATAATGACCAGACAATGGCTACTGCTCAGATGCTACCTATCATTGTGCTGGCTGTTTAAACTAAACAGGTGATTTTAAACTGGTTGCTACACCTTGAACTGTGGTTTAAAGGTTGATTAACCACTTCAGCCCCGGACCAATTGGCAACCAAAGGACCAGGTCCCTTTTTGCGATTCGGCACTGCGTCGCTTTAACTGACAATTGCGCGGTTGTGCGACGTGGCTCCAAAACAAAATTGGCGTCCTTTTTTCCCCACAAATAGAGCTTTCTTTTGGTGGTATTTGATCGCCCCTGCGGTTTTTATTTTTTGCGCTATAAACAAAAATAGAGCGACAATTTTGAAAACAATGCAATATTTTTTTTGCTTTTTGCTATAATAAATATCCCCAAAAAATATATAAAAAAAATTTTTTTTTTCCTCAGTTTAGGCCGATACGTATTCTTCTACATATTTTTGGTAAAAAAAATTGCAATTAGCGATTATTGATTGGTTTGCGCGAAAGTTATAGCGTTTACAAAATAGGGGATAGTTTTATAGGATTTTTATTAATATTTTTTTTTTTTACTAGTAATGGCGGCGATCAGCGATTTTTTATTGTGACTGCGACATTATGGTGGACACATCGGACATTTTTGACACATTTTTGGGACCATTGTCATTTATACAGCAATCAATGCTATTTAAATGCATTGATTCCTGTATAAATGACAGTTGTAGTGAAAGAGTTAACCACTAGGGGGAGGGGAGGGGTTATGGGCTGTGACGTGTGTGTTTTTTTACATTAGGGGGCGGGGCTGACGTCTGACATCATTGATCGGCTTTCCCGATGACCGGGAACAGCCAATCAATGACAGGCAGAGAAGGAAGCGCGGGGAGAGGAGAGGATCGCGGGACATCAGCGGCGATCGGGTCCGCTGGTCCCGTGGCCAGGGTCACGGAGCTCCCGACCGGGTCGCGAGCGCGCCGCTAGCGGCGCGCGCGCAACCCACGGGCAGGCAATTAACGGGCCATGTACAGGTACGTGATTTTGCCTGCCCGTGCCATTTTGCCGCAGTATATCTGCGTGAGGCGGTCAGGAAGCGGTTAAAAAAAAAGCACAATTTAGAAGGATTTGGTTTGTTGGTGCAGTGAGGCACGGAATGTAGGACTGCAAGGAATGGAATGCAGGGCCGGGCATGACAGTGGTGACTAAGGTGGCTTGCAAGGGGTTAACTAAGCATTCAGGAGAGCTGAACAGGAAGGGGGTGGCTGGTGAGTTAATTTCTAGAGGAAGGGGACGGGTGATATACAGGTGGGGGGCAGAGTCAAGGGGTCACTTGCAAGATTGGAACTTAGGGAGGAGGCAGTTTTTCCCACCCTCCCTCCCTATTATGTAGAATTAGTTGGTTTTGGTGTTTCTTCTTCTGTTTTGTTTTTCAGGTATCGGGTGAAGGAGTCACGACAGCCAGGGGCGGACTGACAACCCATGGGGCCCCCGGGCAATAGGAGATTATGGGGCCCCCAGGCAATCAGAGATTATGGGGCCACACAGTATACACACACACACAGTATACAATCACACAGTATACACATACATGTACACACAGTATACACAGACATGTTTCTATTGGCTGAGAAGGTACTGGAGAGGTGGGGCAGCTATAATCTCTGGATTTTTAGACCAAAAGGATGTCAGTAAGGGACATTTCAGAAACAGATGTAAAAAAAACACATACTGTTACATACTGTCCATACTGTCCCTGGTTTTACTGAGGCTGGAAACCCTGATGGGGCCCCCTAGTGGCCCGGGGCCCTTGGGAAGTGCCTGAATGGTCAGTTCGCCCCTGACGACAGCAAATTGGATCCGAAAATTGGCGGTGTATGGTGGTCTTTGACGGTGACAGTGAATCAGAGGTATTCCTGAATGTTGGAGGGAATACTTGTTTGTTCACTGACGGAAAGTTGTCTCCGAGAGTTCCCAGTTGGAGGCCTGGTAAAAAGTTTAAAGGGATACCGCAGTGATCTTGTTGCTTGGCAACAAGTTGTGTCACGATCAGAGATCACCAGATTGGGTTAGACATTTCTGTCATTGTTATGTATATGTTTATGGTTATTTATATATTTATATATATATATTTATTTTTTTTTGGTTGAAGTGTATTTCATTGGTTAATAAATAGGCTGTTGTGGCCATTTTACTCCAAATAAGGTGCGGTCTCATCTTTTAAGTGGGAAGGTATAAGGGGAGGAGTTAAATGGTCATTAAGATATGCAGGTAAGAAGGGACATTTAGGCTACACTGGTCATGGTATTCAGCAATAAGCCTCCAAATTCTTTTTACGTCTTGGTGACGAATGGTGTTTGCTAAGCATTGGCACAGCGCACATCACAGCAGCACTGCAGTGTAGATGGGGCACATTGAAGTCAATAGTTTTCTATGCGCCCTACTGGTGACCACTTGCATTTATCCAGTGTGGAAAAAAGCAGGTTATCGCTGATAGTGTAAATGAGCCTTCACTGACAACTAAGTACAACTCTGAGCAACAGGAAAGAACCGCCACAGCTGTTTAAAGTGTCTCATACACCATTATGAAGAAGTGGCCAGTGTAGTGCCAAGAAACGTGTTGGCTGTGCTTTTTAATGTAATTGTTTGATTGTTAGAAGTAAATATAGTATGTATGTATTAAACATGATAAGTATGTTAAATTTACTTGGGATAATGCACAGGGCTGGTACTTCTTCTTTTTATCTTTCTAATGCAATAAGGCCATCCCCAGTCCTAGAGGACAGCATAGCCAGAAACATAGTTTCATAGTTAGCAAGGTTGAATAAAGACACCAGTCCATCACGTTCAACCTGAGTGAGTGTCTACAACTGTCCCTATCCCTGTACATTGCACACTCACATCGGTCCCTACCCTCAAGGAGCCCACAATCCAAGGTCCCCATTCATGTACTAGGGCCAATTTTTTGGACAGAATCCAATTAACCTACCTGCATGTCTTTGGATAGTGGGAGGAAACCGTGTTGTGGTTGGGATTCGAACCAGCGACCCTTCTTACTGCTAGATGAGAGTGCTAACCACTACACCACTGTGCCGCCCAACATCATTCATTTAGGAGTGCATCATCACTCATAATTAGGCTGGCCACTATACTTGTGCGCAAGAGTGTTTGTCTTTTAGTACAAGTACGTGCTCCTACTGACATCATTTACCAAACATATTTTGATGCTTCAAAATGTCTGCCTGCAACTACACCAGGATCTATAGACCACAAATCAGAGGATCATCTGGATCATTCCACCAAGCATTGAGTGCCAACCGATTGGGACACATATTCTCAGAGACTCCTATACCAGGTTGTCTGACACCTGTACAGAGGTTCAAAAACATCACAAATGTATAAAATGTGCTTTTTATATTGCTATTTGGAACACTTAATCTAAACTACTACACCATAAGAATCATTCACAATTGCCTTTTTTTTCTTTTCTCCATTTATTGGAGTCACCCAAACTTAGCCAGATGGGATGCCTTTGAATAAAGCTTTAATGGTGAATATAAAGCCTTGTGAGTGTAGTGACATCTGTGCAGTCATTAGCCTGCTCCTTAGGCTACGTATCTGCAAACCACTGGGGTACCTTGGAGGAGCACTTGATTTATAGAAGATATCGGAGTGCTTCAGTGCTAATGGATGGAATGGATCAATCGGACCATCATGTATGGTAAGGCAGATCAGTCTGATGATTAAATTAAAAATAATTTCACCATTCTTGATAGTCGGACTAATCTTCTATACACAAAGACTAGCAGATCCTGTTACTGAATAGTGAAACCAAGGAGGTGGAATAGATATGGTTGCTGCTTTAAGACTCTACAGTTATTTATTGATTATCGTAACGGGTCTCTGTAAAAAAAAGGCAACTTTCTAAAGCATGCGGTCATAAAATACTAATGCTCCACATATGATCCAAACTTTATGACTTCTTCTGTTGGAAAGGAAGAATCACATTAGTGTACATACTGGTAAATGGCCTTGACTCATCCATTTACTCTCCCATTGAGATTAATGGGGGCCACACTGCAACCATGAGCCATATGCTTGGCTCACTATTGAGGTGTGGTCCCACAATGAAAAATTGCTGTTTGGTAATGAAAGTTAAAAAGTAGAGTAGAAACAAAAAGTAAAAAAAACAAAAAACAGGCATCAGAAAATCACTCGCTCTCTTAAAATCACTCCAATGCAGGTCACTTTTCAGTTGGTGGTAAGCACTGCCGCCTGTCTGAAAGAGACCAAGCTTTTGCCACAAAGGTCTTTATAGTAAATGCTGCACCCTTACTGGAAAACCTGAACTCAATAATTCATGTTGAACACAGGGGTTCACTTGCTCAGCATGGGCGCCAATCACAAAAAGCTGTGTATTGTTCTCAATGAATGCAAAGCATTATCTGATTGGATGAGAAGGAAATTGTGATGTCACCACCTGCCTTTTCACCTTGTGCAATCAGAGAACACCTGGCATTAAATGAGAAAATGCAAGGTGTTCTCTAAATAGCACCCGTGGTGAACAAGCAACCCCCCATGCAACCCCCCATGCAACAGGGCAGCCATTCAGCATGGGAGCAGAAAGAGAGTGACAATCACTGTAGGAGCAGTGACTACTACAGTGATTCTCTGCTTCCACAGGGATCTCGAAGGGCTGCTGTTAGAAACCATGGGGCCCCATACAGACAACTTGACATGGGGCCCCATACAGACAACCTGACATGGGACCCCATACAGACAACCTGACATGGGACCCCATACAGACAACCTGACATGGGACCCCATACAGCCATATGGTACAGATCACTCATTGTGTTCATTCAGGAAAGGATATGACATATTTACCTGACATTTCCCCATTCTCAATCTTGAAGGGTCCTATTGTGTGCTTGCAGATGCCAGCGGGAAGAAAAGGAGGGAAGCCAGTAGCGCTAAGGGGTAAGGAAGGGGCACACAGGGGGGCCTGGGCAACACGGGAAAATGTATGGTGCACAGAGAGGGTGATCGGTGTGGCGGATTGGGGGGGGGGCAATTAATGAAACTGATCCTTTATATGGCTCTTTCTGCAGCAGCTGAAAGCCAATGGGAGGGCGAAGAAAAGAAGCCAGCTTTCAGCTGCTGCAGAGAGAGCCATACAGGGGATTGGTTTCCGTTATTGCCCCCCTGCCACACTGATCACCCTCCCTGCCCACATCTGAAACACCCTGCTGCCTGGGCCTCCCTGCTGGCCCAGGCCCTGCACAGGTGGACTGGTTGTAGCTCCTCACCTACGGCCCTGCTTGCAGCTGCCAGCGTGAAGAAAAGGAGAGAAGCCAGCAGCGCTGCGGGGGGGGGGCATACAAGGGGGCCTAGGCAGCAGGGGGAAACGTATGGTGCACAGTGAGGGTGAGCGGTGTGGCGGGTGGGGGCAATTACTGGAACCAATCCTTTATATGGCTCTCTTTGCAGCAGCTGAAAGCCAATGGGAGGGAGAAGAGAAGAAGGCAGCTTTTAGCTGCTGCAGAGAGAGCCATACAGGGGATTGATTCCAGTAATTGCCCCCTGCCGTACCAATCACCCTCCCTGCCACATCTGATTCACCTTGGTGCCTGGGCCCCCCTGCTGGCCCGGGCCCCATACAGGAGGACTGGTGGTACTCCCTTATTTACGACCCTGGGGATCTCGCAGGTATGGCTCAAGCTGGATCAATGTAACTATGCAAAATAATCCCTACCTGGATTATTGTCCAGGTATGGTCCAAGGTGGACCAATGTAACTATGCAAAATAATCCATAACTGGAGTTCCGCTTTAATCTCTGCTTTCCATTGCTGTAAGGTAGGCACAGATTTTTAGCATGACATTAACTTTTCTATTTTATTACTGTATGTGTTTGTTCTATCTGCATATTTATTACTATATCTACAGCTCACTGATCACATTAATGTACCGTGAGCTGACGACGGGAAATTATTTTAGTGGTTCCCTGAGATCTTAAAATGTTTTCAAGGGTTCCTCTAGGGTAATGAGGTTGAGAAAGGCTGCTCTAACACATCAGGCCCTATGTGGCTTACTCATTTTACCTCAGCAGATGTTCAGCAGAGATGCTGCGTTCCCTCCCTGATATACCATAGGGACAACGGATGTTCTCTCCACTCCCTGCTATACGCTAGAAGAAGAATCTACAAGTCTGTACATGAAATATTATCATGAAAATATAGAACAGCAAAAAAAAGTAAAAATGCCGATGTCATGTCAAAAATGACTTTCGGCTAAACTTTTTGCCGCACCCTTATTTTTTGTATGAGCCTTCCGCAAACATTTCGGCAGAGAAAGGGTGCGCAGCTATCGTGCTGCGTTGTGGGGCAACCCTGACCTGCGCTGTAGGCTTCAAAAGCCGGCTGACACACTCAAGGTTTCAGCTGCCCCATCTCGATGATCTCTCTTGAAAGCTTCATTCTAAAGTATCCACATCTAAGCCAAGCTTTATAAAATATAAATGGACAAAGCCACAATTCAGCCTGACAGAGCTGGTTCCTCTTCACAACCTTCTCGAAAAAAAAAGGAAGACACAAACATAAGATGTTTGTGTGGGCCAAAAAAAAAAAAAAAAGAAGCGCCCTCGTCCCTACCGCATTTGTTACCGCTCACCTCAACTGCATTTCACATCTTGTCACAAGGCTATCCTCGCATAACGAGCAAGAAAAGAAAGGGAAGGAAGAAATAAGAGCAGGTGAGAGAGATGGAGTGAGAGAGCCGAGCAGGAAACAACTTCACAGTCAATTAGGAAGAGGTCAGAGGGATGTGAAAAGACCTCATAAAACAGTTAGGACAATATACAGAAGCCGTCATTCAGGGAACGACTGAAATATAAGCACGTTTTATTGCGATCAATATTTCCTGAAGATCATAGCTGCCATTCTGGTAGAGGTATTGACAATGCAATAAGGGGGAAGGCCAGGTGGTCATACCATTCCATTTATGCTGTTCAGAGAGGGCATTTCATAATGTGACATATATTTAACTCATCTTAAGCATCATGTCCTGGTGTTTTCCTATAACTCAGGGGCAGATTTGACGGCTTCTATAATTGATTCATTTTTATTGCTATGTACGCAGGTAACTAATGCTTCTTACACACACGCAAGCAAAAGGGAGCAAGCATGTGCACCGGCATTGAGTTGTATTGTAGTGTGAAAGCCGAACTGAAGGCAAACATCCTAAGGCCTGCTTCACACTGGGGAAGTGCGGGCGGCGACGGTAAAGCAGCGCTAGATTTAGCGCTGCTTTACCATCGTTTTAGCCGCGGTATGTGGCCGATAGCGGGGTGGTTTTAACCCCCGCTAGCGGCCGAAAAAGGGTTAAAAACCTCCGCAAAGCACCGCTGCAGCGGCGCTTTGCCGGCGGTATCCCCGCAGTTTCCCATTGATTTCAATGGGTTGGAGCGGTATAGGAGCGGTGAATACACTGCTCCTTCACCGGTCCAAATATGCTGCTAGCAGGACTTTTTTTACCGTCCTGCTAGCGCACCGCTCCAGTGTGAAAGCCATCCGGGTTTCACACTGGAGCGAAAGGACCCGCTTTTTTCAGGAGCTACACAGGCGCTACTTTTAGCACTGTAGCTCCTGAAAAAGTACAGTCTACTTGACATGGCCTCTTTCCTCCAAAAATATCAAATTATATTTTTACTAAAAAACAATGCCCGCGATGCTTTGCAGCCATGGCAGACATTATACCCCGTTGAACAAGACCTATTCAAGTGAATAGCGGCACAGAGGCAATATCTGCACTCCCACAGTGAGGGATCAGTACCAATATCATTCAGTGTGGTGAGGACCCCCTGCTCACCATCCTGAAATAACCTGCCTGTGTGTACTCAGCAGCTGCCAAAGGGAGAGGATGGGAGAGAAAACAGCAAAACTGCAGGGGAAAGGGGCACACAGGGGACCCAGACAGCAGGCGAAGGGGATGCAGATACTAGAACCAATCCTCCTGCAGTGCAGCCAGAGGAAGAAAAGAAAAATAGAAGCCGGCAGCACTGCACAAGAGTCACAAGTGTTAGCAATAAGGGAGTACTTCTGGGCCTCCTGCTCGGCAGGTGCCTGGGCTCCCCTTTTGAACTGATGAGGCCTGGGCCCAGTACAGGAGGGCTGGTTGTACTGCCTTATCAATGGCCCTATGGCAGACCTAACCTCTTGGAGCCTCTTTGCACTTAAAGTGTTTTTAAATCCTGGGAGGTGGGGCAGGGTCTATGATCATGCATGTGACTGCCATGGTTGGCTGTCACGATGATCACATGATCACAAGCAGCAATCGGGAGCTTTCCGTTAGCTGCCAGTAACGGTGCCAGCTCCCGCGCAGGGTGCGTGCTCTAGGGTGTTTACAATGTGGTACACAAATATGAGGCCACCCACAGAGAGGCCGCATATTTGTGTGCCGTCTGCGCCAACAGATTAATGCGGTTCTAAAGGCAAATCGTTTTTTACCGACTGCATTCCCTGCATTAAGGTGTAGCGCTACCCCTGTGTTAATTTTGACATCAAATTTTGATTTAGTTTTAATCAGAGTCTTTTGACTAGAATGCCATTTTAGTTTTAGTCGTATTTTAGTCATCCAAATTGTTTTAGTTTTAGTTTCGTTTTAGTCGACTAAAATCAATGGGTTTAGTTGAATTGTAATACATAATTAAAGCATTTCTCTAGAATTGCCAAACTCATTATATACTCCTGGAGTAAAAAATCGAATAACATGTTCGTTTATGAATCTCGGATCCAAATTCCGTTACAACGGAAATGTGACTGGTGTTTTGTTGACTAATCAGAGGTTTTCTTCTGCTGCTGAGTGGGGGTTGGGGAAATTACTGATGGGCACTACTGAAGGACATTGATAAGTTGCACTGAAAGGCACTGATAGGTGGCACTGATGGGCACTGGTAGGTGACGCTGATAGGCAGCACTGACAGGTGGCACTGATGAGGCATTGATGGGCACCGATTGGCAGCACTGATGGGCATTGATAGGTGACACTGGTGGGCACTGGTAGGTGGCACTGGTGGGGACTGATTGGCAGCACTAATATGCAGTGACAGGTGGCATTGGTGGGCACTGGCAGGTGGCACTGGTGGAGACAGATGAGGCGGTGGTGTCTCTCACTGTTCGGGACCAATCTCCCTTTGACAGAAGCCGGTTATCAGCTTTTTTTCTGCTCACGCTGATGGCAGATTACCGATCTTCTGTCTACATCACGTGATCAGCTGTCAATGGCTGACAGCTGATCACGTGGTAAGGGGCCAGGATCTGATCCGTGATAAGCCAAGTCTCATTGAGGTCTATTGACGCAAACCCGGCAATTAAGGCCCGCGCTGTAGCCGTCTTTCGGCTATAGCATGGGAGGGAAGTGGTTAAGGGAGACCATGATAGTAAGAGATACCATATACAAATAGAACATTGGAAGTGTTTTGTTATATCTGTTTAATAAGTGTAAAAAAAAATAACTTTGTGTTTTGTGCCTCAGTTAGCTGTTCAAACTCTCTTTGCCCCACCTAAAATCATTGCAGATAATGTGGTGTTATCATGGCTGCAGATATAATGTGTCTGTCATTCCCATGATGACTCTTCTGTTCAACTTCAGTAACCAGAGCAAGCACTCTCACTGTCAGCCTAATTTGAAACAAGATGTTCCTTTTCATCTGGTGAAAAGAGTGCGACGGAAATGAAGAAAAACTCTGATCTCCTAGACAAGTAGGATATTGCTTATAAAATGATGTACTTGCAAAATCAATAAATACGTCAAATGAATAATTTTACTAAGTGTCCTGTCAATATGCAAGCAACTCATTTGCAATACAGTTCTGTCACTCTTGGAAATAATGTGCCCACCTTCTGTGCTCAAATAAGTGTCAAGTAAACTAAGGAAAAATAAATGTCAAACTTAGATGGTATTACATTTTTTTCTCATATTTGCATGTCAATTTTAAAGCAGAAGTCCAGAATCTATAAAAAATAAACACCCAATCAGCTTTAAAAGAGAGGTGCGGGAAAAAAAACAAAGTCATACTCACCTAGGTGGATGCAGCATCTGTCCCTCGCCGCCTCAAAGACCTAGTACTGAGTGATCAAAGGCCACTGATACCTCGGTTTTTGATCTTCAGTGAGCAGAGAGCCAGTGATTGTCAAGTCACCGGCTCTCTGCTCTGCCCCTCTAGCGCTCACTGGAGCACAGGGCTATGCAGGGGGCAGAAGCAGCTGGCTTAGGATCCCAGCAGTGCAGTGAGAGGCTGAGCCAACTGCTGCTCAGGCATCTGGGTGGATCCCAACATTAAAGTCGGGACCTCTGCAGAGCCTGGCTAAGGCTGGCCATACACAGAGCGCATTTCTTTCCTGCAACCACATACATAACCACATGTATTGTACATAACGTAACTGGATACTGACATTTATAGGTAAAGTTGATCCAGGGAAAATCCGATTGCCTCTCGAGGGATCAGGAAGGAATTTTTTCCCCTGCTAGAGCAAATTGGATCATGCTTTGCTGGGTTTTTCGCCTTCCTCTGGATTAACTGTGGGTGAAGGATTGTGTATATGGGATTGTATGTTTGTTTTTTTTTTTGTTTTTTTTATTGGTTAACTAGATGGACTTTGTCTTTTTTCAACCTGACTAACTATGTAACTACCGTATATGTAACAGTGCTGACAGGGGAATCCCTCCTGCCAGACCATTGTCTTCTCCCGGCAGGGGGAAGCCGTTCCTGCCGGGAGAAGACAGTGATTATTGCTAGTGGCTATACCAGCCGCTAACGATAATCGCAGGTAAAACCCAGCATAGTGGTTGTACCCAAGATGATCGATCGAGCAACTTGGTATATACAGCCAGCACATACACAGTTCCTGTTGAAGCCAAGATTCGAACCATGTATGGCCTGCATAAGTGATGTCAACAGACAGCAGACTTTAGTGAAAGAAGACGGGTCACAGGAGTGTAGAAACAAGTGCACTCCTGTGACCCACAGGAGAAGTAGGGCCAAAAGAGCCTTGGCCCTACTTCATCTTGAAAGTGTATTTCCACTTTTGTATTTGTGTCAGCAGTAAGCTGAAAAGAATAAATAAAAGAATAAAAATGTGGCATACTTAAGCCAGCCATAGATGGTTTGAATCTTGGCCAGTTCAGCAGTGACCGGCTGAGATCCGATCCATGTATGGGCAGGCTTATTGTACCCAAGTTGATCCATCGATCGGGAGAACACAATAGCTCCTCGGGAGTGATTTCTCCAGCAACACTGACTATATTTATGGGGTAATCGAGTGGGTTGCAGGAAAGAAAATCACATCTATGGCCCGCCTTAGCGTATTTGACACCCAGAGTTGTTGTATATCACAAAAATTGTCTTCAGTAAAAATAAAAATATTTAATCAAGTGATAATGGCCAGAAAAGAAATACAGACAATGAAAATGGTAATGTCTCTACACTGGTGGTCAGTTGGAAAAGGGCCCCCTTTACACTGGTGGTCAGAGTTAAACATGCTCCTTACATTTGTGGTCAATGAGAGGAATGTTTCTCTCACGGAGCTCCCGACCATCGGCTCTCCCGTAGCCTTACCGAGCAGACACACAGCACAACGGAGGTGCCCACCGGTCCCCTGAATGCAGAGGAAACAGGACCGGTACGTAACCGCCACACAGGGCAGCATGGATCGCTTCCTACTGCCGCAGCAACCCGCGGCATCCACTCCCGCGAATGCCAAGATGGCGCCGGCCCGTCACGCGGCCGCAAGGAAGCACAGCACTGAGCCGGGACCATCACTGCAGCTGACGGAGGATCACATAATGCCGCCGTTCACTCCTCCTAGTGATCTCTCCCCCTGCCTCCCCAGATCGCTGACAGGCTCCGCAGCAACAGAGGACGGCATGTGCAGCCCGGAGCTCTCTACGTCCCCCACAGCATCCACACCACATGGCGTCCTGTGCTACAGCCCGGAACTCAACACAGAGGAACAGGGATCTCCATCTCTTCACCAGGACGCAGTGAGTAACCACCCTAACCCACCCCACACACAGGGTGTCCCCCTTGACACAGGTTCAGTGCAAAAGTTATGGGCATTCCTTCAACAACTACCCACAAGAGATGACTTAGAGACAATAGCACACAGAATGGAGACAGCCCTGAGAGGGGAAGTACAAAACATTAAGCATGAGGTGACTGCCCTGGACTCACGTGTAACTTCCCTTGAACAGGAACAACAGATAGCGACACAAGCTGTGCAAGCCTTGCAGACCTCTAACAGTGACCTCAATGACCAAATGATACAGATACAACTGCACATGGACGACTTGGAGAACCGCAGCCGACGGCAGAACATCAGACTGCGAGGGATCCCAGAACCTGTCCCGCAATCAGAGCTACGCGCGACAGTGACTCACATCTTTAACCGCTATCTAGACCGCCCACCGGACGCAGAAATAATCATTGACAGAGTGCACAGGACCATGGGCCCCAGACTCGGCCCTGCTGACAGACCCAGAGATGTCCTATGCTGCTTGCACTCTTTTACCCTCAAAGAGGAGATATTACGAAGAGCGTGGCAAGTGGGGGTCCTAGAATTTGATGGTGCAGCAATCCACCTTCTTCCGGACATCTCCAGAAAGACCTTGCTGATGCGGCGGTCACTAAAACCTCTCCTGGACGGTCTAGGCGTGAAGGGACTCACCTACAAATGGGGGCACCCATTCCACCTCATAGTCCGCAAGGGCCCAAATACCTTCCCCCTGCGCCATCCATCAGAGCTACCAGACCTGTTTGCCTTTGCAGAGATGGACCCAGTCCCCATTCCCAATTGGCTCACGGTGATCATCCCCAGGGAACCGCAACACCAGGCCCTCATGGCCAGACCACAAAGGTCCCGAAACCGACGTAACCGAGGAGGTCCTCCACAGGCTCGCTCACCAGGGAATTCCCGACGACAAGCTCCAATCGAGGAGGCAGCCGGGTGATCTTGCTTATTAAGCCATCCAGTGAATCAGCGACACGACACACTTGCACCAGTCAGACCATGCATGTTTTAACTCTCCCTCACTTTACTCAGGAGGGGGCATCCAGAACGCTACATAAGCATTTCAGGACTCGGGTCTAAAGACACAGACCCTTTACCTAGTCTGACTAGCCGGAACGCAGGGAGGGCGGTTTTCCCCCCTCATTTTTTTTTTTTTTTTTTTTTTATTATTTTTTTTTATTTTTATTTTTTTTTGCTTTCTTTATGCATGCCATCTACACTTTATGTGGATGTTAATACCTCTTAACAGGTTGTCAGGTTGTTTGTTCCTCTCGATTATCCAACAAGTTGATATTACCACTGACACCTTGGGATAGATTATTAAGATGGACAACCACTAGGCCTAACAGTCTCTTTGTATCTTATATTTTATTTTTTCGTTCCGGAGTCTTATGTACTTGACCGATACTAAAGCTAACCCCATGGGGTTTTTTTTTTTTTTTTTTTTATATTATATGTATGTGTATGTGTGTGTGTGTGTGCATGTGTATATATATATATATATATATATGTGTGTGTGTATGTATGTATGTATATATATATATATATATATATATATATATATATATATATATTTTTTTTTTTTTTTTTTTTTCTCCCTCATACTACCTAGATATAATGTAGATGTCAGTATGTCTTAACATGTTGTTTATTCCTTTTAGACTACTATGCAAGTTGATATTGCTGTTACTGCTGCCGTCAATGGTTTAAATTCTTTACAGTTTCAAGTCCTCGGTATCTGTGCTGCCCTGCCAACTGCACGAGCACACCCATACCCCGCCGTACCTCCCCGGGTGGGATCACTGGGACGTGTGGACCCTCCCCCATTCCTATTTTACCCTATGCTGCTTTATCTGTGAGGCGGGTGCAGTTGGCCAACACTGACACCAACCCTTTTCCTGGGGGGGTCTCCGCCTAGTCCCCCAGAGGGGACAGCGCCTGCTATATTAGTATTCCCACATGCTCGTGTACATATCTTCCCCTCTGTGGCTCACCAGTCTAACCCTAACGTACACCATATGTGCCCTAAGTACCTAATTAAAGTTGCTGCGGGGGCTCCGATGGTTGGGGCTCTGTACCCAACCGTGTCTTGCCACTCCCCAACCTAGGTATACTCTGCCCTGGAGGCAGTAGCTCTCCATAGCGGAATCTCTATCCTTCTCTAGACTCTTCCTTGAGCTTAACCTTACCCCTTTCCTCTTCCCCTTTCATCACTCCCACTTTATCTTTCTCTTCCCCCCTTCTCCCCGGCCCCATCCCCCCATCCCACCCCTCACCTCCCGGGAGCTGACAGTGGTCAATTCTATATTTTTGAAACAATGCCTGTAAAGGTCTTATCCTGGAATGTCAAGGGTTTAAATTCCCCGGAGAAGCGCACTAGCTGTCTTGCGGAGCTCTGGAGGCACAAGGCGGACGTCGCCTTTCTCCAAGAGACCCACTTTAGGGCAGACAAGGTACCATCTCTAACAAACAAAAATTTCCCGACGTCTTATCACAGTCCATCCTCAACCTCTAAATCTAAGGGGACGAGTATCCTCATATCGAAATCCCTTCACTGGCAATTCCTCGAGGAATACCATGATCAGGAGGGCAGATTCCTGCTGCTGAAAGGGAAAATTAGCTCCCAGACCTTCACCCTTGCGAACATTTACCTCCCCAACTCTAACCAACTCCCTACCCTTGAAACCTTCTTGTCCACCCTTGACTCTTTCCTTGAAGGAACTCTGATACTGGGAGGAGACTTCAACCTGACCTTGGACCCCCATAAGGACTCCTCCTCCAACTCCTCCTCCTTACCCCAGGGAACACGCCGTCGCCTCAAAGACCTTCTCCACTCATATCAATTAGTTGACATCTGGAGAATATTCCACCCACGAGAACGGGACTACACCTTCTATTCCCATGTTCATGGCTCTTACTCCAGAATAGACTTTTTCTTACTAAAGCACGCATCGCTGCCCCTGATCAACAAATCAGACATAGGTCACATTACACTCTCTGACCATGCCCCAATTGTTCTAGAACTTACCTTAGCACAAGCGTCCCCCAAGAACTCCACATGGCGACTGAATGAAACACTCTTGAAGGACCCCGAAATCGCAGCTGACGTTCATAGGGAACTTACCTCCTATTTTTCCACCAACGCGGGCTCCGTTGAGAACCCAATCTCTGTGTGGTCCGCACATAAGTGTTATATTAGGGGAATCCTAATAAAACATGGGCACGCTGCCAAACAGCGCCGCTCTAAAACCCTATCCAATTTATTGGCACAACTTTATACCCTAGAACGCCAACACAAAAATCAGCCAGACCGTACGGTGGAAGCAGAATTAGTTCGGCTTAGAGAAGCTATAAGGGAACACTCCTTATATGCTGCGAAGCATGTGCTGCTAAAAGCGCGCCGCTCCTTCTACGAGTACGGCGACAAATGTGGCCGCTTACTAGCAAATGCATTACGTACTAAGCGATCTCAGACATACGTCCCGACCTTACTCACCTCGCCAGGCGCTAAAGTCCATACCACACCTGACATAGCGGATACGTTTAGAGACTTTTACTCTAAACTGTACAATTTAGACTCCACCTCTGACTCAACATCCCAGTCCCTCTCAGATGTCCGAACATACCTAGAAGAAACTGATCTGCCCAAACTGACAGCCGAAGAAAGGGAGGCCCTATCTCAGCCTATCTCCGCCGAGGAACTTACAGCCGCAATAGCTGATACCCAGCCTGGAAAGGCCCCTGGACCCGACGGGTTCACCCTTCCCTATTATAAAACGTTCCAACATCTAATGACACCTCACTTCCTTGAGGCGTTCAATGCCATATTAGAAGGACACAGTCTACCAGCTGATATGTTGAGTGCCTCTATTACAGTGATACCCAAACCGGGTAAGGATCCATTGCTGTGTGCCAGTTACAGGCCCATCTCGCTCCTGAATTGTGACATTAAACTCTTTACCAAGGTCCTAGCGGCTAGACTGAATGCCCTGCTGCAACGTATAGTAACCACAGACCAAGTCGGCTTTATCCAGGGCAGGGAAGCAAGGGACAACACTATCCGGACTCTGAACATTATAGCAAAAGCAAAAGGATCCCGCACCCCTCTTTTACTCTTGTCCACAGACGCCGAAAAGGCCTTTGACAGGGTGGACTGGGTTTTTCTGCGAGAAACACTTAAGTTCGTTGGAATGCCCGACCCCATCCTGTCCTGGATAGCAGCCCTCTATAAAAATCCTACAGCATCGGTACGTGTAAATGGCCACAACTCTGCCCCCTTTTCAATCTCAAACGGCACTAGACAGGGCTGCCCCCTGTCACCTTTGCTGTTTGTCCTCTCCCTAGAGCCGTTCCTATGCCACATCAGAGGCAACCTTTCTATTAAAGGCATCCAAGCCGACTCACGCCAACACAAGGTGGCAGCATACGCGGACGACCTATTATTCTATGTCACAGAGCCTCTTATCTCCTTGCCATCTCTGTTACAGGAGCTGAAAAGGTACGGAGCTCTATCCAAATTCAAGGTCAACCTACAAAAATCAGAGGCACTGAATGTCTCCCTGTCGGACTCTACGGTGGCAAGGCTGCGCCCCTTTTTCCCATTTAAATGGGCTAAACGCTCGATCCAATACCTGGGAACAAAAATTCCCACAGATCTAAGCAACGTTTTTCCCCTCAACTACCAGCCTTTCTTATCAACGTTAACCACAGACCTAAAAAGATGGGATTCCCTGGCCCTGTCCTGGTTTGGACGCTGCAACGTCCTCAAGATGAACGCAATGCCAAGGCTCCTGTACTTACTACAAACACTACCTATCAAAATACCCCAGTCTTACTTTCACGCGGTTCGGTCAGCTTTTATAAAATTTATCTGGAAGGGCGCACATCCGCGCCTTAGCAGAAAATTACTGCTAAGACCTAAGCTCAGAGGGGGCATTGGTCTCCCGGATCCAGCCCTGTACTACACCGCAACACATATGGCCAGGGTGGTCGACTGGTGCAGACATGGCGACACGAAACTATGGGTAACACTAGAGCAGGAGGCCGCCGGCGCCCCACTAGCTGGATTACCATGGGTAGAGAAAACCCACTATGCCCACTTGACAGCTCACCCTTTGATTGGCCCTACTCTAGCGGAAATGGATAGATTTTTTCGTCTCTCCTCACTGAGCAATTTTCCTTCCCCAATGACCCCACTTGTAGGACACCCAGGGTTCACACCCGGCCTCACTGACCCGACTGTCTATTCACAGGCCCCGCGCGGAATCCTAAGGGCCTCCCAACTCCTGCAGCCGTCGGGCTGGCCCCCTACAGAGACTATGTCCTCGGGTCGGGCCCCTTTAACACTGGATCATTGGAGGACTATTCAGTTCTCTCATTTCCTGAGCTCAATGCCCAAACCAGCGCTATTTAACCGAAAACTTCACTCTCTCGAAGAAATATGTCTAGGGGAGGGTCCGATACGGGGTTCCCTATCCACCGCCTATAAATCACTGCTAGAACTTCATGCCACTGAAGATCCCCCGTACCTGGCGAAATGGGAGAGGGACCTGGGAGTTACATTCTCGGTTCCCCAAAAAGACCGCATACTATTCTTTGCACAGAAGTCTGCTCTGTGTAGCAAATACCAGGAGACCACATATAAAATAACTACACGCTGGTACAGAACCCCCTCAGTCCTGGCAAAGATATTCCCCAACCAATCCGACCGCTGTTGGCGATGTGGCCTTCATCAGGGTACTATCTTGCACATATTCTGGGAATGCCCACTGCTCAAAACTTTCTGGGAACCAGTCCTTAAACTTATACATAAGTTTACCGACATAGCCCTACAGGACAACCCGGCCGCTGTCCTGCTAAACCTAACCCCTCTATCAACGAAACGATATAACAAATCCCTCCTCAAACACCTTCTTAATGCTGCACGAGCGTGCATCCCGCCTCTATGGAAACAACAAGTTCCGCCAACAGTGGCTCAATGGTTCGCAAGGGTGAGGGACATAGAACAGATGGAGGACTTGACCTCGGTACTGCGAGATAAGACGGAGGAACACCAGACCAGATGGTTTTATTGGGTCCAGTACCGCTTCTCCGATGAATATCAAGATTTTTGCCAATAAACCCTAATGCCTGACAGGCTTTGATGATCCTAGCTCCCGGGGGATGACACGCCCCCATCCCACTGCTCCACTCCCCCTTCCCCTTTTTTCCCTTTCTCCTCTGTATCTACCCCCCAATCTCTCTCCACCCCTCTCTTGTATTCTTCCTCTCACCTAAGGCTATCCCTGATTTCTACCTGACTTCAGGTACTTAAATAAAAAAAAATGAACGGTGTACTCAGAACCTAGTAATACACACGGTCATAAACTTCCGACAGTGACCTGGCTGGTCTCTCTCTCCCTCCAGGATGGAGAGGCTACCCCTAATGCCCATTAACAGGAGAAGACATGGCGACGTGCTATAAACATCTTCTCTCTCTTGATACAACAATCATATGCCTTGAATCCTCCGCAGGAAACCTCAGAGCACTGGTTATTTTCAGGTTGTGATATAATGTTTGTCTAGTTCTATGAAGTTACCCCATAATTGTATCTGTTGCATACCTTTCAATAAAAATATTAAAATATAAAAAAGAAGTGATTTATTCTTCCAAAGCAAATACACTTTTGCACACTGGTACTGACTAGTATGCCACATACACATGATCGGACATTTCGACAACAAAATCCCATGTTTTTTTTTCAGACGGATGTTGGCTCAAACTTGTCTTGCATACACACGGTCGCACAAAGTTGGTCGGAAATTCCGAAAGTCAAGAACACGGTAATGTACAACACGTACGACGAGCCGAAAAAAATTAAGTTCAATAGCCAGTGCTGCTGTTCTGCTTGATTCTGAGCATGCGTGTCAATTGTGCGTCGGAATTGTCTACACACGATCGTAATTTACGAGAACGGATTTTGTTGTCGGAAAATTTGAGAACCAGATCTCAAATTTTGTGCAACGGAAATTCCGATGGAAACTGTCCGATGGAGCCTACACACGGTCGGAAATTTCCAACAACAAGCTCCGATCGCACATTTGCCGCCGGAAAGTCCGACCGTGTGTACTCCACAGTATTCCAATGTTTCTCTTCTTCAATTTCTCTCCATCAGTCTGCTAATGTCACCCGAGTGCTGAGGGAGAGAGGCACAGGAGGGTCAAACAAGTATGCTGTGGAGGCAGCAGCCATACTCCTTATTAACTAATGACGTAATTGGTGTCTAGAAAGTCGTAATGGTGCATAATAAAAACCCATGGCTTTGTGTCACTAAAAGGCAGGCTCTATCCACCTGCTGGCCTGTATACAATTTTTGATACAGTTTTTTAGGCATTTTGCCAAGGAACCCCTGAGAAACCTCACACCCTGCAAACCTGCACCCTGGTTAAAAAAAAGCCGGTCCAGGGGAACCATTTTACGTACCTCATCCCTCACTCCCCTGGCAGCCAGTGATTTTCTCTTCCTTTTGATGCTCCTGGTGGGCAAGCCCTTGGTGTCTTCATTTACAATGCAGGACTACTGGTCCTGCATTGTACACAATGATATCAGAGTGTGATCGAAGGACAAAGCATTCAAGAGAAGCAGCTTCGGGGGACCAGTCGTACAGTGTGGGATTGAGGGATAAGTTAAGTAAAACTGCATTTAACCACTTGCCGACCGCCGCACGCCGATGTACGTCCCTACTTTGGGGACGGATATCGTTGTTTTTCAAAATGACAAAACTATTTTATTTTTTTTGCATTTAAGTCCAAATATGAGATCTGAGGTCTTTTTGACCCCCATATCTCATATTTAAGATCCTGTCGTGCTTTTTTCTATTACAAGGAATGTTTACATTCCTTGTAATAGGAATAAAAATGACACAATTTATTTTTTTAATACAGTGTAAAAATAAAAAATAAAAGGTAAAATAAATCAGAAAAAAATAAAAAAATTGTAAACGCGCCCCCGTCCCGCCGAGCTCGCGTGCAGAAGCAAACGCATACGTGAGTAGCGCCCGCATATGAAAACGGTGTTCAAACCACACATGTGAAGTATTGCCACGATCGGTAGAGCGAGAGCAATCATTTTAGCCCTAGACCTCCTTTGTAACGTAAAACATGCAACCGCCTTCAATGTCGCCTATGGAGATTTTTAAGGATAAAAGTTTGTCGCCATTCCACGAGCGGGCGCAATTTTGAAGCGTGACATGTTGGGTATCAATTTACTCGGTGTAACATTATCTTTCACAATAAAAAAAAAAATTGGGCTAACTTTACTGTTGTCTTATTTTCTAATTTTAAATAGTTACATAGTTAGCTAGGCCGAAAAAAGTCCATCCAGTTCAACCATAACAAAAAGAAATAATAAATAAGAATAAAATATATCGTACAATCCAATAAACCCCATTCTATACCCACAGTTGATCCAGAGGAAGGCAAAAAAATTGTGTATTTTTTTTAAAAAAAGTGCGCTTGTAAGACCGCTGCGCAAATACGGTGTGACAGAAAGTATTGCAATGACCACCATTTTATTTTCTAGGGTGTTAGAAAAAAAAAAGTATAATCTTTGGGGGTTCGAAGTAATTTTCTAGCAAAAAAAAAATGTTTTTACCTTGTAAATACCGAGTCCGAAAAAGAGGCCTGGTCATATGCCCCGTACACACGGTCGGAAATTCCGACCACAAAATCCCTCAGAATTTTTCCAACGGATTTTGTCCGACACTGGTATTGCATACACACGGTCGGACAAAGTTGTTGGAAAATCCGATCATTCTGAACGTGGTGACGTTCGTTGCGTACGACGGAACTACATAGAGGCTAGTAGCCAATAGCTTTGGTCTCGTATTTTAATCTGAACATGCGTGGCACTTTGTCCGTCGGAATTCTCTACACACGATCGGAAAAAGTCAGATCGGATTTTGTTGTCGGAAAATTTGAGAGCAGGATCTCAAATTTTTTCCGTCAGAAAAAGTCCAAAGGAGCCCACACACGGCCGGATTTTCTGACAACATGGTCCGATCGGACATTTTCCGTTGGAAATTCCGACCGTGTGTACGGGGCATTAAAGTGGTTAAATAGTATCTTAGGCAAATGTCCCACTGCTACAGTTATTTTTAGGTTTCCTCAGAGTTCAGCTCTAAAATAAAAGGACTAAATGGATACTTCGCACATTTGCCGGAGGTCCAGTGCATGCCTCAGATAATTCAAAAAGCCGAGATCGTCAGCTAAATGGCCTTTCGAGACCGAGAAGACACACGTGTTTGTGACTGCAAAAGGTGCCCTGCTGCGTTATCTGCAATGTCGGCTCACACAGGATAGAAGCTTGGGGGTCAGGTGACATCTCCGATAAAGCTGCATTTTATCACAATCAGTGTCACAAGCTGTTTGGATCTCTCTGTCTGTATCTCTCGAGATGTGTTCGGTCACCCAATCATGCATCGCTGCCATGTGTTTCTAAAAGGACGTTCCCTGTCATTTTTCACTTGAAATCTAATCACAGACTGACTCGAGAGATGCATCACAAAGCCGAGCTATTACAGAGCCGAGTGTCAACCAATGCCTGTACACTCATTACTTGTGTTCCCGGCATCTGACTATTACATCTTACATGCATTTATAAGTGGTCAGAAAACTCCACTTCAACTCCTGGTCTTAGAAAAGAAAATGTAAAAAGCTGCTGCGCAAAGATATAATTTTCTGGAAAACAAAAAATAAGCCAAAGTGGTTTATTTACTTTACAGAAGTCTGTCGCATTTTAAAGGGTCAGTCAACCGAAAATTGGCCAATTCCACACTAGTTAGACCTTCTAACCTGTAGAAGAGGCCTTAAAATGTGTTCCTAAATGAAAGTAATAGCCTTAGGGGCATATACAAGGTACAGCAAATGTAGGAATACATTACTAATGGGATCATGGCATTTTATTTTAATGTATTTATTTTTCATTTTCATTTATTTATTATTTCTTTTACTTTATAGATATAGACAGACCTAGAGGAACAGGGCAGCGGATTTTTATTTAGCTTCGGGAACGCAGACGAAAAAGATTAGGTAGTGTGTGCAGTACAATGTGGCAAATTGTACACTAGGAAAAATTTAAGTAATAGTGTAGTTGTGTGTGTAGGCGGGGGGGGGGGCTTAAGACTTGAGGGCATATCACACAGAGTACAAGGGTCAGAGGGGCTTAAGAGTGCAGGCGCCAGGAGTGCATATTGCATGCAGTACAGCGGACAGGAGTGCGTAACACACATAGCAGGGGTCAGAGTACTTGAGCAAAGAGTATGTAACAAAAAGTGTGAAGAGTAGAGGGGTCAGGAACAAATAACGGAGAGTTCAGGGGGTTAGGAAAGTGTAACACAGAGCACAGGGGTAATATACAAACAAACAATTACCCCCCCAAGCCAAAATCACCCCCTCAGCTAGTACAGATTGACTCCCACAGTACAGCCCCCCGCCAGTACAGTTCACCACCCAGTATAGTTGTGCCCTCTCAGTACAACCCCCCCCCCCCATGTACAACTCTACCCCCTCAGTACAGTTCTTCCCTTCAGAACAGCTCCCCCCGTTCAGCTTTGATCCCCCAGTAGTCTTCTCGGTACAGTTCTTCCTTCCCAGTATAGTTCGGACCCCTTAATACAGCTCCCCCCCTTCATAAAGCACACTTACCAGACCTAGGCATTTTACAGTAAGGGAAGTTGTTATTTCTTGGCTGGGTCATGTGACTGGCTCCAGGAAGAAGCAGCCTGTGAACTGACAAGCTGCAGGAACAGCTTCTACTTTGGTTGCCTGGTGCATCTGTCAGCACTAGCTGCCTCCTTATCTATGCATATGGATAGCACCTGTTTGGAGTCTTATGGTCAAATGGTTGGAAGGAGCTGTGGGTATTGCTGGAAGATTATTTCAGAAGCCTGGACAAAATGCTAAAGTTGTCCTACCCACCCCTCCCTTGTTTGTCTGCTAGGTTGGATTTTAGGAAGACTTGTCATGGCAGCCTGGTGGGTACTGGGTCTTTGAGCGTCTGTGGAATAGTGGGATGATTACAAAATGTGGGGCCCATCTGGTGGTGTAGTGTTCCCACTTTTGGTATTAGTTGTCTTCAGTGGGGCTCAGTCCCTTGGGCAGAGTGAAAATGGTCAGTCTGGAGCTGTCCTTGAGCTGGTGTGATGCAGTTGGGGATAGGGTTGTAACAGAGTTAATCCTTAGGATAAGACTCTTAGAATCCAACAGTTGTCATGTTATTTGCTTTGGTTATTTTTCTTAAATTAATAATTGTTTCATTAGTTCCTTTTGGGCAGGTACCTCTCTTGAGCTGTGATTAGAAGCAGATGGATCTAGCTAATGATGGTAAGAAAGATTGGCATGGCAGAAGTAGCAGAAGGGTTGAAGTCATCAGTCATGGCATTCTTATGTCATGTTGGTCGTGCTGGTTCTGTAAAGGATAAAAATTCAGCTTATGTTATTTTACAACAACATTACATATGAAGTTGAGTGAGCATTTGTAAGCCAAGCACATCTTTCAGTGAACCAATGCATACTTAGTCTAGCCCCGACGTAAGCGCAGCGTGGCTTGGTAAGCTCACACCTTGAGCAGACATGATGTCCAAGAGACTGGTATCAAATATATGTAGCACTAACCCCAGAAGGAGCTGCTGGTTTGATTTGGGCTTACCGTTACCTTCTTGGCCTCGTGTGCATCTAGGAGTTTCCCGAGGTAGATGGCCCAAAGAACTGCAGAAGCTGACACTGTATCCGCTTTGGGATTTTTATTTGCAAAAAGGGAAGACAAACACAGTCTCTAAATGAAGGATAGAGGGTTTAGGTAGACAGTTCAGGTACTCATGGAACTGCTCAAAACTGAAAGTCTCTCACTATAGAAATCCAGAGAGTAGCCACTCACAACTGGATTGTCACAGCTACCGGATAGACCTCCTCTCACTAGGCCTAGTGAAGTGTTAGATAAGGCAAAGTCTCTGCCACAGACTTGGTTGTAGAACACTTGTAGAATAAAGTCTCTGCCACAGACTTGGTTGTAGAACACTTGTGAATAAAGTCTCTGCCACTTCACAATTATGTGCCACTTTGTTTTGGTTTATCACAAAAAATCCCAATAAAATACATATATGTTTTTGGTGGTAACATGACAAAATGTGAAAAATTTCAAGGGGTAGGAATACTTTTTCAAGGCACTGTATATGACTCAGACATTTGATGCTTTTTGGAGGACTATCTTTGACATTTAGATCCAACTGATAAGATTTGTATATTCTATGGGACCAAAATCACACTGGAATTGTACTAAAGTAGTACAGGAACCTTTTCCAAAATCGCACTGTGTTGAATTGCATTGATGTGAACTGGCAATATTGAAAACAATGTGATTTCCATTGTCATGCGATTCTGTCCAACTCAAGTTGCATCTGTAATCACACCAGTGTGAACAGGGACTTTAACTATGTTTCTAATAAATATTAAAATAATTAGTGAAGCGCTGTAACAATATATATGGAAAGAATATTCATAAAAATGTTCATAAAAAGTGACCAAAAAGAGTGTCCACTCGTGATTAATTTATTTATGCAGGTGACAACGTGCAGCTCACCTCACAATGTGGACCCCTAATTGAACAGGTGGGTCAAATGTGCCTTCCCATAAAGGGTCAATATACTTGAAATCCACATCAGTAGGTTAAATCACCACCAGCGGCTGTATAAAGCATAAATCAGATGATTCCAATCTCCTTAATGTAATATGCCAACACTGCAGATGGGCAAGGTACATGCAATGGAAGGAGATGTATAGTGCTCTCTGTATGGAACTTTCTTTTATTTGAAAGTAAAAATTGCACTTACAGATATGGCACTATCACCCAGTGCCTGGTGTGTGAGTATTCACAAGATAAACACGATGATGGGTGACCTCACGTGATTCCTCCGTTCCATACACGTTACGTCCTGTGGGCGCCTGCAGTTTAAACTTAAAAATACCAGAATCTGGTACTATAATTTGCATGCGCATGAAATCTTTGTTTTTGGATTATCTAAAGAAACAGTAATGCTGTCTTTTACATGGACAGAACTGTATGGAGGAAGGGGAGAAATGAGGACTCATTCAGTTATGTGTATATATATATATATATATATATCAATTTAATATTTATATATAAAACGTCATATTGACTCTCTCTCTCTCGTACTATATATATATATATATATATATATATATATATATATATATATATATATATATATATATATATATATACACATAGTGTATATATATATATATATATATATATATATATATATATATATATATATATAGCCCCTAACCTGTCCACCTTTAGGAGATCCCTGAAAACTCACTTATTCAGGGAAGCCTATCCCATACCCACCTAACAACCCCATCAAATCATGCCATCTATTACCTTTTATACCACCACCCCTTCCTTTAGGGTGTAAGCTCTACGAGCCGGGCCCTCCTGTCCCTTCTGTATTGTACTGTAATAACGTACTGTAATAATAATAATAATAATAATATATACAGTATCTCACAAAAGTGACCCCTCACATTTTTGTAAATATTTTATTACGGTATATCTTTTTATCTGACAACACTGAAGAAATGACACTTTGCTACAATGTAAAGCAGTGTGTGTACAGCTTGTATAACAGTGCAAATTTGCTGTCCCCTTAAAATAACTAAACACACAGCCATTAATGTCTAAACCGCTGGCAACAAAAGTGAGTATACACCTAGGTGAATATGTCCAAATTGGGTCCAATTAGCCATTTCCCTCCCCGGTGTCATGTGACTCTTTAGTGTTACAAGGTCTCAGGTGTGAATGGGGAGCAGGTGTGTTAAATTTGGTGTTATCGCTCACACTCTCTCATGCTAGTCACTGGAAGTTCAACATGGCATATCATAGCAAAGAACTGTCTGAGGATCTGAAAAAAATATATATATTGCTCTACATAAAGATCACTTAGGCTATAAGAAGACCGTAAAACTGAGCTGCAGCACAGTGGCCAAGACCATACAGTGGTTTAACAGGACAGGTTCCACTCAGAACAGGCCTCACTATGGTCGACCAAAGAAGTTGAGTGCACGTGCTCAGAGTCATATTCAGAGGTTGTCTTTGGGAAATAGACGCATGCGTGCTGCCAGCATTGCTGCAGAGGTTGAATGGGGTGGGGGGTCAGCCTGTCAGTGCACAGACCATACACCGCACACTGCATCAAATTTGTCTGCATGGCTGTCATCCCAGAAGGAAGCCTCTTCTAAAGATGATGCACAAGACAGCCCACAAACAATTTGCTGAAGACAAGCATACAAAGGACATGGGTTACTGGAACCATGTCCTGTGGTCTGATGAGACCAAGTTAAGCTTATTTGGTTTAGATGGTGACAAGCGTGTATGGCGGCAACCAGATGAGGAGTACAAAGACAAGTGTGTCTTGCTTACAGTCAAGCATGGTGGTGGAAGTGTGATGGTTTAGGAATGCATGAGTGCTGCCAGCACTGGGGAGCTACAGTTCATTGAGTGAACCATGAATGCCAACATGTACTGTAACATACTGAAGCAGAGCATGATCCCCTCCCTTCAGAGACTGGGCTACAGGGCAGTATTCCAACATAATAACAACCCCAAACACATCCAAAATGACCACTGCCTTGCTGAAGCTGAGGGTAAAGGTGATGGACTGGCCAAGCATGTCTCCAGACCTAAACCCTTTTGAGCATCTGTGGGGCATCCTCAAACGGAAGGTGGAGGAGCGCAAGGTCTCTAACATCCACCAGCTCTGTGATGTCATCATGGAGGAGTGGAAGAGGACTCCAGTGGTAACCTGTGAAGCTCTGGTGAACTCCATGCCCAAGAGGGTGAAGGCAGTGCTGGAAAATAATGGTGGCCACACAAAATATTGACACCTTGGGCCCAATTTGGACATTTTCACTTAGGGGTGTACTCACTTTTGTTGCCAGTGGTTTAGACATTAATGGCTGTGTGTTGAGTTTTTTTGAGGGGACAGCAAATTTACACTGTTATACAAGCTGTACACTCACTACGTTACATTGTAGCAAAGTGTAATTTCTTCAATGTTGTCACATGAAAAGATATAATAAAATATTTACAAAAATGTGAGGGGTGTACTCACTTTTGTGAGATACTGTATATATATATATATATTTATATATAAACACTAAAAACAAAATAACAAAATATTTTTTCTACAATGAACCCAGTGTTGGACAGGATCAGGAATGTATGTGGGCATTCTGCTGTTTGTGCAATCTGATGTGCTACTAATAAAAATTATTTTTACTGCAGAAGCTGTAATCTGTGCCTCAAGAAATCAGGTACTGTTTGTGGGCGGAGTCAGGCTGCGCCCACGAAAGAAAGACTTGTATAGCGATACCTATGCGAACTGAATCGCCTCACGGTGCTTTTTGCCACTGGTGTCCATCTGTGGTATAGCGTGGTCCTTGCCCTGTGGGGTCCCGACACGCTTACAAACACATACAACATACACATATTTGGCCAATTTTATCGACAGGATCTAATTAACCTACCAGCATGTCTTTGGAGCCCAAAGGTGTGCTCATGAATGCCCAGGAGCAGGCAGTGGCTTTGGCTATGTGAAGAATCAAACATTATGGTAGTCCCCGACTCAGAGATGAGCCAATAGTGTGTAGACTAATATACAGAGTTCCCCTTTAATATGTTTTGTCCCAAGTCACTACATTTGAATTGATGTATGTGTTGCATTCAGAGGGACATGCAGAGCTATTGCCTACTCCTCCAGTCCAGCGTACCTATGTTACCTCACTCCCAGTAACAGAATGGAGTCCCACCAAGCACACAGCGGGCCCCAATACGTGCTCGTTAGCTTTTTCCTTCCCGTACCTAGCCCACTGCCCCCCCCCCCATAGCTAGTGATCAGACCTTAGATCCCAGAATGCTAGTCTGCTCCCAGTGACCAGAGGAGACGGACAGTTAGGGAGGGGGTCAGCACACTGACCCCCTCGCTACTGGAGGACCTGTCACCTAACCAGATACCACGCCAAATAAATGGTTGCTGTAGGATACTTCCTTTTGGATACTCATAGCTACATAGTTACATAGTTAGCTAGGCCGAAAAAAGACACCAGTCCATAAAGTTCAACCATAAAAAAAAGAAATAATAAATAAAAATAAAAAATATCGTACAATCCAATATACCCCATTCTATACACACAGTTGATCCAGAGGAAGGCAAAAAAAAAAACCCAAAAGAGCATGCTCCAATCTGCTACAGCAGGGGAAAAAAATCACTTCCTGATCCCCCTAGAGGCAATCGGATTTTCCCTGGATCAACTTTACCTATAAATGTCAGTACCCAGTTATATTATGTACATTTAGGAAAGTATCCAGGCCTTTCTTAAAGCAATCTACTGAGTTAGCCAGAACCCCCTCTGGAGGGAGTCTATTCCACATTTTCACAGCTCTTACTGTGAAGAAACCTTTCCGTATTTGGAGATGAAATCTCTTTTCCTCTAGACGTAAAGAGTGCCCCCTTGTCCTCTGTGTTGACCGTAAAGTGAATAACTCAACACCAAGTTCACTATATGGACCCCTTATATATTTGTACATGTTGATCATATCCCCCTTATTCTCCTCTTCTCAAGAGTGAATAAATTCAGTTCCTCTAATCTTTCCTCATAGCTGAGCTCCTCCATGCCTTTTATCAGTTTGGTTGCCCTTCTCTGCACTTTCTCCAGTTCCCCGATATCCTTTTTGTCCTCATGACAATTACCTCTTCTTATTAAAGCATGTATAATGGAGCAGCTCTAAATTATAATGCACCAATAAAATATAAAAAAAACATATAAAAGTAAAAATATGGTTTAGATAAATAATTCAAAGTGAAAATCCAGTGCAACATTAATAACAATAATAAAGTGAATTGTTCAAATGTGGAATAGTGAAGCAAAATAATAGTCCAGTGCAAAAGTAATATATATCAAATTACAATAAAGCGCAGTCCTTCTTCCAAGATGAATGGTGAGTGATTACTAAACAAATCCTGGTATCAGCAATCATATATTAGTGCTGAATCCCAAAGAGGGCACAAATCCGCCACTGTGTGCAATGGCCGCTCACCTCAGATCCAAGAAAAATGCACATCAAACTGCCAAAGCAATCTCCATATGTTGTCATCCATCAATGGTTATTGCACATGTAATAAGGAAAACATCACCTCATGGCGTAGTATGAAGCAATGGTTTATTTAAAACAAAAGTAGACTGTGGTATATGGTACCAGATGGATCCCTCTGTGTCCAGTGCTGTAATAAGGTATGGAAAGAGAGAGATGCGAAGAGGCGTCTGTCTCCTTCGAGGCCTTGAGGGATGCCAAGTTTTATGTGCGTGTAAAGGCAGGCTTCACAATACTTTTGACAATATAGTGTACTTTTGGTCGATAGCATTATGATCGTCAACATTCTTTCCCTTACTGGGATATTGCTGTTAGAAGCTGACGGCATCGGCGCATGTGCAGTTGATGGCTCATTCCGAGCATCCTGACTGTGCTGAGGTGTGCAGAGCGCCTTGCTGTGATTACATCATCATCTGTCTGTAGCAAGGCATGTGATCTCGCAATTCCCGTTTCTTCCTCGTAAACCTCCAGGTAACTAGCCACGTAACCACGCATGCTAAAGATTTCTCTCTGTGAGGGCAGAAGCAGCAGTGAGTTAAGGAAAACAAAAAAAAAAGAGTCTTGGCTTGAGCAGTAGGGAGTGAAAATGGCCAAGGACAAAAATAACTATTTATTTTAATAATGTTATATTGATTATTTAGTATGGATGGTCTTTGTAAAAGAGGTTCCGTGTTTTTATAGGGTCAGACTGCCTGGTTGATTTATGCTTTAACAATAGGGTGACCAGACATCCCCGGTTTCCGGGGACAGTCCCCGGATTGAGGACCCTGTCCCCGGACCAAGTCTGTCCCGGTTTTGTCCCCGGATTGGATTTGAACAGGGGCTGGGGCAATTTCAAAGACAGTCAGTGCAGAATTAAAAAAAAACCTACTAGCTTAGGGCAGTGTATTTTTTTCCATTATCTGTGCCCCTTTCTGATGGTCATGTGCGTGTCGGAGCGGAGGGAATATTTCTTCAGCTAGCATGTTCTTCTGCCTTGGCTCAAGTCCCGGCCAGCCGCCTACCTGCTCATCTCCTTTCCTTCCCTGGCAGAGTGATTTTCCTCTGCTAGTAGAGTAGTAGTCGGGGCCCGGAGAGTAATGCCCCATACACACGGTCGGAAAATCCGACCACAAAATCCATTGGATTTTGTCCGACGGATTTAGTCCGACACTGGTGTTGCATACACACGGTCGGACTTTGTTGTCGAAAAATCCGATCATTCTGAACGTGGTGATGTTTGTTGCCTACGACGGGACTATGTAGAGGCTAGTAGCCAATAGCTTTGGTCTTGTAATGTGATCTGAGCATGCGTGGCACTTTGTCCGTCGGAATTCGATACACACGATCGGAATTGGTGTGATCGGACTTTCTTGTCGAAAAATCTATCCAGCAGGAGATAGAACTTTGTCCGTCGGACAATCTGATGGAAACTGTTCGATGGTGCCTACACACGGTCGGAATTTCTGACAACATTGTCCGATAGGACAGAATCCATCGGAAAATCCGACCGTGTGTATGGGGCATAAGACTTGACAGGCTGTGAGGTTGGCGGCAGCGGTGATGGGCAGAGAGCGCTGGTTGCTGCCATTACTAGTAAAAAAAAATCAATATGTCCCCGGATTTCATTTTAAAAATCTGGTCACCTTATTTAACAAGCAAAATTATAATCTGGGGATAGGATAACAGGTCAACATAGACAGGTCAGGATGCAGAAATCCTTGCAAATAAGCAGCAACAACATTTTCCCAGGTACTCCTGAGTAAAGGTTTTTGTTGTAATGAGAAGTCTGTAACATGGCTCTGGGTAACGTTGGAGACACACTTTCAGCCTGCAGTATTCAATTAGGCCGGCAGATGATGCAGCACAGTAGGAAGAAAATGTTGGCTCTAAGCCAGTCACAAGGTCAAAAGACCAGCAGCTTCCAAGGCCGGGTAATCGGGAACCAGATCCCTCCAGTATATAGGATGAATATCCTAAACGGTACCCTGTAGGCCAGACTTAAAGCTGAGAGAAAAGCCAACTAATTAAATGTAAAGCTGTAGCTGTGATAATAAGAATTTCTGTGAAATAAAGTGTGCTAGGAAATGTCATAACTTGCATCACAATGATTGATGAATATTTTATTTCCAAAGCAGCGGATCCTCTTAAAATGAAAAAAAATAATGGCAATCATTGACCTGCTAACCCCATCTCAGCTGCATGTTCATTCAATTAACTTTGAATTGAAGTGGGTCTATAATGTTTACATAAAGCTAAAAAAAAAAAAAAGAGTAATAGTGGAGCTGAAATTGTTTTTTGGAGAAAATGCTGCTACAGATTTCCTTCAGTGGTTCACCACTTGTCTGAGGGCTTAGGTGCTTGGCCACGTGATCTCTGTAGAAAGGGACGGTCAAAGTTCAGATTTGCTGTCCTTCTAGGAAGAACAAGTCTTGACGTTAGGCCGCATTCACACCTAATGCCGCGTACAGACGGTCGGAATTTCCGATGGAAACAGTCCGATGGGAGCTTTTCATCGGATTTTCCGACCGTGTGTATGCCCATCAGTCTTTTTCTGTTGGAATTTCCGACGGACTTTGGATTGAGAACTTGTTCTTAATTTTTCCGACGGAAAACCTTTCTATCGGATTTTCTGATCGTGTGTATGCAATTCCGACATGCAAAATTCCGACGCATGCTCGGAAACAATTTGACGCATGCTCAGAAGCATTAAACTTCCCTTTTATAGTGCAGTCGAACGTTTTTTAAGGCGTGGTGTTATTGACCGTTGGAATTTGGTGTGACCGTGTGTAGGCAAGACAGTTTGAGTGAAATTCCGTCTGAATTCCGACGGGAAAACCATCAGAGAATTTCGACTGTGTGTACGCGGCATAAGCGTTCCAGGAATGTGGGCAGAAATGCATGTTTCTTCCTGCGTTTCTGGAAACACATGGAAAAGCCTCAAAATCCGCATTGTGTTTGTGGTGACATTATTTCATGATGGCACCCAAAACGTGCATAGTAGCCCCGTGTTTTGTCGGGCAACAAAATGTGCTTGGCTCAGTGCCAAAAAGAAAACATATGTGAGCTACTATGACATGTCTTTTGCATGGAGGGCAGCTTGTCCGTGTGACAAATGTGCCAACAAATGCTGCAAAAAGATGCATCATATTGCTCAGGTGTGAATGCAGCATTAAAATTACCCTGTGCCAAGCTTTGCACCTTAAAATATTAACATATTATGAATAAACAGTGAAAGCTCTTTAACCACTTGCCTGTTGGGCACTTTTACCCCTGAAAGGGTTCATTCTGCTCAGTTTCTATGAATGACCAGTGGATTTCTCTACAGAGCTCTGGGAACAAACAATGAAAAAGACACAAAAATGGTTTCAAAGTATGCTCAGCTTTAATGGTAGCTTGGCTTGAGTTTTTTTTAATAAAAACTCAGAACAAAAGGCGTTACGTAGCACAAGGGGGAGCAACAAGACATCAAGCATATACATGTATATAGTATGGCATTTTAGATATATAATTCAAACTAACAAGTAGAAACATTCTGTCACAGGATGTTGGTGGTCAGCCTGTCCGGGGACATAGTCTCACATTCAGTTATTTATGGAGCTCGTTTGGCCTGCGGTTATGCTATGTGTGAAAGTACAGCAGAAGGACACTTTATTTCTCACCGGTTTTTCCGTCAGAATAAACTCTAAAGCCCCATACACACGGTCGGACTTTTTCATCAATTTGGTCCGATCGGACAAGGTTGTTGAAAAATCAGACCGTGTGTATGCACCATCGGACAGTGTTCGTCGGTTTGTCCGTCGGACAAAGTCTTATCTCCTGCTGGAAAGATTTCCCGTCAACCCGGTCCGATCACACCAAATCCGAGCGTGTGTACGCTTGTCCGACGGACAAAGTGCTACGCATGCTCAGAAGAAATTCTGTGACGGAAGCGCTCGGTCAGGTAAAACTACCTTTCCTAATCGACACAGCACATTCGTCACGCTGCAATGTTAAAATGTCTTTAATGCAGCGCATTCTCTTTTTCTTTACAATGCAACAAGAATGACATGTTTTAGCTGCTCCTATTCACCCGCACTTCTCACAAACTTACTTCTTTATTACTTTGCAGCATTTATACACTACATGTTTATTTTTACTCTGAACGGAAAAGAATCTTTGTTATTTTTTTACCATGATTTGTCTTTTTTTTTTTTTTTTTTGGGGAATACATATTTGAATGTTTTTTTTTTTTTTTTTTTTGGAGGGGGGTTGTGTGTCTCAAATTACCAAAAACACATTATTTACATTTGTATTTCTTGCTTAAATTTACTAGGAGGTTGTTTGTTGTTGTTGCCCCTTGTTAATTCTACTTTAGGATTAGTGAAATGTACCAGCCTACTCAAAGAAAAACTGTCATTGTAGCAAAGTAAAACACAATAGTCAATGATTATTTCAAATCAAAAAAACCTTTATTTAGGTCACATCAACAAACCAAAGAGGAACGCAGCCATGGTGAAACTTGGGGAATTTGCAAAGTCTTGGCCCCCCACGGCAACCATCATTGTCCAAGCGTAGAAAATTGGGGGCCTGAGGAGTACGTATATTAAGGGGAGTGCAATCTGGTCGTGAAGTCCAAAGTATCCGGAACTGCAGCAGATGCCATCTAGGTCCCCAGGCTCTGGTACTACAAGAGGCTCCATCTTCTCTCACACCAGACTGATTGCAGGTCGTCACTCTCAGGTCTTCCTTCCACGCTTCCTTCCACGCTGTGGCTGTCGTGCTGGTGGGGTGGCAGAAGGAGGAGGAGGAGGAGGAGGAGGCGGAGCATGGTAACTATGGCAAACATGTGTGACTGGGGTCATCTCCCCAGCCCTACCCTTATTTAGGACATGGAGGATGAGCCCCTCACACATGTTGCGTTGCCCCACCTCCATACCCATCATTTTTGTGACAACCACCGAGCCAAAGGTCTCCTCGTCGGCGGGTGTGGCATGTAGGGAGTCTGAAGCCTCTCTGATCATCCGGAGCGCTGACTGTGCCGCATAACCCCCCCTTCTCGCCCTTTTGTACGGAGGGCGGAGGGGAGGGGTTTGGGTGTCAGTCAGGCTCCGAGGCCTAGCCCCCTCTTGGCTGCCACTACCCAGCTGGTGGCTGCCACTAACCCCTGCCTCCTCCTGACTGCCACCTTCCACAGCCACCTCCTGGCTGAGGTCTTCCTGTGTAGGAAAAAGGGACATAGTTTCAGTTATTTGTTCATCAAACACACACAATTCTCATCTAGTGACTGGTGCAAAATGTTTACAAATAGAAAACCATACAATTCTCAGCCCAGCAGTTTAGATTCTGGCCCCAAATGTCTCCCACACCACTGTCTGTTGATATGTCAAACACGTTAGGAACTAAGCAATTGGCGATCCTGAATTAAGTGAACATCATTCATTATTCCCATAAATGGTAACAAAACTACTATACCTGGAACAAGCTGGGCTCCTCCACCTCTTCCAGACTGGAAGGCCCAGGTTGCTCCTCGGAAGCCTCATCAGGGGTGGGCTGTGCGCAAGGAAGCGTGGAAGGAGGAGTTGAGGTTGGCTCCGTGACATCAGCCTGGTCCTTCAGAAAATGGAGACTCTGATAGTACCAGAGCTTGGGGACATAGACCTCATCTGCTGAAGTTGCAGTTTCCTCAGACTTCACGACCTTCTTCCTCTCCCTGATATACGCACTCCTCAGGCTGCCAATTTTCTTTCTAATATCATCAACAGTTGCCGTGGGGAACCTTGGCTTGACAAATTCCACAAGTTCCTCCAGGGCTGCGTGCCTCTTTGGTTTGTTGGTGTAATGTGGGTGTATACCCTGCCACAATATGGGAAAATCCCTGTATTTGGCAATGAAGAGGGGGAGAAAACTCATGTCGTTGAATCCCTTCATATCAATCTCTGCAAGACACAACAACACACCAAACCCTATAAATTATGTCAGGCTAAACTCTCCTAATCTTCTCCATAAAGAAGCCTCAAGTTCAAATCAGTCTAGGCTAGTTATGTACCAACGTTAAATTGTACCTTCGTTTGTAGCGATCGTCTCGTGTGAGTTTTCTCTCCCCTCGTCTCCCAGATCGTGGCTACGACACAGGCGTGTGACGTTTTATATACACTGCGCATGCTTCAAACTCCGCCCGCCCCTGACGATCTTTCTCGTCTATTCCCCACCCCTTCTCTTTACGGCGTAGTGGGGAGAGCACATGGCGGGGACACAGCAGGTGCGCCACAAATATCCCACCAACGAGGAGGAGGACGAGGAAAGTCCGGAGGCAGAAACGTCCCGATCCCGGAACCTGAAATTCAAGGCCTCCAATATGTCATTTGGAGAAATGTTGGAGATGGTGGACATATTAAAGAGGAGCGACTATGATGGGAAGTATGGGCCTTACCTCAACCCCAATGTCCGCAAGGCCAAGATCATGTCTAAAGTTGTGAGAAGGCTGTACAATAATTTTGGGGTACAACGATCCAAGGAGCAACTCAGGAAACGCTGGTCAGACCTGAAACTGAGGGAGGCCGATCAGTACAGAAAGATCAAGAGAATTCTTCAAAAAAGTAAGTAGTTGTGTTTTGTGTTTGATTTCTTGCTTGCATACTGCTCCATTGTGTTTTGATTTTTACCAAGTTGTACATTCCAAAATGGCCACTTTCAGGTTCGTCTGTGCATTCGATCGTACTCAGCCTCGATCTTTCTGCCACTGTCATGGTCGTGTGTGTGTGCATTCGATCGTACGCAACCTCGATCGTTCGGCCACTTATAATACGATGTTTGGTGTTTTTTTGGGGAAAGGAAGTTTGTTCTCACTAGAAATGTCATCAAGAATGTAAAGCCAATTTATTCAATGTAAAGGAGAGGTCACTCAGTAGCTGTTTACCCATCTGGACTCTAGAGCACTAGTGCTGGGACACCCAAACCCCCTTTTTATTATGCTTTTCCACACATGTGCTCCAGTGGATACTAGAGGGGGGTCTCCATCACACAAACTTCTACCAAAAAGCTAGTCAGTTTAGCACCTTTACAAAGTGACTTCATTCATGTAGTTGACATTTGTAACTGGCCAAACTAAAATAGTGTCCGTCACTTTCAAGCAATGTTTGTCATTTCCTATTTCTGCCCTCAATAGCTTGTGTTGCTAAATCTTCCTTTTGGACATTCTCATAGGGGAGCGAAAACTTGGGCCGTCTGAGGAAACCCCCAAACCAACACCTACCAAAAAAGGGGAAAGAGCAGAAGCAGAGGAGGAGGAGGAGGAGGAAGGAGAGATCATCGAACTTGGAGAAATTGTCACCACAACAGGTGAGTGTGGGAGAACACAGCTACTGGTAAGCTAATCCATGTATGGCTGCCTCATTTCCAACACCCCATTTTTGTTTGTTTGTGGTTTTTAGGTGACGTGGATGTTGTGGAAGAAAAATCGCACTTTACCACAGAGAGTGCCCACGTACTCATCGGAGAGATAATGGTCTGCAATAGAGATCTAGATTACATAAAGCAAAACATCAATGATGTTCAACAAAAATTGAAGAACATCATTGATATTTTAGGAAAAATATGAAAACGCACCAAGTAATTAACACACATTTGTGCCAGCTTCAGAACACATTTGCAACTTAAAAACTGTCTGAAATTTGGAACATGCACACATTGTGTCCACATGTGCTAGCTCCCACCATGGTGGATGAATGGCAACGTTTTTTTGGGGGTGCAAACACTTTACGAACTACGAAAGTGGTTGTGGTGAAGGGGTTGCACCCCCAAAAAACGTCCATTCATCCCCATGATGGAAAATGGCACTTTTGAAGCTTCTAGGCATGTGTTTTACCATCTAATGACCATTTTCAGACCCAAATTGTGTGCATGTTCCAAATTTCCACTTTTCGGGGGTGACCCCCCCATGTGATGAAGGCAAGATCAAACACACTTTGAACATATAGTCATGTCTGATCTTGTCTTCACTGTACAAAGTTGAACTTTCCAAGTTCCTAGGTTCTGTTTTGCTCCATGCCTGGTTTTACCAATTGCGGAATGTTTGTAAACAATGTTGTAAATAACCAAGATGTTGTCAGTTTTGGCGTGAAGATTGTAAACGCACTTGGGAATGTTTTCCTAGTAAACTTTTATTTTTCTAAATGTGTGGCTTCCTTATTTAAAAAACACAATGCATTATGTATGTAAAATGAAAAGGATATGGGGGGCAATGGGTGTTATTTACTAAAGGCAAATCCACTTTGCACTCCAATTTTCTTTCCCGGGGAACTTTTTCAATGCACTTGTAGAGCATAGCGGATTTGACTTATGTAAATGACACCCACAGTGCTTTGTACGAAAACACGGAGCACAGCATTTTGGAGAATACACACATGTCAGACCTGGTGATGAAAAGGAGTATTTTGGGTGTCAGTTATGCAGTACAAACCTTCTCTAGACCAAAGATTAGGTAGCAAACACACAACATGAGAATAATCTTTTTGGGAAGAAGAGACTGTTACCTCCTTTTGCCCAGAAAGTGCATTCCCACTGTCGAAGGCAAAGGGAAAAAATGTCAAAGTAAAATAAGCTAAAAAGAAGACTGAAATGACATGAAATCATAGGTTGGTTAAAATATCAGATTTATTAAAAAATGCCTCTCACACATCGTCAGGCAGAGCAATGGCCCCCCTACCCACAAAGTACTGCATATATTGGTCCCGGACCACACGGGCATTTAGAGGGGGCAAGCCTGGACGTGCCACTCGAAGGGCTGTGAGTTCGGCATTTGGAGGGCCCTCCACATCTGGGCCAACGGGCACCACATAGTTCCTGTTATGTCTTTTGAGGAAGTTGTGCAATATGCAACAGGCAAGAACTATGTGGTTCAGTTTGTATTCCGCCAAGTTAAATGCCGTCAGGAACAGGCGGAAGCGGCTGGCCAGGATGCCAAAAGCGTTCTCCACAACTCTTCTGGCTCTGGACAGCCTGTAGTTGAAGACCCTCTGGTCCGGGGTGAGGGCCCTCATCGGGAACGGCCTCATCACATGGGGAGTCAACGCAAACGCTTCATCTGCGACAAAGACGAAGGGGAGTCCTTCGGCATTCTCCTCTGGAGGTGGCAAGCACAGACTGCCACTTTGGAGACGCCAGTAGAACTCCGTGTGCGTAATGGCCCCACCATCCGATATCCGGCCGTTCATCCCCACGTCCACATACATAAACTCGTATGTTGCCGACACCACCGCCAACATCACTACACTATTAAACCCTTTATAATTATAATAGTAGGACCCCGAGTTGGGCGGTGGGACGATGCGGACGTGTTTCCCATCAATTGCCCCTCCGCAGTTAGGAAAGTCCCAACGGCTGGCAAAGTGGGAGGCCACAGTCTGCCATTCCTGTGGCGTGGAAGGGAACTGTGGAGTGAAACAAGAAAAAAAAATTAGTCACTTTGCACCTAAACATTGCAAGCAGATTAGACAATCAACATCTTGGAACAAGAGCATTGTCTAAAATTGGAGGCTGGAAAGTATTTGCACAGAAAAGTAGAGGCTCCCCTTCACAGATTACTCACCCCCCCATCAATCCCCCCACTTCTGATGGGCCATTGGCAATAACTAGGGGTTTTGGGGGGGGGGGGTGGTGGACAGCTAACCCTCTGCACTTCATTGATTGGCAAATGGCTCAATAATGTGGGCTAGTTTGGCCAGACCCTCTGTACTTAACACTATTGGCAGGCCACAGGAAAGATCAAATAACATTTCAAGCCCCCCCCCCCCCCCCCCCCCCCCAAAAAAAGGCAGGCACAGTGTGACATTATTAAATTACCAAGCAAGCTAATAGGAGGGAAAGAAGACAAAAAAATAGGAAATGGAATGTATGGAGGCAGTCCCTTGCACTACATGCTTTGCTGAATTCATCCCTAAAGATGCGCACTATAAAGAGGTAGGTATATAGTGTGTATGGACCTTGGGAAAGCCAGCAGATAAAGGATTGGTACCATCTGACAGAGCAGTTGGGGGAGGGGGTTCCTAATGAGTTTGCCCCCCCCCCCCACCAAAAGAACAAAAAAAGGGGGCTCTACATGAAGTAAACCACACAGCAAACATTTGTGCATATTTTAGGGGGTGTTTTGGGGCAAACAATACTATGCAGCAGACAAAAGACATTGCTTAAGTGACTAGGCCATAGGTGTCTATTGGGGCAGAAAAGCATGCTGGTGAGGTAAGTGAAGGGAAAAATGCATGAAGGAGAAAAGGGGCACAGCATATTAGAACATATTGCAATCATGGTAATTAGGGAAGGAGGTCAAAAATACAAGTCATTAGCAAACAGAGCATACATAGAAGGGAATAGTAAAGTAGAAATGTTACCTTAATATAGTCCTCCTGCAGGACCTGAATGATGGCAGAACAGGTCTCTGGAATAATGATTCCCAGGGCCTGGGGAGAGATACCTGAAGAGAACTTCAAATCCTGAAGACTTCTCCCTGTCGCCAAGTACCTCAACGTGGCAACAAGCCTCTGCTCCGGAGTAATGGCTTGTCTCATGCAGGTATCCTGCCGGCTGATAAAGGGGGTCAGCAAAGCCAAAAGACGGTGAAAATCGGGGTCCGTCATCCTGAGAAAGTTCCTGAAATCATCAGGATTATTCTCCCGGATCTCACGAAGCAAAGGCATGTGCGAGAACTGGTCACGCTGAAGCAACCAATTCTTGGTCCACATACTCCTCGTCACTCTGTTCATGGACGGGTCTTGGGTCAAAGCTAAAAGCCCGACACCAATTCCGCGTACAGCACGAACTCGGCGACGAGTACGCACGGGAAACATCGCTCAGAAGGTCACAAAAGGTCGGCTGGTCAGAACGGACAAACAGAAAGCACCGATAAACAGCAAGGCCTGAAAGAACGAAGTGAATACCAGCAACGAGCAGACAATAAGCAGTGCAAATCAAAGCGTCCTATATCAAGATATAGGCCGCAATGACCAACAAATGCGAACTGACTACACGCACTAATAAACAGATACGCACGACAAGCACAAACTGAAGAGCAGTAACGATCTGAGTCAGAAAACTGAGAAGCGCGAATCTTAAGTCACCAAACTTCCACTAACTCTCGATAAACACGGGATCAGCAGAAGGAGCCCAACGGGTGCCTGACGTGGTGCTGAACTTCCCTTTTGTAATCTCGTGGACGACGACTTACGTCACGACGTTCTTCCGGACCGGATATTCCGACAACGTAGTCCGACCGTGTGTACGCAACGCCAACATCGGACAAAGTACGTCGGACAAAGTCCGACTGACCTGGTCCGCGGATTGTCCGAGCGTGTGTATGGGGCTTAACAGTCTTTTCGATGGAGTTCAGACGGAGTTCCGCTGTAACAGACTTGCCTACACACGATCACACCAAAGTCCGTTCGTTTAGAACGCAGTGACGTACAACACGTACGACGGGACTAGAAAAAGGAAGTTCAATAGCCAGTAGCCAATAGCTGCCCTTGCGTCGTTTTTGGTCCGTCGGAATAGCATACAGATGAACGGTTTTCCCGATAGGAATTGATTCAGTCGGAAAGATTTAAAACATGTTCTATTTCTAGGTCCATCAGAATTTTTGAAAAAAAAAAGTCAGATGAAGCCCACACATGATCAGAATATCCGATGAAATTATTCCGTCTGACCTTTTCTGACGGAAAGTCCGGTCGTGTGTACGCGGCATTAAGCATTTAATGTTACAGTGCATTACCTTTTTCTAACCCTTCAATCCCCTCTTAGATGACAACGTGATCTCACCATGGTTGCCTAATAACTTTCGGGTGACTTCAGTATTCTGTTCACCGTAAAAATACAGCTGATATATTTGGTTATAGTCACAGGAGGGGTACCATTCAGAAATTTGGTTATATTCAAGGGGACAGCCATTAGAGGGATTTGAGCCGTGCTGGGGTGCAATTTGCTACACACCCAGCACTTCTCATATCCTGATATCTTGGCGTAAGAGTACTTAAACTGAAGCAACTACATTTTATCAGTAAAAGAGTCTGGGCTCTGTACATTAGTCTCTCTCTTGTTCCGGGTCATGGTCTCATTACAAGGGCGGCCACATATAATACCAATGGCACCCAAGTCCTCAGGGTGGTAGATACAGTTAGTAATGATCCAAGCGGGCAAAAACACTAATCAGGCACAAGATCTTTCTTCGAGGATTTATATCACCTGTTTCACCTCCTTTATCTGTGTCTTGCTTCTGGGTCCTTTGTGGTACTTTTTTAACCTCTCTGCATGGATCCATGCTCCAGACTGTTCTGTAAGGACAGCGGTTCTGGTCACTGCAATGCCACAAAATCTAATGGTTTCAGGATCATCTGGTCTCCCATAATGAGGAATGGTAGGGTCAGTTTCACTCCATCCGACTTTGACTCATACGCACTAGGCGCATCAGTGCCGTATGTGGATGAGTCTTCCTCCTCTTCTTCACTACCAGAAACGATGCCTTCCCGAGACGTGGCTCCTTCAGATAATGTTGGAGGATGGATGGGGAGTTCCTGTTTTTGATATTTCTTTTGCCCTTTGGTTTGAGATTTGATGATGGGGAGTTTATACATTACTGTAACTTTTGCGGCTCTGGGTTTTAGTTCTAGTTCTGGTGCCTCCCCCGAAGTTACACCAGAGTCGGTTTGTTTTTGTCGTAATTCAGTAACTTGATCTGGGATATCTTCTACTCTTTGCATAAGGGTTTCTAACGTCTTCTTTTCAACAATTATTTTGGATCCTCCCTCACTTTCATCAGAGTCTAAAGCTTCCTCGACTTGCACCACCACGGGTATCTGTTGTTGGAGTACCTGTGGAGGTGGAGCCACTGCCACCGAAGGAGGGGGGTTTACTGGGTTGCCTATGGCCATGGCGGCTATTTGGATCAACTCATCATCCCTGAAGCCTTGCACACAGGTATGCTGGGATACAGGAGTGTGCAGGGAGGTGGTGGTGGCTGAAGGGGTGCATCAGGCAGTATGGTGAGGAACAGGTTAGTCGGCAAAAGGACGGGGGCAGCTGGCTGTATGTGGGGTCGCTTTACTTTTGCTTCCAATAAGTGCAATTGTTCTGCTGTAAAAGGCAGCAAGAAAGCTCTTGTATTAAAACTCTTTTTGCCCCACTTATTCTTTTTACTCCCTTCTGGCTGCGTATGACGCCAATAATGCCGCGTGCACACGAGCGGAATTTCCGTTGGAAAAATCTTGGCTGTTTTTGGCTATTGGAATTCTGCTCAAGCTTGGCTTGCATACACAAGGTCACATAAAAGTTTGCTGTACTTTCGACTGTCAAGAGCGCAGTGACCTACAACACTACGACGAGCCAAGAAAATGAAGTTCAATGCTTCCGAGCATGTGTTGAATTGTTTCCGAGCATGCGTAGGAATTTTGCGTGTCGGAATTGGTACAGACGTTTGGAATTTCCGATCAGAACTTTTTCCGACTGAAAAATTGAGAACCTGCTCTCAATCTTTTGCTGGCTGGAATTCCACCAGCAAAAGTCTGATGGAACATACACACAGTCGCATTTTCAGACCAAATGCTCTCATCAGACTTTTGCTGGCGAAATTTCCACTCGTGTGTACGGGGCATAAGGGGCTACATTTACCCTGTTCTCCCCTGCCTCTCTCTCTCTCATGTACTTTATGTCCCATTCTTCTATATGTAGAAGAATATATATTGGCCTAAACTGATAAAGAAATTTGTATTTTTTTTTTAATTTGGGGGATATTTATTATAGCAAAAAGTAAAAAAAATTTTTTTTTCAAAATAGTCGCTGTTTTTTTGTTTATAGTGCAAAAAATAAAAAGCAGAGGTGATCAAATACCACCAAAAGAAACCTCTATTTGTGGGAAAAAAAAGACGCAAATGTCGTTTGGGTACAACATTGCATGACCGCGCAATTGTCAGTTAAAGCGACGCGTGCCAAATTGTAAAAAGTGCTCTGGTCAGGAAGGGGGTAAAATCTTCCGGGGCTGAATGGGTTAATTTTTTTTACAAATAAATATGTGAAAAGTGTGGCATGCATTTGTATTCAGCCCCCTTTACTCTGATACCCCTAACTAAAATCTAGTGGAACCAATTGTCTTCAGAAGTCACCTATTTTTTTAAAAGAGTCCACCTGTGGGTAATTCAGTGTCAATGTCAGTATAAATACAGCTGTTCTGTGAAGCCCTCATAGGTTTGTTAGAGAACCTCAGTAAACAAACAGCATCATGAAGGCCATGGAACACACCAGACAGGACAGAGATAAAGTTGTGGAAAAGTTTAAAGCAGGGTTAGGTTATAAAAAAAAATCCCTGTCCAATCCATCATCCAAAAATGTAATCAGTATAGCACAATTGCAAACCGACCAAGACATGGCCGCTACATGACAACTATTTGTCGTGCACTCCACAAATCTGGCCTTTATGGAAGAGTGGCAAGAAGAAAGCCATTGTTGAAAGAAAGCCATATGAAGTCCTGTTTGCAGTTTGCGAGAAAACATTTGGGGGACACAGTAAACATGTGGAAGAAGGTGCTCTGGTCAGATGAGACCAAACTTGAACCTTTTGGCATAAAAGCAAAATGCTATGTATGGCGGAAAACTAACACTGCACATCACCCTGAACACACCATCCCCACCGTGAAACATGGTGGTGGTAGCATGATGTTGTAGGGATGCTTTTCTTCAGCAGTGACAGGGAAGCTGGTCACAGTTAATGGGAAGATGGATGTAGACAAATACAGGGCAATCTTAGAAGAAAACCTGTTAGAGTCTGCAAAAGACTTGAGACTGGGGCAGAGGTTCACCTTCCAGCAGGACAACGAGCCTAAACATACAGCCAGAGCTACAATGGAATGGTTTAGATCAAAGCATATTCATGTGTAAAGCCCCATACACACGGTCGGAAAATCCGACCACCAAATCCATCGGATTTGGTCCGACGGATTTAGTCCGACACTGGTGTTGCATACACACGGTCGGACAAAGTTGTCGGAAAATCCGATCATTCTGAACGTGGTGACGTTTGTTGCCTACGACGGGACTACGTAGAGGCTAGTAGCCAATAGCTTTGGTCTTGTAATGTGATCTGAGCATGCGTGGCACTTTGTCCGTCGGAATTCGCTACACACGATCGGAATTGGTGTGATCGGACTTTGTTGTCGGAAAATTTTTAGAGCAGGAGATACAACTTTGTCCGTCGGACAATCCGATGGAAAATGTCCGATGGTGCCTACACACGGTCGGAATTTCCGACAACATTGTCCGATAGGACAGAAACCATCGGAAAATCCGACCGTGTGTATGGGGCTTTAGAATGGCCCAGTCAAAGTCCAGACATAAATCCATTCGAGAATCTGTGGCAAAACTTGAAAATTGCTGTTCACAGATACTCTCTATCCAATCTGACAGAGCTTGAGCTATTTTGCAAAGAAGAATGGGCAAAAATGTCACTCTAGATGTGCAAAGCTGGTAGAGACATCCACAAAAAGACCTGCAGCTGTAATTGCAGCGAAAGGTGGTTCTACAAAGTATTGACTCAGGGGGGCTGAATACAAATGTACCCCACATTTTTCACATATTTATTTGTAAAAAATCTTGAAAACCATTTATCATTTTCCTTCCACTTCACAATTATGTGCCACTTTGTGTTGGTCTATAACACAAAATGCCAATAAAATACATTTACATTTTTGGTTGCAACATGACAAAATGTGGAAAATTTGAAGGAGTATGAATATTTTTTCAAGGCACTGTAGATCTAGACATCGTTCGCTACTAGGGCAAATGAGATGCAAAAGTTGTTCTTCATTGGGATCTAATTGCCTTCTTGGATTGTTTTATTTAACCGCTTCCCGACCGCCCACTGCATATATACGTCAGCAGAATGGCCAGTGGCGCGCTCGCGACCCGGTCGGGATCTTTTTTTTACCAAAAATATGTAGAATAGGTATCGGCCGAAACTGAGGAAAACATTTTTTTTTTATATATATTTTTTGGGGATATTTATTATAGCAAAAAGCAAAAAATATTGCATTTGTTTCAAAATTGTCGCTCTATTTTTGTTTATAGCGCAAAAAATAGAAATCGCAGGGGCGATCAAATACCACCAAAAGAAAGCTCTATTTGTGGGAAAAAAAGGACGCCAATTTTGTTTTGGAACCACGTCGCAGGACCGCGCAATTGTCAGTTAAAGCGACGCAGTGCCGAATCGCAAAAAGGGGCCTGGTCCTTTGGCTGCCAATTGGTCCGGGGCTGAAGTGGTTAAAGTGACACTAAATGATATCCATATTCTCTAAAAATAATCCATACACATCCACTACTTGTAATCTATTTTTTTATTAAATTGTTCTCTAATCCCTAGTCCATCTCAGAAGTGAGAAAGAGAGGGTGGCTACATTCCTACATACAGTGGGACCATGGAAAACCAATGTAGCCACCCTCTAACAGGAAGTCGTATCACAGCAGCAAAAAAACAAACAAAAAAACAGGAAATTAAGATTTGGAGGCTGAGAGCAATAGAAGGTACTTTTTCTGAGTCAAGAATACATGATTGAATACAGGGGCGTTGCTAGGTGGCAAAAAGACCAGGGGCTTCAGCCCGAGGTCGAAGAACCGGGGGGGGGGGGGGGGGGGGGGCGGTTTGCAGCATTTTTTTTTTTTTTTTGGCCTGGGTGGTGGGGATGTGTGGCTTACATACACTGATCTACACACACTGACCACTGACCTGCCTGACCTACACACACTGACCTGCCTGACCTACACTCACTGCCTGCCTGCCTCACTGCCTGCCATACACTGACCACTGACCTACACACACTGACGTACACACACTGACCTACATACACTGACCTACACACACTGACCTACATACACTGACCTACATACACTGACCACTGACCTACACACACTGACCTACATACACTGACCACTGACCTACACACACTGACCTACATACACTGACCACTGACCTACACACACTGACCTACATACACTGACTGACCACTGACCTGCCTGAGTGCCTGACCTACACACACTGACCACTAGGGATGAGCCGAACACCCCCGGGTTCGGTTCGCACCAGAACCTTCGAACCGACCGAAAGTTCGCGCGAATTTTCGAACCCTATACGTTATAATGGACGCGAACGTTCGAAATCAAAAGTGCTAATTACAACGGCCAATATGCATGTTAATGTCATAAAACAGGTTTGGGGACCCGGGTCCTGCCCCAGGGGACATATATCAATGCAAAAAGAACTTTTAAAAACTAACGTTTTTTCGGGAGCAGTCATTTTAATGATGCATAAAGTGAAAAAAAAAAAGTGACATTTTCCTTTAAATATGGTACCTGGGGGGTGTCTAAAGTATGCCTGTGAAGTGGCATGTGTTTCCCGTGTTTAGAACTGTCCTTGCACAAAATGACATTTGTAAAGGAAAAAAAGAAGCCATTTAAAACCACTTGCGGCTTTAGGTTTGTTCTTAAGTAGAATCTGAACAGGTACATTATGAAGTGTAGCTCCATCCCAAAAAAAATCTATTTTTAAGCTTTTTGGAGAACATAGGGAGGGGTTATCACCCCTGTAACATTTGCTGTCTTTGCACATCTGTTCAGAACATGTCACCTCACTTTCCGTCCCAATGACAAATGTTTTTGGAAAAAGTGGGGTTTTAATTGAAACAAGGATTGGTGATAAAGTATCAGTAGAGAGGAGATACCTTTTTCCCAAATTAAATCTAACAGGATAGAATTTCCCTTCCTAGGGGTAGATTTCCTCTCACTTCCTGTTTTCTCTTTCCATTTGCAAGTAGGAGTCGTTTGTAAGTTGGATGTTTGAAAGTAGGGGCCTGGCGTATATACTCTGCAGAAATTTGCCCTATTAGATGTTGGTGTAGCCACAAGACTGGTGGGCACAGGAATGGGCCCTGCTGTGAGTTAATAGATCAAGATTTGTAATTGCATGCACCTGTTGAACAGGGCAGAAAAATTGGGGGTGGTGGTGGTGGTGGTGGACGGTTTTGCCACAAGACTGTAAGCTCTCACAGTTACTCTTGGTGGGCGCAGGAATGGGCCCTGCTGTGAGTTATTAGATCAAGATTTGTAATTGCAAGCACCTGATGAACAGGGCAGAAAAATTGGGCCTTTGGCGGTGGTGGTGGACGGTGTTGCCACAAGACTGTAGGCTCTCACAGTTACTCATGGTGGGCGCAGGAATGGGCCCTGCTGTGAGTTATTAGATCAAGATTTGTAATTGCAAGCACCTGATGAACAGGGCAGAAAAATTGGGCCTTTGGCGGTGGTGGTGGACGGTGTTGCAACAAGACTGTAGGCCCTCATAGTTACTCTTGGTGGGCGCAGGAATGGGCCCTGCTGTGAGTTATTAGATCAAGATTTGTAATTGCAAGCACCTGATGAACAGGGCAGAAAAATTGGGCCTTTGGCGGTGGTGGTGGACGGTGTTGCCACAAGACTGCAGGCCCTCATAGTTACTCTTGGTGGGCGCAGGAATGGGCCCTGCTGTGAACTATTAGATCAAGATTTGTAATTACCCGCCCCTGTTAAACAGGGGCTGAAAAATTGTGCCTTAGGCACTGGTGCTGGTGCCACAACACTGCAACCCCTCACAGAGACTGTACTTGGAGCACAGCAGTCACACGTGTTGCGAAGCATTTTTTTAAAAAATTGTAAGTACACGCCCCTGTTAAACAGGGGCTGAAAAATTGTGCCTTAGGCACTGGTGCTGGTGCCACAACACTGCAACCCGGCCCTCACAGATACTGTACTTGGAGCACAGCAGTCACACGTGTTGCGAAGCATTTTTTTAAAAAATTGTAAGTACCCGCCCCTGTTAAACAGGGGCTGAAAAATTGTGCCTTAGGCACTGGTGCTGGTGCCACAACACTGCAACCCCTCACAGATACTGTACTTGGAGCACAGCAGTCACACGTGTTGCGAAGCATTTTTTTAAAAAATTGTAAGTACACGCCCCTGTTAAACAGGGGCTGAAAAATTGTGCCTTAGGCACTGGTGCTGGTGCCACAACACTGCAACCCGGCCCTCACAGATACTGTACTTGGAGCACAGCAGTCACACGTGTTGCGAAGCATTTTTTTAAAAAATTGTAAGTACCCGCCCCTGTTAAACAGGGGCTGAAAAATTGTGCCTTAGGCACTGGTGCTGGTGCCACAACACTGCAACCCCTCACAGATACTGTACTTGGAGCACAGCAGTCACACGTGTTGCGAAGCATTTTTTTTAAAAATTGTAAGTACCCGCCCCTGTTAAACAGGGGCTGAAAAATTGTGCCTTAGGCACTGGTGTGGTGGCATGGATCATTGAGGAGGAGGAAGAGGATAGTCAGTGAACATAAGAGGACAGTCACTCAGCATCAGCATAGGCAGTCTTGAAGGGATGTGACATTAAAAATTATTCGGTTATATCCGCCTCAGGTGCCTGGTAGCTGGTGGTGATCCAAGACTGATTCATTTTGATGAAGGTCAGTCGATCAACCGAGGCGGTGGACAGGCGCACCCTATGATCAGTCACAAATCCTCCAGCAGCACTGAATGTGCGTTCGGAAAGAACGCTGGAGGCAGGACAGGCCAGTAGCTCAATTGCATACTGTGCAAGCTCTGGCCAGTGATCCATCCTCAGGACCCAGTAAGCCAGAGGATTTTCGGTGGGAAAGGTGTCCAAGTCTGACCTTGCCCCAAGGTATTCCTGCACCATGTATATCAGACGCTGGCGATGGTTGCTGGAACCGATCATACCTTGGGGCTGCGGACTAAAAAATTGTCTGAACGCATCGGTCAGACGTCCACCTTCCCCACCGCTCCTTCTGCCACTGACCGAAGCCTCAGCAACTCGTCGCCCAGGACCAGGAGTTTGTAGCCTCCCAGTTTCTGGGAAGGCGTTGCACAGACCTTTCTGCAAGGCCTCCCTGAGATGTCTCATCCTCTGCTCCCTCTGCGACGGCAAGATAAGGTCCGCAACCTTACCCTTGTACCGCGGATTAAGGAGAGTGGCCAGCCAGTAATGGTCCCTCTCCTTGATCCGAAGAACATGAGGATCCTTCCGCAGGCTTTGCAGGATCAGGGAGGCCATGCAGCGTAGGTTAGCTGAGGCATTCGGTCCGGAGTCTTCTGGGTCACTGAGGATGACATGATCGCCAGCCACCTCCTCCCAGCCACGTACAAGTCCACTGGCTTGTTGGGACTGTACATCATCCCTAAAAGACTGCTGCTGCTGATGCTGAGTGCCAGGCTCCACCTCCATGCTCACACAATCCTCCTCCTCCTCCTCCTCCTCATCCTCTTCCTGTGTGATGGGTGGGACAGAAGGAACACTGTCCGGATAAAGGGGGCCTTGAGAGGCAAGGAAGTCCTCCTCTTCCTGCCTCTGTTCTGCCTCAAGTGCCCTGTCCATTATCCCACGCAGCGTATGCTCCAACAGGTGGACAAGAGGGACAGTGTCACTGATGCATGCACTGTCACTGCTCACCATCCTCGTGGCCTCCTCAAATGGTGAGAGGACAGTGCATGCATCCCTGATCATGCTCCACTGACGTGGGGAAAAAAAACCAAGCTCCCCTGACCCTGTCCTGGTGCCGTAGTCGCAAAGGTACTCATTGATGGCCCTCTGCTGCGTGTGCAGTCGCTGCAGCATGGCCAACGTTGAGTTCCACCTGGTGGGCATGTCACATATTAGGCGGTTCTTGGGCAGGTTCAGCTCCTTTTGCAGCTCAGTCAGCCGAGCACTGGCATTATAAGATCGGCGGAAATGCACACAGACTTTCCTGGCCTGCCTCAGGACATCCTGTAAGCCTGGGAACCTGCCCAAGAACCGCTGCACCACCAGGTTGAGGACGTGAGCCATGCAGGGCACATGGGTGAGCTGCCCCTGTCGCAGGGCGGAGAGGAGGTTGGTGCCATTGTCAGAAACGACCATTCCTGGCTTAAGCTGACGTGGCGTCAACCACCTCTCGGCCTGCCCCTGCAGAGCTGCCAGAACCTCTGGCCCAGTGTGGCTCCTGTCCCCCAAACACACCAGCGCAAGCACGGCATGGCATCTTTTTGCCTGCGTACTTGCGTAGCCCCTTGTACGCCTACGGAGCACCGCTGGTTCCAAGGACAGAGCACTGGAGGAAGAAGAAGAGGAGGGGGTGGAGGAGAGAGGTGTGTCACAACCAGTAGCAGTAGTAGCGTTTTGGAGGCGTGGTGGCGGAACAACCTCCAACACTACTGCACCTTGTCCTGCATCCCTCCCAGCTGCCAATAGAGTGACCCAATGGGCCGTGAAAGAAAGGTACCGTCCCTGTCCATGCCTGCTGGACCATGAGTCAGCGGTAATATGCACCTTACCGCTGACCGCCCTGTCCAGCGAGGCATGGACATTGCCCTCCACATGCCGGTAGAGAGACGGAATCGCCTTCCGTGAGAAAAAGTGGCGTTTGGGAACCTGCCACTGAGGAACCGCACATTGAACAAACTCACGGAAGGGGGCCGAGTCTACCAACTGAAAAGGCAGCAGTTGAAGTGCTAGCAATTTAGCCAGGCTAGCATTCAACCGCTGGGCATGTGGATGGCTGGGAGTGTACTTCTTTCTACGGTCCAGCAGCTGGGGCAGGGAAATTTGCCTGCTGCAATCGGACGTCGGTGTACTGCAAGTACTTGGTTGTGACACACCTAATTCTACACCTTCAGTCCTCTCAGAGCAGCTTTCAGAGAGGACTGAAGGTGTAGTGGGGATGGAGATCCCAGCTGAGGAGGAGCAAGGAGAGGTCCGCTTAGTTCTTTGGTGTGGGTCTTTTATGTGTGCCTGCCAACGAGCTGCATGGCAGGTCGCCATATGTCTGGTCATGCTTGTGGTGCCCAAGCGGCTGATGTTTTGGCCACGCGAGATACGCTTGAGACAAATATTGCAAATAGCAGTGGTGCGATCTGCTGCACTCGTCTCAAAAAAGGCCCACACCAAAGAACTTTTCTGATAACGTGCAGAGGCAGCGCCCTGCACAGGCGGAGCTCTGCGGTGTTGTACAGTTGCTGTGCTTGCCTCTACCTGGCCTCCAGGGGGCATCCTGCCTCGTTGGACATGTGACGCCGCATCCTCCTCCTCCTCGTCCTCCTCCTCATCCTCTCTCCCTTCAGGCACCCACGTGGAGTCAGTGACCTCATCATCCCCTCCCTCTTCACCACTAGAGCAAACCTGGCAGTAAGCTGCAGCTGGTGGAACAGTACTGCCAGATTCCTCAAGCTGGGTATCATCATCCGAGCCTTCGAATCGTTGGGCATCCTCCTGGAGCATGTACCCAACACTGTGCTCAAAGAGTTCGGGGGACTCCTCAGGAGGACATGGTGGGTCTAGGGAAGGGGTGGCTGATGATGCTCTGTCAGTACCCTGAGCCTGGGTGAGAGAGGATGAGGAGGATGAGGAGGGCTTGGTCATCCATTCTACCAAGCCTTCAGCATGATGCGGCTCCACATGTCCAGCTGCCGAAAACAAAGACGCGCGTGTCCCATGGCCACGTGCTGATGACGATGCACGACCACGTCCACGTCCACGGCCACGTCCACTAGAAACAGAGCCTGCCTGCCCTGTGTTCTTGGCTCTGCACGCTCTGCCTCCCCTTGGCGGTCTTCCAGCCATTGTAGTCGGTAGTCCTGTGGGTGCTGCTGAGAAGAATATATAGGAGCTCTGTGTGATGCCACTAACACACTAGAAGTCCTATGGGTGCTTCTGCAAAGAAAATAGAGGAGCTCTGTGTGATGCCACTAACACACTAGAAGTCCTGTGGGTGCTGCTGAGAAGAAAATATAGGAGCTCTGTTTGATGCCACTAACACACTAGAAGTCCTATGGGTGCTTCTGCAAAGAAAATAGAGGAGCTCTGTGTGATGCCACTAACACACTAGAAGTCCTGTGGGTGCTTCTGCAAAGAAAATAGAGGAGCTCTGTGTGATGCCACTAACACACTAGAAGTCCTGTGGGTGCTGCTGAGAAGAAAATATAGGAGCTCTGTGTGATGCCACTAACACACTAGAAGTCCTATGGGTGCTTCTGCAAAGAAAATAGAGGAGCTCTGTGTGATGCCACTAACACACTAGAAGTCCTGTGGGTGCTGCTGAGAAGAAAATATAGGAGCTCTGTGTGATGCCACTAACACACTAGAAGTCCTATGGGTGCTTCTGCAAAGAAAATAGAGGAGCTCTGTGTGATGCCACTAACACACTAGAAGTCCTGTGGGTGCTTCTGCAAAGAAAATAGAGGAGCTCTGTGTGATGCCACTAACACACTAGAAGTCCTGTGGGTGCTTCTGCAAAGAAAATAGAGGAGCTCTGTGTGATGCCACTAACACACTAGAAGTCCTGTGGGTGCTGCTGAGAAGAAAATATAGGAGCTCTGTGTGATGCCACTAACACACTAGAAGTCCTATGGGTGCTTCTGCAAAGAAAATAGAGGAGCTCTGTGTGATGCCACTAACACACTAGAAGTCCTGTGGGTGCTTCTGCAAAGAAAATAGAGGAGCTCTGTGTGATGCCACTAACACACTAGAAGTCCTGTGGGTGCTGCTGAGAAGAAAATATAGGAGCTCTGTGTGATGCCACTAACACATTAGAAGTCCTATGGGTGCTTCTGCAAAGAAAATAGAGGAGCTCTGTGTGATGCCACTAACACACTAGAAGTCCTGTGGGTGCTTCTGCAAAGAAAATAGAGGAGCTCTGTGTGATGCCACTAACACACTAGAAGTCCTGTGGGTGCTACTGCAAAGAAAATAGAGGAGCTCTGTGTGATGCCACTAACACACTAGAAGTCCTGTGGGTGCTTCTGCAAAGAAAATAGAGGAGCTCTGTGTGATGCCACTAACACACTAGAAGTCCTGTGGGTGCTGCTGAGAAGAAAATATAGGAGCTCTGTGTGATGCCACTAACACACTAGAAGTCCTATGGGTGCTTCTGCAAAGAAAATAGAGGAGCTCTGTGTGATGCCACTAACACACTAGAAGTCCTGTGGGTGCTTCTGCAAAGAAAATAGAGGAGCTCTGTGTGATGCCACTAACACACTAGAAGTCCTGTGGGTGCTTCTGCAAAGAAAATAGAGGAGCTCTGTGTGATGGGACTAACACACTTCAAGTCCTATGGGTGCTTCTGGGAAGAAAATATAGGTCTGTGTGATGGGACTAACACACTTCAAGTCCTATAGGTGCCTCTGGGAACAAAATATATGATCTCTGTGTGATGGGACTAACACACTTCAAGTCCTATAGGTGCTTCTGGGAAGAAAATGTAGGTCTGTGTGATGGGACTAACACACTTCAAGTCCTATAGGTGCTTCTGGGAACAAAATATATGATCTCTGTGTGATGGGACTAACACACTTCAAGTCCTATAGGTGCTTCTGGGAAGAAAATGTAGGTCTGTGTGATGGGACTAACACACTTCAAGTCCTATAGGTGCTTCTGGGAAGAAAATGTAGGTCTGTGTGATGGGACTAACACACTTCAAGTCCTATAGGTGCTTCTGGGAACAAAATATATGATCTCTGTGTGATGGGACTAACACACTTCAAGTCCTATAGGTGCTTCTGGGAACAAAATATAAGATCTCTGTGTGATGGGACTAACACACTTCAAGTCCTATGGGTGCTTCTGGGAAGAAAATGTAGGTCTGTGTGATGGGACTAACACACTTCAAGTCCTATAGGTGCTTCTGTGAACAAAATATATGATCTCTGTGTGATGGCACTAACACACTTCAAGTCCTATAGGTGCTTCTGGGAACAAAATATATGATCTCTGTGTGATGGGACTAACACACTTCAAGTCCTATAGGTGCTTCTGGGAAGAAAATGTAGGTCTGTGTGATGGGACTAACACACTTCAAGTCCTATAGGTGCTTCTGGGAACAAAATATATGATCTCTGTGTGATGGGACTAACACACTTCAAGTCCTATAGGTGCTTCTGGGAAGGAAATAAAGGTCTGTGTGATGGGACTAACACACTTCAAGTCCTATAGGTGCTTCTGGGAACAAAATATATGATCTCTGTGTGATGGGACTAACACACTTCAAGTCCTATAGGTGCTTCTGGGAACAAAATATAGGATCTCTGTGTGATGGGACTAACACACTTCAAGTCCTATGGGTGCTTCTGGGAAGAAAATGTAGGTCTGTGTGATGGGACTAACACACTTCAAGTCCTATAGGTGCTTCTGTGAACAAAATATATGATCTCTGTGTGATGGGACTAACACACTTCAAGTCCTATAGGTGCTTCTGGGAAGAAAATGTAGGTCTGTGTGATGGGACTAACACACTTCAAGTCCTATAGGTGCTTCTGGGAAGGAAATATAGGTCTGTCTGATGGGACTAACACACTTCAAGTCCTATAGGTGCTTCTGGGAACAAAATATATGATCTCTGTGTGATGGGACTAACACACTTCAAGTCCTATAGGTGCTTCTGGGAAGAAAATGTAGGTCTGTGTGATGGGACTAACACACTTCAAGTCCTATAGGTGCTTCTGGGAACAAAATATATGATCTCTGTGTGATGGGACTAACACACTTCAAGTCCTATAGGTGCTTCTGGGAAGGAAATATAGGTCTGTGTGATGGGACTAACACACTTCAAGTCCTATAGGTGCTTCTGGGAACAAAATATATGATCTCTGTGTGATGGGACTAACACACTTCAAGTCCTATAGGTGCTTCTGGGAAGAAAATGTAGGTCTGTGTGATGGGTCTAACACACTTCAAGTCCTATAGGTGCTTCTGGGAACAAAATATAGGAGCTCTGCCTGCCTGCCACGAACACACTACAAGTCCTATAGGTGCTTCTGGGAACAAAATATAGGAGCTCTGCCTGCCTGCCACGAACACACTACAAGTCCTATAGGTGCTTCTGGGGACAAAATATAGGAGCTCTGCCTGCCTGCCACGAACACACTACAAGTCCTATAGGTGCTTCTGGGAACAAAATATAGGAGCTCTGCCTGCCTGCCACGAACACACTACAAGTCCTATAGGTGCTTCTGGGAACAAAATATAGGAGCTCTGCCTGCCTGCCACGAACACACTACAAGTCCTATAGGTGCTTCTGGGAACAAAATATAGGAGCTCTGCCTGCCTGCCACGAACACACTACAAGTCCTATAGGTGCTTCTGGGAACAAAATATAGGAGCTCTGCCTGCCTGCCACGAACACACTACAAGCCCCTCTTTCTAAATCAATCTAAATGAATGAATCTATCTAACTCAATCTCTCTAAGTAAATCTCTCTAACTAACTAAATCCAGCAGAGTGTCACAGATCTAGCCTGCTCTATCTGCGCCGGAACAGCATGTGACCGGCGCAGACGGCGTGGCGGCCTTTTATAGGGGGGGGCGTGTACTACAGCCCCTGAGCTGTAATTGGCTACAGGCGTCCTGCCTGTAGCCAATTATGGCTCTTCGAGTTTCCGGGGCTGTGATTGGCCAAGCATGCGGGGTCACAGTGCATGCTTGGCCAATCATCAGCCAGCAATGCACTGCGCCGGCCGCGCCGGCCGCAATGCATTGCGGGGCCGCTCGCATCACACGAACGTGATGCGAGCGGCCAAAATAGTTCTGGGCTCGCCGAGCGAGCGAACGCCCGGTGCTCGATGCGAACGTGGGTTCGCATCGAGCACCGGGCCCATCCCTACTGACCACTGACCTACATACACTGTCCTGCCTGAGTGCCTGACCTACACATACTGACCACTGACCTACATACACTGACCACTGACCTGCCTGAGTGCCTGACCTACACACACTGACCACTGACCTACACACACTGACCTACACATATTGACCACTGACCTACACACACTGACCTACACATACTGACCTACACATACTGACCACTGACCTACACACACTGACCTACACATACTGACCACTGACCTACACACACTGACCTACATACACTGACCACACGCTGACCTGCCTGACCCACTGACAATGACATACATAGCCCTTTCCATTGTCTTTTGCTAAACTAATCAACCACTCCCAATTTCTTCTTATCCATCAAGTAGGAACTCATTGACTTTTAGAGTGAAAAGAGAGGGCTAAATATAGTCTCTTTGCGATTACACAGGATGTTATCTGAATTACTGACAAGCTCCACAGGTATTTCTTTGTACTTACATACAATTCAGTCATAACACAATGCTTTTAATGGCATATTCAAAGTGATACTAAAGTGCTTTTTTTAAACAATATTTCACGTTGACAAAATTGCTTACAATGGATGTTTCTCCTTGCTGTTTGTTTTTCTGCTGGTCTTCTGAGGGCTGACCCACATACACTAGTCTCTGTGTCTGTCTGACCTACCTCAGCTGTGGTGTGCGGTCACAGCAGGCAGGCAGTCAGTCAGTCACTGGGGAGAGGAGCCGATCGGAGCCAAGGAGGAGAGGAGAGCCGAGCCGCCCGCCTGAGTGGGGATGTAGCGTTCCCGCCTTCTGGAGCTTGCAGGCTAAGATGGACGTCACACATCCCGCTCCAGAAGGCGGGACCAGCTGCACTCGCCACTCGACCACTTTTGTCCAATTTCGGCTGCTTTCGGCCGCTATGGCACTCGGCTAATTTCGGCTGCTGGGAACCGATCTGTTAACGAGTGCAGCCGAAATTAGCCGACTGCACTCGGGGCTAACAATGGAATGCAGCATTCCAGAGACTCGGGGCTTTGCGGGGACACATTCTAGCCACCCTCTACCGACGCTCCTGATTAAATATAATTTTTTTAAAACCAGTTTATCATCACTTTAAGGCTTCATGCACATGGATGTTTGCAGGCATATAATATGCCTAACTTAAAATTTCCAATGTTTTCCTCAAGCCACAGGTGGGGCGTACAGTCAGTCTTAGAAGTGAATTGCTTTATGCCACCGTACTCATGTAAACGCTGATGTTTCTGTGGATTGACATTTACCCATACTTATGTACGGTATATAAAAATGTCATACTTACGTGCATGTGCAGGTAAATGCCACAGAAGCTTCAATGTTTGCAGGACAGGACTACAAGGGTTTACAGCTATTTACTTATATGGTGTCCTACTTGCAGCTCACCGGGGGCCAGGAAAATGCAGAGAATTCTATGCTAGGTATATTGTATGCCTGCAAACACCTGTGTGCAGTCCCTAGGGCTGTGGTTCTCAACTCCCGTCCTCAGGACCCACTAACAGGTTAGGTTTTCAAGATAACTGAAATCCATCACAGGTGATATAATTTGCTGCTCAGTGATTGCAGTATTCTAGTCTGCATCTTCCCAAGGTAATACTTAAAATCTGGCCTATTAGTGGGTCTTGAGGACAGGAGTTGAGAACCACTGCCCTAGGGTCTCATAAGATCTAAAAGGGCAATTCCTTCACAACCATCTTGGCTGGCACTGAGGCATGCAGAATGCTTCTACCTTCCTTGGTTGCTGTCTGACCCCTATTAATTATGGTCAAATAGAGAATTCATGGTAAAGGCTACTCCTGCTATCTATCTATCTATCTATCTATCTATCTATCTATCTATCTATCTATCTATCTATCTATCTATCTATCTATTTCAGAGAATTATTGCTTAGGCAGTAATTGAATAGAGGGGTCCAAAATTGCTCTTCAACAAGGGCCCTTTGATGACTATAACAATTGTGAATTAGCTGGTGGACTTCCATGGTGCATGCCAATAAAATTAGCACCATTCAGAAGTTCAGCTGAGGCACTATCAATCCATAGCAGTCAGATTGGCCTACAATACACAATAATATGTTCTAATATTTGAATAGTTCTATAATTCTTCCTCATCGCATACAACACACAATGATAGATGCATTTTGTTCCATATTGTTCAGTAAATTGATCTATCTAGAAGACAGCGGCAAGAACAAAAGGCCTAATTACCCCTGACTTGATCCTGCTATAACCAGGTGCAAGATTAGAAATAAACTAGATAGTTCTCTGCGTACTGTACATTCTGCTTTAAATTACCTTTAGATTCGATGAAGGAGTCTTGAAGACAAACGTGTCTGACACAACCATCAATTGTGTTAATATCTCCTTTTCTGCAGCCACTTGCTGGAGGCAGCCTGGCAGCTGAGGCCTCCACAGATTATAGGTCCCCGGCGCAGGATCCGGCATCGTTAACCTTCTGTCCTTTGTCTTCTGCCATAGAACGTCCCCACAAGAAGACAAATGAAGCCTATTAATATCCCACAAAAAATACAGCTTGTATCACAAACCCAGACCACTGTCAAGGTTCATCCTACTCAAACTGTAATTTACTTTTGTCAGTTAATTCCAGAAAAACTTCCAACACCAATGGTTGCCGAAGATAGATGGGTTAAAATTAAAGTATATTTTATTTCTGGTTAAAATCATATTTTTAGTTTTTATAGAGCGGGGAAGGGTTAGACCCTCTGTCAATTTTTTTATTGCTGCCTGTGTTCCCATTTGACAGATTCACCCTTCTATAATGGGCAAATGTCACAGAGAAAGAAAATGAGGGTGTTGGGCATGACCTTCATCCCACATACAGTGGGGAAAATAATTATTTGATCCCCTGCAGATTTTGTAAGTTTGCCCACTTACAAATAAATTAGGAGTCTATAATTTTTTTGATCATAGGTGTATTTTAAATAATAGACACTGCATATCAACCAAAAATCCAGAAAAAAAAAAAACACATGATACAAATGGTATAAATTGAGTTGCAGTTCAGTGAGTAAAATAAGTATTTGATCCCTGAGCAAAACATGACTTAGTACTTGGTGGAGAAACCCTTGTTACAAGCACAGAGGTCAGACGTTTCTTGTAGTTGGTGTCCAGATTGCACACATCTCAGGAGGGATTTTGGTTCATTCTTCTTTACAGATATTCTCTAAATCCTTAAGGTTTCTTGTCTATCTCTTGGCAACTCAAGATTTTCAGCTTCATACATTTTCTATAGGATTAAGGTCTGAAGACTAGCTAGGCCACTCCATGACCTTAATGTGCATCTTCTTGAACCACTCCTTTGTTGCCTTTGCAGTATGTTTTGGGGCATTGTCATGCTGAAAGACCCATTTTCAGTGTTCTGGCTGAGGGAAGAAGGTTCTCATCCAAGATTTTACAATACATGGCTCTTCAACGCGGCAAAGTCGGTCTGTACCTTTAGCAGAAAAACAGCCCAAAAGCATAATGTTTCCATCTCCGTGCTTGAGTGTAGGGATGGTATTCTTAGGGTCATAGCATTTTTTTTTCCTCCAAACATGGTGAGTCCCCCTCCTCAAGAAGGCACATGTACACTCATGTCATTGAACATCTAAATTATTCAAAGAAGGATTAGGAGAAAGTGCTGTGGTCAGATGAGACCAAAATTGAGCTCTTTGGCATTAACTCAACTTGCCGTGTTTGGAGGAAGAAAAATGCTGACTATGACACTAAGAACACCCTGCCTACAGTCAAGCACAGAGGTGTTTCTCTGCTAAAGGTACAGGCCAACTTTTCCGCATTGAGGGGTCAATGAACGGGGCCATGTATTGTAAAATCTTGGATGAGAACCTTCTTCCCTCCCCCTTCCAGAATACTGAAGATGGGCTGTGGATGGTTCTTCCAGCATGACAATGACCCACCAAGTCAACAAAGGAGTGGCTCAAGAAGAAGCACACTAAGGTCATGAAGTGGCCTAGTCTGTCTCCAGACATTAATCCTATAAAAAAATTATGAAAGAAGCTGAAACTTCGAGTTGCCAAGAGACAGCCAAGAAGATATGTAAAGAAGAGTGGACTAAAATCCCTCCTGAGACGTTTGCATACCCGATCACCAACTACAAGAAATGTCTTACCTCTGTGCTTGCCAACAAGGGTTTCTCCACCAAGTCCTAAGTCATGTTTTGCGTGGGGATCAAATACTTATTTTACTCACTGGATTGCAACATAATTTATAGCATTTGTTTTATGTGTTTTTTCTGGCATTTTGGTTGATATTCTGTCTCTATCATTTAGAATATACCTATGATAAAAAATATAGACCCTTCATTTCTTTGCAAGTGGGCAAACTTACAAAATCTGCAGGGGATCAAATAATTTTTTTCCCCCACTGTATACCCGATTGTTAAGGCCAGATTGCCCCTAGTGATGGGATACATTCAAATTGCAACCACCCCTTCCAGCAGGTTCATCCAAGTCTCTGACCTTCCAGATACTTCAGAAATAAGAGGGCCAGTATCCCAGGCCATATCTACGGCTCACTATTACACAGTTCAGCTTCAGAAGATGAACTCCCTGAATCAAGAGGCCTCTCTATTCCCAGTAGCTCCGGGCACTGTACAAGGGGCCAATACTCTACCAGTCCAGTGGCATCCTGCAGCCACAAGTGGTCGGTCAATTCCATCTAATGGGAGACCCAAGAGCTTTACTCAATCACAATGCCCTCCCTGGTACAGGCCAACTATACCTTCCCTACAGAGTCCGTTATTTGTCTCACTCTCTCCATACAAGCACCTCACAGACACAGGTTGAGGTTGTGTTTTAACAGCTTTACATTATTATAACTTGGTTGCTCAATTAGTCTCCTAAAAAAATGGTACCTCTGTTTTGTCTGTCCCTACAAAGTCTCTATGAAACTAGGGGTAAAGTCCTTCCCAGCATGGGTACTCACAGCACTCTGCACCATCTATACAGTTCCAGTAAGGGGATTTATGGTTTTCCAAAGGGGCAAGGGCCATGCAATGGTCGGACTGGAGCTCAGCAGTGTCCTCCATACGTCTCCCTAAATAGCCCTGTGCTCACAAAGAGTTGCCCACATTGAACAATCTATCAATTCTTATCATGGTGCTGTTCTGTGCACTTCCCATCAAGGCCTCTCCATGGTATTTATATACCATGTTTTCACCAAAATGACCCCCAAATATTGCAGGAATCCCATGTCTTTAAAGGAACAGGCTTGGCCACTCAGGAGCCCACTGCAGAGATCAAGTCTGTCCTCTGCAAGGTTCCCTCTAGTGCTCAAGCACAGTAGTAATCACATGAATTCTCTGTATACTGAGGTAGCGTCTGAACACAGTCCTGCCCAATGTCACTCGGTGGTTGTGATGAGAAGAACCACTCCCAAACCTCCACCATAAAACCTTGCTACATGGGGAAATCCAAATTACAAGATTTGGCCCCCCGACAAAGAGGTAAGGGGAAATCTGTTGCATGTCATAGACAGGACCTGAAGAGACTATAAAGGTTAAATGCTATTTTTTGGGGGGAACATAAAAAAACAGCTTTACTTACCCTACTGTATATCTCATTCCCCAGGAAGTCAACTCCTGTCCCCATCACCACTCCCTGGCATCCTTACTTATAATACAGGAATTCTGGTCCTGCATGGTAAATGATGACATCAGAGTGTGACCAAAAGACAGAGCACCGAAAAGAAGTGTGTGGGCGGGGCCACTCGCCCTGCATGTGAAGATATCTTTTTGTGCGCTCATCAATTCCAGTGACTAGGCTGGGACTGCGTTCATATGATTCTGCCAATTCCCTGACTTAGAGATGAGCCATGCACATTGTACATTAGAAAATGTATAGAGTCCTTCTGTATAGTACTGTCCCATGTCACTACACACCTTATGTGCTGTCCTACTATCCCTTAGCTGACAGCCAGTTAATAAAACAGACAGAAATAGCGTTGTGTTTTATTCTAAAACTGAATTGACTGAATCTATCAATAGTTCTGTAAACTGCAATACAATGAGAAACATAGAATTACAATATGCATTACATGTGACATTTTGCAACAAGTACATTAAATATTACTATACAGAAAGCTTATATTTAAATCATATATCAAACACATAACAGTGCAGTCAAAGTGTAAAATGAACTTTGGGAAATGATAAATAGACTTACAGGCATTTGTGTATCTAGAGGCAAATTTGAAGATCTTGAGTTATCTGCACCAGAACTAAAATGGCTTCTGTAACGGAGGTAAAAACTTTATGTTGTTCAATAAGAAACTTTATTAACAAAGGCAAGACTTCTTGTTTCTTTCCTGTGATGAACTGAACTGCAATTGCAACAGGCAACCACCAGGTGTCCTCAAAATTACAATCCTATAGACAATCCTATAATAGACAGCTCACCTTAAAGCGGAAGTAAACCCATCGATTTAACAGTTTAAAAAAAAAAAGGCACGCCGGGAATGCTAACTGCACATTGGCTGTGCTCTCAACCAAACAGTCAAACCATCCAATGGCTGGTGTCATAACGGATCACATGTGCAGCACCGTGGCAGTTGAAGATTAAACAGAGGCAAAGATGGCAGCTTCCTTGGCTGAAAACAATAGGGGGGTTTACTTCCACTTTAACTTAGTAAATGTTGAATTTAAGAGGGACAGCACAAAGCCCGTGCCCTCTACACCAGTCCAGTGTACCTTTGTCATTTCACTCCCAAAGACAGAATGGGGTCCTGCCATGCAACTAGGGCTGAGCTCATGCATGTACTTACTTAGCTCCTTTTCTCTCACACACAGGCCAGGCACACACGTGGTCGCTGTAATGCAGGTTCAGTCCCGGTTGCTTTGGGAACCAACTACTAGGAAGGGAGCCAGATCACCGAACCCCTCGCTACCGGAGGACCTGTCACCTACACCAGGTACCATGCTTTATGACTGGGTACACCTTCCATAGTGGCTTTGCTTCATACCCCACGTGACCTTTATGCACCCCTTTAAATGACTTCAGACCAGTGTTGCCAACTTACCAGATTGAAATTTACTTACAACAACCAAAATTTACTGGCACAGCCAAGTTTTTACTGGTCTTTCCAAAAATTACAGTTTTCAGTGAGTGCAAATTTCAGTATTTAGGCTACCTACAGGTACAATATGTAATTAGCAATGTGATTTAAGGTAGATATTAAGGCAATAATCTTATTTCTTATTTTATTTTCAATATGGTAAGTAAGTAGCTTAGGGAAAGGACTCAGGAGGGCAAGAAAGTAGAATGGGCAGGCCCCCACGCATGAAACTGACTCTCACAGTGACAGCGACAGCAGTGTGCAGCAGCAAAGATGATGATGATACCTCAACGACATGGCACGTCCCCTCCTGAGTCACAGTGACAGTCTCTCTCCACGCCAGGTGGTCCCTTCAGTCCACTCCAGTCCAAACAGCACTAACAGTCCTGCTCCCGGCTTGCCTTGCTCCTATCCCACAGACCCGCATACTCATCTACACTCGGCTCCTTTGCACTATGACATCACATGACACGCTCAGGCACTGCCTCCGCCAGACTTGCCGACGCTACCTGAACACACTGTAGCAGGCACTCGGAGGGTCTTGGCCGGCTCCGCACCAGAACTGCATGTGCGCAATTTGGAGCCGAGCGTCATATTTTTTACTAGCAACTTTTTCTTGTCACTGGCATTTACAGGAGAAAAGTGCCCATTTTTAACTGGCTGCCAGTAAAAACACAGACGATTGGCAACACTGCTTCAAACCAGGCTTAAAACAGTTGATGCAACCTTAATAAACATTTTGTGGCACAGAGGAAGGCCCACTGCAGGCATAGTTTTGAATTTGCCCATGAGTTTGGCTTTAAATGTGCCCATTTTAAGTTCCCTCCAGTTTATTAGAGAACCGCTAGATAACACAGAGCCATTTAGGAAAATGTTGCATTCCTACTGCATTATGCATCTCTTTGCAAATCAGCCGATCATGCATTTTATAAACTCAGATTATAGTTAAACTGAATGAAGTTGGCATATTTGTTACAGTTCTTTGTGTTTGCTGGACAAAAACTAACTTCACTAGTAGCTTAGAGTTGTTTTAACCCCCCTGGCGGTATTCCCGAGTCTGGCTCGGGGTGGAACTTTAGTACCATAAGCGGTAACCCCGAGCCAGACTCGGGCTCGCATTGCAGGATACAGGGAGACTTACTTACCTTGTCCCCTGGATCCTGCGATGTCTCCCCGCTGTGTGAGCGAGCCGTCTCCTTGCTCGATTCACACAGTGCCGAGTGCCGCTGATCTCCGTTCCCTGCGACGTTACGACGCACAGGAGCGGAGATCGGCGCCAAATTCAAAAAAGTTAAAATACACATACAGTACTGTAATCTTACAGATTACAGTACTGTATAAAAAAAATACACATCCCCTTTGTCCCTAGTGGTCCGCCCAGTGTCCTGCATGTCATTTTATATAATAAATTAAAAAAATTCTGCCTGGAAACTGGAGATTGTCCATAGCAACCAAAAAGAGTCCCTTTATGTCAAAAGTGGTTTTAGACCAGCTAGAAAACAGCGATAATAAATTAGAATCACAATTCATCATCAAACACTAAATTTAATGACAGCGACAATTCTGCAACTGAGCAAATTTCTGTGTTTTTGATTTGATTACATTATTGAAATTTTTTTATAGTTATTTATTATATTATAATTTATGATTTTGTGTTTCAAACTTTATCATACCCGGGATGTCTACTAGACTCTGGTTTGGACAGATTTAAGTGAGTTATTCATAAGAATTGCAGGCCTACAATATAAAAACGCCAAATTTCCATGCAAAATAATTGTACCGCTTTTGGTAAAAAATTCCAGACATAATCATACCGCCAGGGAGGTTAAAGGACAGATAATGATAGAGGTGGACAAATAATGATAGGAGATCCAAAATTGTAAGGTAGTCCCTGACTCTGAAGACATCCCAACTCACTTCTTCTTGTGCTTACAACTGTTTTAGGTTTTGCTGTCCTTTTATGGGAAACCCTTACTGAGAGGTATATATATTTTGTCATTGTTGACCTGAAATTGCCAGCAGTCTGGCTGCACTTGATTTCAGTACTTTTAGAGCTACTGAACATGTATAGGACAGCTGATATCACAACTCAGTGATTTAAAAAATTGTTGTGGGAGAATGACTTAACAAAAAAAAAAAAAAAATGGAAGAAGTCAGCGTATCAACATGACAGCCAGGCAACTAATATTTTCGCATTGAGAGGCCAGCAATGGTAGCTCACATATTTCTCCCAGCATAAGTTGCTTTAAAAGCAATTTCTTTGTAAAGCTGATGAAGCTGAAACCACCCCAACACCCTTGTGTGATTTTGTTAGCCACTTATTAATAAATCAAACATGAAAATGGACTCCTCGGCCTTGGAAGTTGCCTAAAAAGGGAAAGTGTAAATCCTCTAAATGGGACACGGGAAAGGGATTAATGATGTTTTGTAAAATGAAGTGGTGCTGATGAGATGTTGCTATGGCAACTTCATGCCAGAACTAAACAAGTCACTCATATTAAATAAGAGTAGATTTATCGTCCAGCATGTGCTCTAATTCAATTTGCCGGCAAGGAGTGGGTAGCCATTGAAACGGAGAGATTTGCTGCAGTTTAAAGTATTATTTAATATATTGGTTCTGCAGCATTACCCGGAATTACGAGAGAGGTGAGGAAAGGTCCCGATTAAGATTATCTGGCGGATGAATGGCTCCGAGCTTTGGGAATAGACATGAATGAGCATGCAAGCAGACCTGCTAATTGAAACACAGTGGCAGGACTATCCACTTAGTTTGTTATAAGTAAAAATGTATAAAATGTTCTTTAAGTCTATAATCTGTGATTTTGCACTGGACTATAAATATCACATTTATTTAAAAGTGGACCATTCAGTAACATTACAAGCCAAAAAGCTCTACCTTTTATCATTAAAGCTGAAGTTTAAGTATGGTCCATTTTGCATAGTTACATTAGTCCAGCTTGGATGTAAGTATGCATGTTCCATACCTGGCCGATAGAGAGAGAGGAGCAGCGCCACTCTGAGTGCAGTATGTCAGTTAAAATTCAATATTAACACAAATGAGGATATGGGATTTTAAAGGTACATTTTGAATATAATCAAATAATTTTTTCTAAAAAGCGAATTTTTAAATACTTTTATTAAAAAAACACACAAAAAAATGTATAAAAATAAATGAAAATACATTTATCTACAGTCCTGGATACATACACCTGTTCCTATAACAGACAGAGACAATGCAACATTCATTTATATATGATCAGATGTTCAACAAACTTCTACAGAAAAAGGTAACACCCCATGTGAGTTCCCCGATGACATTTGCTTCTGGACTCTTTTAAGAGGTCAAATATACTGAAAAAGTCTGTTTTTGATGTTTTTATTCAATCGATCATGTCAACTTTCCCGATGAAGCCTTTCAGGCGAAACATGTAGAAGTTTGTTGAACATCTGATCATATATAAATGAATGTTGCATTGTCTCTGTCTGTTATAGGAACAGGTGTATGTATCCAGGACTGTAGATATATGTATTTTCATTTATTTTTATACTTTTTTTTGTGTGTTTTTTCAATAAAAGTATTTAAAAATTCAATTTTCTTTTTGGAAAAAATTATTTGATTATATTCAAAATGTACCTTTAAAATCCCATATCCTCATTCGTGTTAATATTCAATCTCAAAGGGATGTCGGTACTTTCATTAAAATTATTGATGGGTTAATTGACCTCCAACCACACTTCCAATTATAGTTAAAATTCAATGTTTAATAAAAGTAAGATCAGCTCACATTTTGGTGAGATGTAATGTGCATGGCATAAGTAGCTTGGGCTCCTGTAGTCCAGCTGGGCAGCGGTGGTGGTAGCAAATCTATAATCCCACAATCTGGTGATAGTGAACCCACTGCTATAAACCTAATCCCTTACTGTACACGTGTAAAATGCATTCACTCCAACAATCATATATAATGATAAACCCTGTGTTATTGCATAAATTAATTAATCTATCATACAAAAATTATTTGTTTCTATGAAACAATCCCAGATAGCAAGTAATTGTGCTGCAGCAAGTCCGCATTGCATGACTCCAGATCAACTTTCTTTGCAAACATTCTGCAAGTTCTGGCTCGGTTAGGCTGGTTTCACACTGGGGCGATGGGGGCGGCGGCGGTAAAGCAGCGCTATATTTAGAGCTGCTTTACCGTTGTTTTAGCCGCAGTATTCGGCCGCTAGCGGGGTGGTTTTAACCCCCGCTAGCAGCCGAAAAAGGGCTAAAACCCCCCGCAAAGCGCTGCTGCAACGGCGATTTGCCGGCGGTATTGCCGCGGTATGTGCGGAATAAAGCTACAGAAGACATCAACAGAATGTAAGAGCGAAATGGTAAACGTTGCACACAATGGAGGAGACAAATCTAGCCATTTATAGACCAAGCACAATAGAGGAACCAGTAGTGGGGGAACCCTCCACTCATCTCTCTGCTTTACTGTCAGGGATATAAGGCATGCCTAGACCAGAAAGCTCATGTGACCTGAGACCTCTGTAGAGTGGGGTGAGCCTGGTATAGATGGTGACAATAGTATCCACCTTTTCCTATTTTCCATGAAAAGGATCTCTCTGTATACAGCCCAATTCATGAGTCTCTCTCTGTATACAGTACATGAATCTCTTTACAACACAGTACAGTCATCTCTCTATATACAATGCATGACTCTCTATATACACCCCCTATAGCTGGTGGTATTCTGCATTGTAACTGTATTCCTGGGTTTTGTAGTCCTCTTTGAGGTTTCAATTTCCACCTCTCGTTAAATACACACATTTTCTGCAAAATCTTAGCATATAAACAAGGAAAAATAAAACATTCCAAATTGTGCTACACCAATGAGATATTCAGGTTAGTCACTCCTTCTTGATTTCTACCTCCCTGAACTCCATATCAGATCTCATGGTTACCACCTTACACACAGCAGGGAGAAATGAAGAAAATTCAGCCACAGTGCCCCCTGTGGTGGGATAACTATAACAAAACACAACATAACTGAACCAGAACTTGCAGCCGACTTGCAGAATGTTTGCAAAGAAAGTTGATCTGAAGTCATGCAATGCATGACATTTGTAGGACTTAAGCCCAGTTTCCTGATAACTCCCTTAACCTCAAAACCACCCCTCCAAATCCCTCAAGAATTACTTGACCAGGTTATTGGAGTAAATGGCCTTAACAGCCTATTTTATTAATAAACTACAAAATATATAAATCACAACTTATAAATAACCATTAACTTTTCTGTACTTTGTGGATCATGTAAGAAAAACAACATACCACTGGTCACTGTGAACAAAGGCTTTAACTTTAGGCCTCCAGTCGGAAAACCCCTGACTCGGAGACGGTACCCAACCTTCACCGTGACCTACCTTTTAACCCTTCCAGGTTAAGCCCTCGTAACCTGAAAGTACCCGAAAACCTCCCATCCCATGGATGGGTACAACAGGTTACATACATGTAACCACAATCTTCTATTTAACCCTTGCAGGTTAACCCCTCGTAACCTGCAAGTACCCGAAAACCTCCCATCCCATGGATGGGTACAACATGTTACATATATGTAACCACAATCTTCTCTTTAAACCTTACAGGTTAACCCCTCGTAACCTGCAAGTACCCGAAAACCTCCCATTCCATGGATGGGTACAACATGTTACATACATGTAACCACAACCTTCTCTTTAACCCTTCCAGGTTAACCCCTCGTAACCAGAGAGTACCCGAAAAACCTCCCATCCCATGGATGGGTACAACATGTTACATCCATGTAACCACAATCTTCTCCTCCTCCTCCAGCGACCCAATACTGCCCTGTCATATTGCCCACCCCTACCTCACCTGCCTTCCAACAAGGGAGGGTGGGTGGGAATCTTATCCTCTGCCGCTCTGCCACTGACTTCCCCCTCTCCTTCACTATCTTCAGTACAGCGCGCCGCCCGCTCTCGGCTCCTCCCCCTTTTACTTAAAAGGGAAACTATTTTAATGCGGCAATGCTGTGCAGTCCATCACTGTCATGCCGTCCCTGCACCCAGGTCTTCTTCTCTTTTGCTCCGGGACTTCCTGACTTGCTGCAATTGTGCAATTGTGCAACAAACGTGTGAAGTCTAGCAAGAGCTTAGCAAGTAATTTTCAAACTTGCAGCAAAATTAATTGCTATCTGGGTTAAGACTCATTTACATTTGTGGCAGGCCTTGGCTCAGTTTTAGGGCTGAATTCAGTAACAAATTTGGCCCTGATTCATCCCTGAAATGGAGAACAGGGACGTACCGGACCCCTGCCGCGAGCCGCATCCATCTTGGATGTGAACCTAGCCTTAAAGCAGAGGTTCACACAAAAATTGAACCTCTGCTTTTCAGAACCCTCCCCCCCTTCCGGTGTCACATTTGGCACCTTTCAGGGGGGAGGGGGGTGCAGATACCTGTCTAAGACAGGTATTTGCACCCACTTCCGGGTATAGACTCCCACGAGAGTCTATGCCTCTTCCCGTCCCGCCGCGCTGTCTGCTGGGACACACACGGGTCCCAGGAGACAGCAGGGACCATTCAGGTTGCGCTGCGCGACTCGCGCATGCGCATTAGGGAACCGGAAAGTGAAGCCGCAAGGCTCCATTTCCTGATTCCCATACCGAAGATGGCAGCTTCAGCATCCGAGGACCGAGGGATGGTTCGGCCTTGGGTGCCGACATCGCTGGACCCTGTGACAGGTGAGTGTCCTTATTTTAAAAGTCAGCAGCTGCAGTATTTGTAGCTGCTGACTTTTAAAAAAAAAAAAAAAACATTTGCGGGTTTCCCACTTTAAGCTAGACTTAAACTCCAGGAATTCAGCTATTTTACAAAAAGTGCAGGCACACTATGGGGAAGATTTACTAAAACTAGTGTACACAGAATCTGGTGCAGCTGTGCATGCATAGTAACCAATCAGCTTTCAGGTTTTATTATCAAAGCTTAATTGAACAAGCTGATGTTAGAAGCTGATTGGTTACTATATACAGCTGCAGCAGATTCTGTGTGCTCCAGTTTTAGTAAATCTACCCTTATGAGTGTAGCAGGCATGTTTTGGCCACAAGATGGAGACAGATGCTGACTGCATACCTCCCAACATTTTGAGATGGTAATGAGTGACACCTACTAACAAATGTATGTAGGCATAGGACATGCCCCCTGCCACACCCCCTTAAAGGAAAATTAACCAAAAAAAAGGTTAAATAAATACACAAGGACTTTTTTTTTTTTACCACTACTATTCTTTATATTGGCTTTTAAAATGTACAAATGCAATAATTTAGAAATCGGATGAAAGGGTTAGCACTGGGAAACACTTTTTGAAAGATAAAAAGTGCATTTTATATACAACTATATGGATCAGACCAAAATGAGGGACGAATGAGGGGGAACGAGGGACAGAGGGACATTGCTCCAAATCAGGGACAGTTGGGAGCTATGTGACTGGTCCTTCCAGAAAATCTCAGAGACACAGAGCATACTGGGAAAAGGGGGAGTTTCAGAAAGTGCTGAGGGGATGGAAGAGAGGGAAGTACTCAGGCTAAAAGAGAGAGAGAGCCATCTAAAGGAGAGAGGGCAATCTAAAGGAGGGAGCGCTGTCTGAGGAGAGTGGGCTGAGGTACCAGCATCAGGCTAAAGGAGAGAGAGACACACACACTGACACCAGAGAGTGCATGACCTATTATAGAGAGAGAAAGCCAAGCCTTTCCAGAGACTGACAAGAGAGAGAGAGAGTGTGGTGAGGTGACCAGACTGTGTGGTGGAACTCCACCAGAGAGAGAGAGAGAGAGACGTTTTTCCTGAGACGACCGGGAGAGCGCTGCAAGAAGATAGAGGGGAGCCAGGATCGGTGCCACCCACATGTTCCGCCACCATGATGCTCAGGAACCTTGATCAGTGACCCAAGCAGCACCCAGCTCAGCGGAGACGACCCACGCTGTTTCAGGGATAGCGATATCCATCCAGGTATCGGGTCAGCCGATGCCTCTTCACCTTGTGAGTTTTGCTACCAGTCATCTCGATCGGCCTTCAGAAGGGGATCCAGTGCCTTACAACATCGCTAGGATCAGCAAGAGCCTGAACCAGCACCTGGGATTATCATTGTGTCATCGCACAGAGGATTGGTGAGAGGGTGCAAACCCAACATCCTTCTTGACACCATACTGACACTGCATGCAGACACCAATTTCCCTTTTTAGTGTCACGGGATGCTTGTTTGGAGCTACCATTTGTAGTAGTTTGCCCTTTTAAATCTCTACCTAATAGAACATTCTAGAGGATTACTGCTCCATGCAAGCTTGTTAAAACCTACTCTTTTACATAATACAAAAAATACATTAATTCCTCCATTTCTATACACGTTATCCCATTCAACTGATCTGGGTCCATATTTCACGGTTTGGGGACTAATATCCTTCCTTTTCCTCTTCATTTTCTTTACCTTTCTCTCTCCTTCCTTTTTCCCACCGTTTGCTAGCAGAAGACACTAGTATTCTTCACCTCAGGACCTGCAACATTACAGAACTGTGCTTACTGTACTTGTGTAACCCTTTTCTTTTCGTTGTGTGTTTGCCTCTCAAAGGTGTTTGCGGCCCAGAAGAAGTTGACAAGTCTTCTCTCCTCCCTCTCAGCGCCTGTGTTGAGGGCATATAGATTACTGCCCTTTCTATATCTGCAGTTGCTAAATATTGAAGGTTGTCTTTTCTAATGTATTGGTTATTTGTAGCAAGGTTTAACAGTGTTGTATTTTTCCATATACTTTAAACCATGCTAATATATTCAACTTGTTTATCACTACCAGGTGTGTTTCTATTTTTGGTGATAATCCACAGCCAGGATAGTAGTATTTACCGCATGTGTACTTAAATGTTTTTTGTAGTAATTTTATTTAACCAGGTGTGTCAGAGGGGCTGATGTCATTCTTGGAGTTTAGGCGGACATCAGAGAATCCAAATTCACCAATCGGCTCCTTCGGGGGTGGCACTACACGAGTTAAGTCCAATTAGGTACATTGAACCTCCAGGACTTATCTCTATTATTTATATGGGACAAGGGGATACGCTCCAGCTGTGAACGGTGAGAAGCACACAGAGCAGGTATGCCTGCGCCTCGCCTCTGCTGCATATTCACAGAAGCCTTTGTATTTTATGAATGAGTTCACATAATACAAAGGCTTCTGTGAATGGACAGAAGGAGGGTGAAGGGTGGGCATAGCAGTTCCAGCTACTCTGCTCTTGAAGGAACTGTAACTGCAATGAGCAATGTCAGATCTCTGGAGGCTCCTGGGGCACAATCAACCTGTCAGATGTGAATAATAGAGATGCGTCTACAAGGCGGAAGGCACCTTGTTAGACTTAACTCATATTATGCCTGCAGTTTTAATAAAGTAATTCCTGGAATTAAGCTTTACAGTGGAACTAAACCTATCAATGTAACTGTTTACCAAAACAGTTATATGAAGGGCATGACATGAATGATAACGGTTACAATAGCTTATTTCCTCAACTGAACTGTCAAGGTTTCAAATCGTTGGTGTCATAACTGATCACATGTGCAGCACCATGGCAACTACAGATCAAACAGAGGCTAGGATGGCAGCTTTTTTGGTTGTAAAACATAGAAGGGTTTAGTTCTTCTGTAACTCTCTGAAATAGGTTTCGGCGAACTGGCTGTTTAACACAACACCAATGCCTTTGACAAAAGCAATGCACATGCAGTTGGCAGTACGACTTGTAGAGTGCTGTCTGACTCACAGTCAATTCCCCAATGGGAGGTGGTCTCAGAATAAAAATTTAAGCCTGCGCTAGATTAAAATGTGATTAGAACCCGGTGACTGACTGATATGCAAATGAAAGGAGACATCAGAACATTTTTATGTACATTTAATTTATTCACTGACTTTATGGACTTTCCTTAATTGCTTGGATTTTTATAGACTGTTACATTTTCGGACTGCTGGCAAACCAACCTTTCTGTAGATGTTCAGATTTACCTTTTTATTTGGCTGTGTTGCACAGGGATGATGACAATTAGATAATTGGTTGCTCTAGGAAAGTGTTGTTCTTTCAGAATCCTTGATAAATCAAACTGGTTTTTAATAACACTTCATAGGGGCCTCTTGTGGGCCAACTTACCCTCACGAATTGCAGGTATTTTTACTAAGCATTTGAACATCAGGTTATTCTTGCAAGTGGTGCAGTATATATACTGGCATTGAACTCCTATCACAGCGCTAAGATCCAACCAAATAAAGTTTTTTTTTATATGAAAAAGTGTTTAGCAGCTGCTGATCTAGAGTTCAGTCCAACTGCCTCCTCTCGTGTTTCCTATTAATTGCGTGACTCCCCTAAGCCACGCCCCCTTCTTGTATTGCCGCTCCCCCTGCTCTGATTGGTCTAGCCCGCTAGGCCACTCCCACCTCTCACTCTTGGTGTGTAACTATGCACACCGTCATACCCGGCCCTCCCCTACATTCCCTGCTGTCCATTCGGTCCGGCCCTCTCTGTATAGCAAATGTTTACAGCTGTGTATATGTTACAACACAGACTACCTACTGATCTAAGTAAAGGTGTATTTCTACTTTTGCAGTCAGTTTTGCGTAAACTCCATAATATATTTGTTATGTGCTCCCATTTAGACCCCTTTCACACCAAGGGCGTATTGCAGGCGCTATAGCGTTAGAAATAGCGCCTGCAATACGCCCTTAAACAGCTGCACCATTGTCTGCAGTGTGAAAGCCCGAGGGCTTTCACACTGCAACGGTGCGCTGGCAGGACGTCAGGAAAAGTCCTGCCAGCAGCTTCTTTGGAGCGGTGAAGGAGCGGTGAACTCACCGCTCCTCCACCGCTCCTCCAGCGCTGCTCCCCATTGAAATCAATGGGGCAGCGCTGTAATACCGACGGCAAAACGCCGCTATTGCGGCATTTTGCCGGGGGTTTTAACCCTTTCTCGGCCACCAGTGGGGGGTAAAAGCTAGCGGCCGAAATGCGCCCCAAATCCGACGGTAAAATGCCTCTAAAAACAGCGGCGTTTTACCGCCGACGCTATAGGCTTTGCGGTGTGAAAGGGGTCTTACACAGCATCCCTAAACATATTTCTTACCTTTCTAGTTGTATCTTTGGAGCAGACCTTTGGGAAGACCGCAAGCTACTCCAAGAATGACATCAGCCCCTCTGACACACCTGGTTAAATAAAATTACTACAAAAAACATTTAAGTACACATGCGGTAAATACTACTATCCTGGCTGTGGATTATCACCAAAAATATAAACACACCTGGTAGTGATAAACAAGTTGAATATATTAGCATGGAATTTTTTTGGAGGGGCGGCAAACAGTATGCCACCAACAACCCCATTCCCCCGTTGGTTGGTCAGTGGGATGGTCAGTCACACTTACCCCATCGCGGCTTCCCATGCTTGGCATGCTCGGCAGCTTCCCATGCTTCCTCCCTCCTTCTCAGCGGCCAATCAGGAGTCTTCTCAGCAAATCAGAAAACGCGCCTCACGCCGCTTCTGATTGGCCGGATTGAGGATCAGTGTTACAACAGCGAATATTCATTTGCTTTTGTAACACCTGGGTGTGTTCATGGCGCAATGCTCTGCACCACGAGCCACCCTATTTTGAAGCCTATTAGATATGGCTCTAATCAGGTGCTTCAAAAAAACACACCCCTCCACTGTAATTCAGGAGCTTGGCGTCCTAAAAGGGTCCGGACGACCCTAAATAGGGGGTGGATGCTGGGGCCATGGATAGATTCAGGCTATGCATGAATCTATCCATTATTCATATAGGGGGTGGCAAGGATAGAGGGGGCGCCGCCCAGGTGTCCCCAATGAACAGGCCGCATACAATGCATAATCCAATCCTTCTTTAAGGCCGGCCATATACGATTCAAATCTGGAACAGTTCAGCAGAAACCAGCCAAAATTTGAACCGTTAATGGGCAGAATGAAGGTACTAAGTTGATTGATCAATGAACTTGGGTAAAACCAGCCTGCTGGATTCTCTTACGATTATCACTAGCGGCTAGTGATAATCACCATCTTCTCCCGGTAGGGATAGCTTCCCCTTCCGACAGAAGACAATTGCTTGGTAGGGGGGATTCCCCTGTCAGCACTGTCTGTGTTGATGGGGGAACTGTGCGAACTTTTTAGACATTTTCTACCGTGTATGACCTGCCTAATTCTCTGTAGGACACTCAGTGTTTCTGGTTTACAACTGATAATAAGATATACCAGAACAGTAAAGAGAGGAATAATAATGGTGAACATTAACTCCCCAACCCCCTCCTTAAAATGTTATAGCAATAGAAATCTTTAGTTGTAGAGTTTTTAGAAAAGAGCAAATAGAAATATAAGCAGCAACTTTTAATTTGTTTCAAAGATATGCTATTTAACCAATTGCCGCCTGCCAGCCGTAATATAACAGCCAGGCTGCGCGGCTCTTGTTCTGGGTGGGCATCATATGATGTCCATCCATTTAAACAGGGAATGCACACGAGCGTGCATCCCTGTACCTTCAGTGGCGGCGTATCACGGAGACACCACTCGCTACCGAGGGGGGTGAACAGCCATTGGGCATGGCTGTTTACCACGTGACTTCATCACGGCCGATCACAGGTGGTACCGCCCCTCTTTGCACTGCGCATTAGCATGATCGCTTGCATGCTGTGTGTGCATGTCAGTGGCGGCGTGTTCCCGGGAACACTGCTGGTCACCGATGCTGGTAAACAGCCATTGGCCGGCGGCTGTTTACCACGTGATCGGCTGTGATCCTTTCATAGCCGATCACTAAATGTCAACAAACCGCGGTAACGAGTACCTGAGTACCTGTCACAGTCCATCAGAGTACCCGAGTACCTGTCACAGTTCATCTGAGTACCTGAGTACCTGTACAGTCATCAGAGCACCCAAGTACCTGTCACAGTTCATCTGAGTACCTGAGTACCTGTACAGTCATCAGAGCACCCAAGTACCTGTCACAGTTCATCTGAGTACCTGAGTACCTGTACAGTCATCAGAGCACCCAAGTACCTGTCACAGTTCATCTGAGTAACCGAGTACCTGACCTGTCACAGCCCATCTGAGTACCTGAGTATCTGTCACAGCCCATCTGAGTACCTGAGTATCTGTCACAGCCCATCTGAGTACCTGAGTATCTGTCACAGCCCATATGAGTACCTGAGTACCTGTCACAGTTCATCTCAGTACCCTAGTACCTGAATACCTGTCACAGTCCCTATGAGTACCTAGTACCTGAGGACCTGTCACCGCCCACCGCCCACCGCCCACCGCAGAATAACACAACCTGCCTACACATTGCTCTGAAGAGTTATCTGTATTCAAATTTCTCTCCAGAGAGCCTGCTTTAACCCCCTAAATGCTGGACTACCATGATGCAGCCACGGTCATCTGGTGGTTGCAGCAGGAAAATGGTTGACTCCACAGAGTCTTCTGCTTCACTCTAAGCCCACGTACACACAGTCGGAAATTCCGACCACAAAATCCGTCTGATTTTTTCTGGCGGATTTTGTCCGACACTGGTGTTGCATACACACGGTCGGACAAAGTTGTCGGAAAATCCGATCATTCTGAACGTGGTGACGTTCGTTGCGTACGACAGAACTATGTAGAGGCTAGTAGCCAGTTAGCTTTGGTCTCGTAATTTGATCTGAGCATGCGTGGCACTTTGTCCGTCGGAATTCTCTACACACGATCGGAAAAGGTCCGATCGGACTTTGTTGTCGGAAAATTTGAGAGCAGGATCTCAAATTTTTTCCGTCTGACAAATTCCGACGGAAAAAGTCAGATGGAGCCCACACACGGCCGGATTTTCCGACAACATGGTCCGATCGGACATTTTCCGTCGGAATTTCCGATCGTGTGTACGGGGCATTAGGGTGCTGCCTTCTAGTGCCAACTGAATACTTCTCATGGACTATTATATTGTATATATCATTTTTAAATCCTTTTTATCTCAGTCAATATTATTATATTATTATTATTATATACACGATTTATATAGCGCCAACAGTTTACGCAGCGCTTTACAATGTATAGTGGGGGGGGGGGACAACACAATTACAGTACAGTTCAATACAAAAGGTACAGGAGGGCCCGGCTCGTAGAGCTTACATTCTAAAGGGACGGGGTGGTGGTACAAAAGGTAATAGCTGCAGAGAATGATTTGATGGGGGAATATCCATATATCTATAGTATTAAATGAATCTGGCGTCACTGTTTTATTTGGCGGTTGCAGCGCAAGCTCCATTTACTGGCACTACCGCCCACCGAACGTGACGGGGTATAATTCCTGCCATGGCCGCAAAGCGCAAAGCATCATGGCCACAGCATGTCTACACCCATGGCTGCTGCTTTTCCAACTGTGGTTTTAACCCCCCCCCCCCCAACCGCTAGTGTCAACAAAGCTTATCAGTGAAAATGGTGTGACCCTCCTGGCTGTCCTGTGTGGCAGAAGTGTATGAAAAACAAAAGTGATTGAACATAATTTCAAATCCTTTGGCAGGTAAAACTACAACTGTGTGTTTAGCTGTTTGTATGTGTTTCAGCTTTGAATTCAGCCCTATTTGTATTCCAGTTTCTCTAGCAATGCATTCATTTATATAATGGACACATCTTCTGGCATGAGATTGGTGCTAGTAGAATTCATTTACATGGGAGACAAACAATTAAGTCTTTTAAGTAACAACACAGACACAACTTTCATCTTTGATGTATTTCAGATCAGAGGCCGGGATATGTGATTGGTGCTTGGGCAACAGTTATATACAACAAGGAATCCTTATTGTACATAGATTGCCATATTTTTTATGATTACTTGCAACAACAGAGACACGGGCTATTTGTTTCGATCTTTAAGACCTGGGCATGAGACCGGTGCTAAGGATACCATGATACACAGCAAGGAATCCTCAACTTATTAGGATCAGGCACATTTATAGATTTATCTGTGATTAGTGGGTAACTTTAGCAACAGCTTTAAAGTGGATCCCTTGGAACATTGTGGAATTATCCCTATACCTTGGGATATTGCTGTATATACTGTGACATTATGATGTCATTGCCTACAGCTACATGACCTATCTTAGATTCAGTTACTTCTTGCAAAATGATTTTTAAATTATCGTTGAGACTGTTGGAGGATTAAACTGAAATAGCAATTAAAGAACAGGTTTTTACTGATAAGCTTTGTCCAATTGCATTACAATCGTATTTACATTTTTTAAACAAAGTGACTTGCCTGAAGAATAGAAATGTACGTTTTAACCACTTCAGCTCTAAAAGGTTTTACCCCCTTCATGACCCGGCCATTTTTTACTATTTAGCACTGAGCTACTATACCTGGTATTGTATGTTATTATATGTTATTACCGTATTTTTGGGCATATAACACGCGCCGGCGTATAACACGCACCACAAGATTAGGAGGGAATTTTAAGGAAAAAAACTTTTAGGAGGGAAATTTAAGGAAAAAAACGTACATTTAAATGCCCATCAATGCAGCCTTGTCAGCTCCCATCTGCAGCCTTGCCAGCGCCCATCTGCAGCCTTGCCAGCGCCCATCTGCAGCCTTGCCAGCTCCCATCTGCAGCCTTGCCAGCTCCCATCTGCAGTCTTGCCAGCTCCCATCTGCAGCCTTGTCCCAGTGTCATTTACAGTACATTTAAAATGGCGCCGCCGAGACACAGAGCCGTTCTCGGCAGCTCTCGGCTGTTCTCGGCCTCTCTTGGCGGCTGACACGGGAAAGCCGAAAGCCGGCAAGAACAGCCGTCAGGTGCTGAGAACGACTGAAAGCGGCCGAAAGCCAGCGAGAATGGCAGAGAGCGGCCGAAAGCCGCGAGAAAGGCCAGGAGGCTGACAATCGGCGGGGGATCGGCGTATAACACGCACCCACTGATTTTAAGGGGAAAAAAGTGCATGTTATACGCCGATAAATACGGTATATGTTATTATATTATATGTTGCGTGGTCATGCAACACTGTAACCAGCTGAAATTTATGTTATTTTTTCACATAAATAGAGCTTTCTTTTGGTGGTATTTGACCACTGAGTTTTTTTAACTTTTTATTATATTTAAGAACATTTTTGAAAAAAAAAAAAACAATATTTTTTAAATTTCTGCTATTAAATATATCTAATAAAAAAATAAAAAAAATAAAATTTCTTCGAAAATTTAGGCCAAAGTGTATTCTGCTAAATGCTTTTGGAAAACAAATCCCAAAAAGTGTATATTCATTTGTTTGCGTGAAAGTTATAGCGGCTGCAAACTGTGGTTTAGATATACTGGAATTTTTATTTATTTATACTACTAATGGCGGTGATCAGTGACCTAAAGTGGGACTGTGCGGCCGGAATCTGACACTGACGCTTGATAGGAACTGACTAACTGCCACTGACATCACCAGTGACACTAATACAATGATCAGTGATAATACTATACGTTGTCATTGTACTAATCACACTAGATGGGAAAGGGTTAACATCTTAGGTAATCAAGGGGTTAAAGCGGACCTTCAGTAATTTTTTCAACTTTCCAGCTATTAAATCTTCTGCCCTTGTTGTTTTAACTTTGGATAGTAAAACATTTTTTTTATGCCAGCAAATATCTTATACAGCCCACTTCCTGTTTCTTGTTTGGTAGAAAGCCTAGGCGTATGACATCATGCACAGCTCTCTCTCTCACTCTCGTAATGCTGCTTACACACGATTGAAAATTCGGCCAGCAAAAGTCCGATGAGAGCTTCTGGTCGGAAAATGTGACCGTGTGTATGCTCCATCAGACTTTTGCTGGCCGAGTTCCCGCCAGCAAAAGATTGAGAGCAGGTTCTCAATTTTTCGGTCGGGAAAAAGTTTTGATCGGAAATTCCGATCGTCTGTACCAATTCCGACATGCAAAATTCCTACGCATGCTCGGAAACAATTTGACGCATTCTCGGAAGCATTGAACTTCATTTTCTTGGCTCATCGTAGTGTTGTACATCACCGCGTTCTTGGTGGTCGAAAGTTCAGCAAACTTTTGTGTGACCGTGTGTCTGCAAGCCAAGCTTGAGCGGAATTCGGTGTGCCTCTGTGTGGCTGTGTAAATCCAGGAAGTGAACAGGCAGCAGCTTCAGCTGCCCACAGTTAAAATGGATGCAGCCAGACTCAGTGAATGGAGATTTCTGCAGCATATTTGGCAAGTACAGAATCACAGTATATATAAAATAATATGCAAAGTGGTTGGAGGGAAGCTTCAGAATGGCAGAGATGTTTTTATTACAAATTATGTGAACAGACTGCAGTTCCTCTTTAAGGACCTTTTCACACCAAACGCAGTTGGTTGCAGTTGGATGCATTTTAAACTGAACTCCAACTTCATAGACAGCCCAAAATCAAGGTAATCTGATGGGCAAATCATTGCAGCGCAGTTACAAAAAGTAGAGCACGCTGCATTTTTCCGCACGACAAACGCAAGTAACGCGCTACAAACGCACTTCAGATGCACTGAACCATGTCTCTTTAAGCCAAGCCCAAAAACCTATTGAAATACGCAGCACAAAACGCATGCAAAGCGCACGTCAAGCGCACTTCAAACGTGCTTCAAATGTATGTCAACATGCAGTCAAAAAGTGCCGTTATGTGCAGTTTCTGGTGTGAATGGGCCCTTAATGTGTGCCTAACAAGCAGTGTTAATTTTGGCAGTGAATTTTGATTTCGTTTTTAGTCATAGGCTTTTGACTAAAATCCCATTTTAATTTTAGTCATATTTTAGTCATCTGAATTCTTTTAGTTTTAGCCATATTTTAGTCAACTAAAATCTCATGAGTTTAGTTAAGTTGTAATGCATTACAGGTACTCCTCACTTAACGACCAGTTTCCGTTACAGCGACCCGGTCGTTAAACAAATTAGTCACTAACCACTTCAATACCGGGCACCTTCCCCCCTTCCTGCCTAGGACAATTTTCAGCTTTCAGCGCTGTCGCACTTTGAATGATAATCGCGCGGTCATACAACCGTGCACCCAAACTAAATTTTTATAATTTCCTTCCCACAAATAGAGCTTTCTTATTTGGTATTTGATCACCTCTGCAGTTTTTATTTTTTGATAAACAAACTACAAAAAGACCAACAGTTTTCTTTGTTCCTGTTATAACATTTTGTTTGCTCCTTCATTGACGGGCACTGATAGGTGGCACTGATGGGCACCGATAGATGGCACTGGATAGGCAGCACTGATGAGGAGCTACTGACGGGTATTACTGATTGGCATCTGAAGGACAGTGACAGGCATTACTGATGGGGCACTGATTGGCACATTTATGGGCACTGATTGTCACATTTATGGGTACTGATTGGCACTTTGATGGGCATTGACAGGGGTTACTAATTGGGCACAGACTGGCAGCTGATGGGCACCTCTCATGGGGCCTGCACTGATAAGACCCCCCCTCCGACAGGGAGAACCGCTGATCTGCTCTCCCTGTCAGCGCGGCCCGAGGAAAGACGTTTACCGGCACTTCCTGATTCACGCTGTGATTGGTCACTGCTGATCACGTGGTATGGAGCCTCCGTCAGAGGCTCCTTACCACAATCAGAGATGTCGTGTGTCAGAGTGACACACAGCACAGCGGGCGCGCGCCAGCATGTTATCTTGCTGGACGTCATATGATGCCCAGTCAGGATAACAGGACCACCGCCTGGCCATCATTCTGCTATAGGCTGGGCAGGAAATGGTTAAACGAGGAACCACAAGTAATCAATATTTTAAGCATTTCTAACTACTGTACTGTACTGTATTTTGAATAAAAGGTCTAAACACAAAACTCCAATGCAATAATGTTGTTTTATTTTACAGAAATACAGAACACAAAAATATAAACAAAAATACCATACTCTACTGTACTGTACAGTGCCCAAAAAGTAAACGTATACTGTACAGTAGACATTTAGGCCCCTTTCACACTGGGGCGTTTTTCAGGCGGTACAGCGCTAAAAATAGCGCCTGTACAGCGCCTGAAAAAATCCGGCCCCATTCACTCCAGTGTGAAAGCCTTCGGGCTTTCACACTGGAGCGGTGCGCTAGCAGGACGGTCAAAAAAGTCCTGCTAGCAGCATCTTTGGAGCGGTATAGGAGCGGTGTATTCACCTCTCCTATACCGCTCCTAGCCATTGATTTCAATGGGACACCGCGGTAATACCGCGCAATACCGCCGCAAAGCGCCGCTACGGCGGCGCTTTGCGGGGGATTTTAACCCTTTTTAGGCCGCTAGCGGGGGTCAAAACCGCACCACTAGCGGCCGAATCCCGCGGCTAAAACGACGGTAAATCAGCGCTAAATATAGCACTGCTTTACCGTCGCCGCGGCTCACCGCCCCAGTGTGAAAGGGACCTTAGAGTAACATTTTAGTCATCAAATCCTTCAAAGGGTGATAGTGCTTCAGGGTCATCAGTGTCATCACTGAAATTGAAATTACCAGCAGGGTCATCAGTATCATCACTGGAGTTACCAGCAGGGTCATCAGTATCCTCATTGGAGTTACCAGCAGGGTCATCAGGATTTGTAGACGAGGGAGAAGACGACAAGGAAATGATAGAACTGGTAGGGGTAGCTTGCAAGAAGATTTCTGTTAAGGGTCTCTGCTTTGTAATTTTCTTTTTTCATCATAAATTTCATGATAACATTGCATAAGTTCCTTCATCTGCCGTTCCACTTTAGAGAACCTTTCAACATTTGGGTCCATACTCTCTAACTCTAATGCCCCGTACACACGCTCAGACTTTCCGACGGCAAAAGTGCGATCGGAGCTTGTTGTCGGAAATTCCGACCGCGTGTACGCTCCATCGGACAGTTTCTATCGGAATTTCCGTTGCACAAAATTTGAGATCAGGTTCTCAAATTTTCCGACAACAAAATCCATTCACGTAAATTCCGATCGTGTGTAGACAATTCCGACTCACACAGTGCCACGCATGCTCGGAATCAAGCAGAAGAGCAGCACTGGTTGTTGAACTTAATTTTTCTCGGCTCGTTGTACGTGTTGTACGTCACCGCAATCTTGATGTTCAGAATTTCCGACTAACTTTGTGCGACCGTGTGTATGCAAGACAAGTTTGAGCCAACATCCGTCGGAAATTTGGAATTTTGTTGTCGGAATGTCCGATCGTGTGTACGCGGCATACTAAAGTTGCATTCACTTTTTAACCCCCTGACTGAACCTCTTTTGTACTTCTTCCACTGATTCCTCCTTTTCTTCCTCTTCCTCTTCTAAGTGCTGTTGAGCTTCCAACTCTATTAAATCTCCATTACTTAGCTCTCCCTCAACAAATTCCACATATTCTTTAAAGCGGTTCTGCACACACTATTTTTTTTTTTTTTTTTTCTTGTAATGTTAAAATATTTTTTAGTCTTACAATACACTCACATTTTTGGTGTACGTCCGTTGTCCGTGTCCGTAATTCTTAAAATTCTGCACTTTTAAAATATAACCCAGCAGCAATGTCATTTTGCTTGTGGGCATTTGAAACCCACAAGCATTTACTTCATTGTTCCCTTTCGTTATGGGAACCAGCATGCCTCACGTTCGCCGAAATCTCGCGAGATTTCGACCACACCCGCCGAAATTTCGCGAGAATCCGGCCACATCCGCTGAAATCTCGCAAGATTTCGGCAGGAGGCCCGTAAATCTCGCAAGATTTCAGCGGATGTCCGCACGGACTCCTGGGATCAATGACACCAGATCCCAGGAGACAGTGCGGCATGACGAGGAGCCCCGCACAGACCCCGCCCACACCCGAAGAGACAGAGGAAAGACCGGCAGCAATTACAAGGTAAGTGAAAAAAAACACGCCATTTAGTACTCTTTGCCTAATCTGGAAGGCAAAGAGATTTACTAAATAAAGTGTGTGCAGAACCGCTTTAATATCGGTCACTTCAACATCTAAGTCAAGCTTGTTAGCAAGTTACACACTTTTTTGATTTATAACTTCATCATCTGTTTCATCAAACTCTTCGCTATTGTTCACAAAACGCTTTTAAGTGGATGTAAACCCAAAATTATTATTATTATTATTTTTTTATTTTTTATGTCATAATGTAGAGAATACGATTTCCTTTCATTTGAGCCCAGTCTTACCACACAGATTTACTCGAGGCCTGAGCAATCCTGCACTAGCCTGAGACAGGTTATCATCCGATCACTGGATGTTCTACTCTGCCCAGCTCTGACTACATACATCCCCTAAATCACTTGTCTGTCTATAGTCTGCTGACTGTTCACTGCATCCCATGATGAGAAACATCCAGTCAAAACACAGAAATCCTGGGAGAGCTGGAGGGGAGGGGGATGTGAATTGTGAACTTTTTACACAGGATGTGCCTGTCTCAGGCTAGTGCATGAGATATGTAAATCACCTGTCACTCACAGCAAGGAGGCGTTTTTGACAAAGTTTTCAAGACTTTGTCAAGATTTCTCTAACTGAACAATAAAAGAGGATTGCTCAGGCCTCGAGTAAATCTGTGTGGCAAGACTGGGCTCAAATGAAAGGAAATCGTATTCTCTACATTATGAAATCAAAAAAAAAAAAAAAAACATTTTGGCTTTACATCCACTTTAAGCATTTTTTCCATATACCCTAAATATACTTTTCTGTTACTCGCTCCCAAGCTGATGCAATGTATTTTATGCAGTGTAAAATGTTGTAAGCTTTCCAAAAATCATGAAGGGTAACTTCATCATTTTCAGTTGCTGCTACAGCTTTGGAAAAGGTGTTGTGCAAATAGTAGGCCTTGAATGTTGCTATTGCACCCTGATCCATGGGTTGTAGGATACAGGGACGTGTGGTGAGGTCGGTGGCTGGTGAGGCACTGGCTAGTATCAGAGCCAGGCACACACAGATATACACCGCAATTGTTAGAGCAAGAGCAATAATTCTAGCACTAGACCTCCTCTGTAACTCTAAACATGTAATCTGTAAAAAAAATTTAAAGCATCGTCTATGGAGATTTTTAAGTACTGAAGTTTGGCGCCATTCCACGAGTGTGCGCAATTTTAAAGCGTGACATGTTAGGTATCTATTTACTTGACGTAACATCATCTTTTCACATTTCATAAAAAAATCGGGTTATCTTTTTTTTTATATTCATGAATTTTGTTTTTTTCCCAAAAATACCGCGTAAATACTGTGTAAAATAAAAAATTAGGCTAGGCACAGAGCAGCGGTGACGTCGGTACACCCGTGGTTGGTGCCAGACGAACAAATGTTTCCATATAAGCCTATTTTATTCGATCTGTAAAACATTTAATGAACATGTGTGTGCCTTTTAACCGCTTCCCGACCGGCGCACAATGATATACGTCGACAGAATGGCACGGACAGGCATAAGGGCGTATATATACGTCCCCTTTAAGATGCCGCCGTGCCATCGGGCGCGCGCCGGAAGCGGCGCGCGCTCGCGCCGGTCAGGACCCCCGTGAGGCCGGTCGCGGGTCCCACGGACTCAATCGCCGCAGGGACACCCGCGATCGTCTCACGGGAAGGCTGAACAGGGTGATGCGGAAATAAACAGCATCTCCCCGTTCTGCCTAGCAACTAGTGACGCCGATCTCTGCTCCCTGTGATTGGAGCAAAGATCAGCATTCACTAGCTGACAGCCACGCCCCCCCACAGTAAGAAACACGCCCCTAGGCAGACTTAACCCCTACACTGTCCCCTAGTGGTTAACCCCTTCACTGCCAGTGTCATTATACAGGAATCAATGCATTTAAATAGCATTGATTGCTGTATAAATGACAATGGTCCCAAAAATGTGTCAAAAATGTCCGATGTGTCCGCCATAATGTCGCAGTCACAATAAAAATCGCTGATCCCCGCCATTACTAATAAAAAAAAAAATATTAATAAAAATGCTATAAAACTATCCCCAATCTTGTAAACGCTATAACTTCTGCGCAAACCAATCAATAATCGCTTATTGCAATTTTTTTTACCAAAAATATGTAGAAGAATACGTATCGGCCTAAACTGAGAAAAAAATGTTTTTATATATTTTTGGGGGATATTTATTATAGCAAAAAATAAAAAAGAATGCGTTTTTTCAAAATTGTCGCACTGTTTGGTTTATAGCGCAAAAAATAAAAACCGCAGGGGCGATCAAATAGGACCAAAAGAAAGCGCTATTTGTGGGAAAAAAAGGACGTCAATTTTGTTTGGGAGCCACGTCGCACGACCGCGCAATTTTCAGTTAAAGCGACGCAGTGCCGAATCGCAAAAAGGGGCCTGGTCCTTTGGCTGCAAATTGGTCCGGTCTGAAAGTGGTTAAACGAATGGTGCACAATGAGTCTATCTTCCTCTTCCATGTGATTTGCAGAATGGTTGGACTCTGGAGTTTCTTTGAAGGGTAATCACTGTGAGGGATATCTCTCTGGAATCCAATCAAGTTGGCTGGACAGCTAAAGTAGTTCTACTTGTAGTGAGGGGTGAATGCTCACTGAAGTGCTTATAGACCTTGGCAGGTCTTAGTATCTGGTAAGCAGATATATTTACCATACTTATCCTATGGGGAGCACCGGGTGTCTGCACCGACCGAAATTGGATTGACACTTTTAAGTTCACTATATGGAATTTTTGACTTTTTTTTCCATTTTAACACTACATTTCAATAGATGGACTTTTGTGCACACCATAAAAATTGGTCATGGCGTAACAGCGCAACACTTTGATTTTTGATTTTCTGTTATGATGTGTACGTATGTGTGAGTGCTGCTGTTTTTTCACTTGTTTTATTCACTTGGAATCATCATTTATTTACACATAGCGCACATTGTTACTTTTATAACATAAAAAGTTGCAACGACCACCATTTTATTCCCTAGGGTGTCTGCTAAAACAATATACATATAATGTTTGGGGGTTCTGAGTAATTTTCTAGCAAAAAAATGATGATTATTACATGTAGGAGTAAAGTGTCAGAATTGGCCTGGCTGGCAAGGAGTTAATTACCATAAGTAAGTAATATACAAATAATTATCATATATTGTTTTTAAGGTAATTTACTACATTTTCAAAAACTGTATTCAAGCAGGGGGCTTAAAGGAGTTGTAAACCCTAGTTTTTTTTTTTTTTTAAATAACAAACATGTCATACTTACCTCCACTGTGCAGTTTGTTTTGCACAGAGTGGCCCCAGTCCTCCCCTTCTGGGGTCCCTCAGTGGCGCTGGTGGCTCCTCCCTGCATTGAGTGTCTACGTTGGAGAAGGCTCTCCTAAGGTGGATACCAGTGCGGGCGCACTCCCGAGTCCTGCATCTGTGTCCATTCACACAGAATGCAGGACTCGGCCCAGCCCCCTGGCGCCGCTTCATTGGATTTGATTGACAGCAGCTGGAGCCAATGGCTGCGCTGCTATCCATGTTTTGTCTACCCACAAAACATGGGATTGTGGGTACATCTTATACACATAAACCCATGTTTTTTCCTTGTAGTTGAGAGGGCTGGGCTGGAAGGGAGCATTTTGTCTTTTAGACACATGCCCCTTCAATGACACTGCAGTAAGAGGCGTGCCTCCGCTGCAGCATTTTTATTGGACAGCTGGGGCTAATGGTACTTTACCATTGGTCCAAGACTCCATGTTGTCCATTGAGCTCAGTGCCTCTGACAAGAAGTGAGAAGAATCACTGTGAGCTCAACCTCTCAGTCTGCTGAAAACAGAGAGTGCCAGCTTGTATTAAACTGGCTGCTCTGCAGGGCCGTATTTAATATTGATTGGACCCAGGGCAAAACTTTTCTTAACCCCACCCCCATGCAGTTTTGCTCTCCACCTGTTTTGAGACATACAATAAATAGCAGCTAGACTCAAAGTAAGTTTACTGAATCAGATCTGGCAGCTATTGAGATTGGTTGCCAGAGGTTACAGTGTATCATTACCGCTCACTGACTGGTTGCTAGAGGTTACAGCACACATTACGGCTCACTGATTTGTTGCTAGAGGTTACAGCACATGATTTCTGCTTGTTAATTTATTTGCTAGAGATTACTGTGGATATGACCTCAGGGGGACATAATATATATATGAATCCCGCCAGCCGCTGCTATTTACATATGAATGCCAGTAATTTACATGTAAACACAGGGTCTGCTGGTGAGTCATCTGTACACAACAATAGGGCAGAGCTGGGCAGCATTAGTAGCAGCATTTCACACTGGGATATTGGGAAACAGCAGAGCACTAAAACCTCAAGGGACGAGGGAATTTAAACCAGGATAGTTGTCAAGTATGAGGCAGCTGCTTTGGGCCCCACAACAATGAAAGGTCCCAGAGCCGCTTTGCGCTGCATTAAAAACAGCCCTGCCGCTCTGTATGTAGCTTCTGACAGGCTGCGCAAGGAGCTCCGTATCTCCGGAACCATGGGTCGTAAGAGTCTACCCCAGTGGTGGGATAGGACTTAGGCTACCTACCCCACAAATTTGGGGCTTCTGTGACCTCCCCTGACTGCACATCCCTGGTAGGATAGCAGTTGTGTTTTTAGGCAGATACACTACCTTTACGTCTGGATGTAGATCATCAAGATGCTGGGGGTGGCCTGGGGCATTGTCAAGCAGGAGGATAATTTTAAAGGGAACACCCTTTTGCTGACAGTAACACTTGACCGAGGGTATAAAACAGTTGGTTAACCAGTCATCAAAAAAAAGCTTGTGTCATCCATGCCTTGTTATTTGCATGATAATAAACAGGCAGTGTGTGCTTACTAACCTGTGCACGTGGGTTCTGTGGAGAGGCTTTAACTTGAACCCAGCAACATTTCCTCCTAACAACAATGTGACCCTGTCTTAAAGTCTTAAAACCGGGCATTGTTTTATTTTCATTGTGTATGTAGGACCTTTCGGGCATTTTTTCCCCAAAAAAGTCCACTTTCGTCCACGTTAAATATCTGCTCTGGACAGCAGCCACCTTTTTCTATGTAGCGGCGACACCGCTATGTACAAATTTAGTTTTTCCCCCAGAACAGTAAAAAGGTTCTGAGGGGTAATTGAGCTGGTTTTAAACTTTGGCATCAGTTTGGCTGGGCTGTGTTAGAGTCCTGCCTGGTCATGTGTGCAGTTAGGTGCACATGACAGGCCTAGAACCAGGCCTGGATGGACGTATCAGCATTCCCCGGAGCAAATCAGTGGGTGCGTCTGGCCCCGCTGAGGAGTCTGGGGAAGGGTACTTAAGATGTTGGAGTCATGTGTTTGGGGTTCGTTCAGCGATAGCTGCCTGTTCCTGAGTCTGGACCCGGTAACCCCCGCAAGGGGTCCCGGGATCGGGAGCGTGTGCCGCCCCGCAACATGTTTCAGTTGAATAACCCAATTAGACCCGCTTGGTCTGGGGCAAGGATCCGTCTGTTCCCGAGTCTCGGAACCGGCTGGTCTGAGGTGCAGTAACTGAGGGAGGATTCAAGGCGTCCGGGTGCGCTCTCAACTTGGAGGGGCACCGCAGCTCGGGAAGGACACTTCGGAGGAGGGCCAACAAGCTGGCATCCCAAGAAGTGCCTGGTTGCTGGGTTGTCAAGGACACTAACGCCCAGTACTGCCAAGGAAACAGAGAACGTTCCAGGTACTAAGGAAAGGTTCCTGTTCACTGTCATTTGCAACTACATTCAAGGTCAGAGACTTTGCAAATTCCGAGTTCAAGTGCTGACCACCGTAATCTCTGGCTAGAGATTCGTTCAGCTTTGAAGCGCCCAGCTGCGAGTGGCTACTCTGGGTTTGCATTAGAGACTTCTTAATAGTCAGCAGTTCAAGGTGCCTGAGTTTCTTCACCCTTACCCTCTGTTCCCATATGAGACTGTGTCTGTTGGATGTTACCCCTGCAAATAAAAACCTTTCTAAAGGACTTTTATGGTGTCAGTGTCCAAAGTCATTGGGTACTAACCCTGGGAACCCCTAGTCCTGGAAGAACAAGCCAAGCAGAGGTAACCGGTAAGCCCAAAAGTCAAGGCCGCCCCATCGAGGGTTATGGCCGCTACATCTATGATTTTATCAAACTCCACCACAAATTTTTCAGCTACTTCCACATCTACACTTGCAGCCTCCCCGCTGATACTCCGATTATGGAGGTTGAATCTTCGATGGAACCTTTGAAATCATCCATGGCTTGCTGTAAACGTTTCAGTCAAATTTTCTCCTTTGTTCACTTTCAAATTCTCAAAAATATTGCGTGCCTTGGTTTGAATCAATAAAAGACTCATTGGCATTCTTTTTTCTGTTTGGTCGTCAATCCATACCGCCAGCAATTTTTCCATTTCATGAATGAGGCCTTTCTGCTGCCTAGTTATTAAGGCTTGATATCCTGTCAATGCTTTTACTGCCTCTTATACTCTATCTTTATCCTTTAGGATTGTTGAAATGGTAGAATGTGCAAGTTCCAATTCACTTGCTATTTCTTTAACTTTCTTGCCAGCCTCATAGTCCTTAATGATCTTATTTTTCATATCAAGATCAATAGATTTCCTTTTTTTTCTGAGCACTTTCTGCAGGTGCAAGCACGCTTTTTCTTTTTTGCTGACATGGTGTGGGCAATACCTGTATACAATACAAGCACACATAACATTACAGTACTGGGTATATAAGGTCATAAAACAGTACAGTATACAGAACACTGGAAGGGACACTTAGGAGAACAGAGTACATTACAATAAGACATAAGACATAAAACAGTACAGTATACAGAACACTGGAAGGGACACTTAGGAGAACAGAGTACATTACAATAAGACATAAGACATAAAACAGTACAGTATACAGAACGCTAGAAGGGGCATTTAGGAGACCTAACAACTAACTATATACAAAATATATTAAAAAAAAAGGGAATACCAGGGATGCAAGGCAGGGCGAATCAAGACTGGGTACAGGAACCAGGAGCAGGAGTAAGCAGCAGGGTACACAGGCATAAGGATCTGGCAGCAAGGATGGCAATCAAAACACTGACACAAGGAGCAGTAATAAAGGTGGAACTGAAAGTGGAACTTTAGGCAGAGAAGTAAGTCCTGCTAGATCACTTCAGGCTGGCCCCTTTTGCAGGTATAGCTATGTAACACATTAACCGCTTCCCGACCGGCGCACGTTGATGTACGTCGGCAGAAGGGCACGGACAGGCATAAGGGCGTATATATAAGTCCCTTTTAAAATGCCGCTGTGCCATCGGGAGCGTGCCGGTCGGGACCCCCCGTGAGGCTGGTCGCGGGTCCCGCGAACTCGATCGCTGCGGGGACACCCGCGATCGTCTCACGGGAAGGCTGAACGGGGAGATGCAGAAATAAACAGCATCTCCCTGTTCTGCCTAGCAACTAGTGATGCCGATCTATGCTCCCTGTGATTGGAGCAGAGATCAGCATTCACTAGCTGACAGCCATGCCCCCCCCCACAGTAAGAAACACATCCCTAGGCATACTTAACCCCTACACTGCCACCTAGTGTTAACCCCTTTACTGCCAGTGTCATTTATACAGGAATCAATGCATTTAAATAGCATTGATTGCTGTATAAATGACAATGGTCCCAAAAATGTGTCAAAAATGTCCGATGTGTTCGCCATAATGTCGCAGTCACAATAAAAAATCGCTGATCGCCGCCATTACTAATAAAAAAAAAATTATTAATAAAAATGCTATAAAACTATCCCCTATCTTGTAAACGCTATAACTTCTGCGCAAACCAATCAATAATCGCTTATTGCGATTTTTTTTACCAAAAATATGTAGAAGAATACGTATCGGCCTAAACTGAGGAAAAAAAATTTTTTTTATATATTTTTGGGGGATGGTTATTATAGCAAAAAATAAAAAAGAATGCGTTTTTTTTCAAAATTGTAGCTCTTTTTTGCTTATAGCGCAAAAAATAAAAACCGCAGGGGCGATCAAATACCACCAAAAGAAAGCTCTATTTGTGGGAAAAAAAGGACGTCAATTTTGTTTGGGAGCCACGTCGCATGACCGCGCAATTGTCAGTTAAAGCGACGCAGTGCCAAATCGCAAAAAGGGGCCTGGTCCTTTGGCTGCAAATTGGTCCGGTCTGAATGGTGGTTAAAATCCATCAATACACTGTTTCGCCATGCTCTGCACATGCTCAGTTGCTATCCCATTTTAAGCATTTTTAGGCATTGTTGAATTTGTTGAGGCCGATCTGCTGACAAAAAAGCGGAATAAAATCCTCCTCTCTACAGCCAAGGAAGCTGCTTCTGTTTGATTTGCAACTGCCATGGTGCTGCACATGTGATCAGTTATGACACCAGACATTTGATGGTTTGACAGTTTGCTTGAGGACACAAACAAATGTGACAGTAAGCAATCCTGGCATTCCTGGAATGTAACAGTTTTCTTGAGTGTAATAGTATGTAAAGTACTGGAGCACTGCTATGCAAAAATAAAAATATAATGTAAAACTAGAACACCTGCACCATTTAAAGCGAAGTTCCACCCACAAGTGGAACTTCTGCTTATATACTTCCTCCCCCCCTTTTTCGGTGTCACATTTTACACCTTTCGGGGGGAGGGGGGAACAGGGAGCCGTTTAGGACAGATCCCCTTCCCCACTTCCCGGAGATGGGCTGCGGCCGATCTCCCAGAAGTTCAGCCCCCCTCCTCCTTCCTCCGCCACTGGGCCAATTAGAAAGCACAGCGCATGTGCAGTAGGGAACAAGCAGTGAACCCGAAAGGTATCACTGCCTGGTTCCCTTACCAGGAATGGCGGCTGCAGCACCCGGGAGTCGATTCGAAGATCGGCTGGGGTGCCGACATTGCGGGCTCCCTGGACAGGTAAGTTCCCTAATATTACATGTCAGCAGCTACAGCAGGGCTCAAAATTTCAAGTCCTGAGCTACCAGCCAGGCCTCAAGACTTATTTACCACCAGTTGTGCCACCCAGCCCCTAATTCCGCCCCTAAACATGCCCTCATAAATTATCTAATGAAATGACACTTAAATGTTTTATGCAGAATTAAGTTATAAAAATAATTATTAACAACAACTTTATCAGTGCCTATAAGTGCAGCCTCACCTGTGCCCAAAAATGCAGCCTACCTGTACCTATCAATGCGCTTCACCTGTGCCCAAAAATGCAGCCTACCTGTGCCCAACAATGCCATCTATCTGTGCCCAACAATGCCGCCTATCTGTGTCCATCAATGCCGCCTATCTGTGTCCATCAATGCAGCCTACCATGTCCATCAATGCAGACTCCCCTGTGTCAATCAATGCTGCCTACCTGTGCCCAACAATGCCGTCTATCTGTGCCCAACAATGCCGCCTATCTATGTCCATCAATGCAGCCTACCTGTGTCCATCAATGCAGACTCACCTGTGTCCATCAATGCAGCCTGCCTGTGCCCATCAATGCAGCCTACCTGTGTCAATAAATGCAGCCTACCTGTGTCCATCAATGCAGCCTGCCTGTGTCCATCAATGCAGCCTGCCTGTGTCCATTAATGCAGCCTGCCTGTGTTCATCAATGCAGCCTGCCTGTGTCCATCAATGCAGCCTGCCTGTGTGCCTGTGTCCATCAATGCAGCCTGCCTGTGTCCATCAATGCAGCCTGCCTGTGTCCATCAATGCAGCCTGCCTGTGTCCATCAATGCAGCCTACCTGTGTTCATCAATGCAGCCTGCCTGTGTCCATCAATGCAGCCTACCTGTGTTCATCAATGCAGCCTACCTGTGTCCATCAATGCAGCCTACCTGTGTTCATCAATGCAGCCTACCTGTGTCCATCATTCATATTGTCTGTGTCCATCAAGCAGCCTACCTGTGTTTATCAATTCAGTCTACCTGTGCCCAGCAATGCAGCCTACCTGTGCCCAACAATGCCATCTATCTGTGCCCAACAATGCCGCCTATCTGTGTCCATCAATGCAGCCTACCGTGTCCATCAATGCAGACTCCCCTGTGTCAATCAATGCTGCCTACCTGTGCCCAACAATGCCGTCTATCTGTGCCCAACAATGCCGCCTATCTATGTCCATCAATGCAGCCTACCTGTGTCCATCAATGCAGACTCACCTGTGTCCATCAATGCAGCCTGCCTGTGCCCATCAATGCAGCCTACCTGTGTCAATAAATGCAGCCTACCTGTGTCCATCAATGCAGCCTGCCTGTGTCCATCAATGCAGCCTGCCTGTGTCCATTAATGCAGCCTGCCTGTGTTCATCAATGCAGCCTGCCTGTGTCCATCAATGCAGCCTGCCTGTGTCCATCAATGCAGCCTGCCTGTGTCCATCAATGCAGCCTACCTGTGTTCATCAATGCAGCCTGCCTGTGTCCATCAATGCAGCCTACCTGTGTTCATCAATGCAGCCTAACTGTGTCCATCATTCATATTGCCTGTGTCCATCATGCAGCCTACCTGTGTTTATCAATTCAGTCTACCTGTGCCCAACAATGCAGCCTACATGTGCACAACAATGCCGCCTACCTGTGTGCCCAACAATGCCGCCTACCTGTGTCCATCAATGCAGCCTGTCTGTGTCCATCATGCAGCCTACCTGTGTCCATCATGCAGCCTGTCTGTGTCCATCATGCAGCCTACCTGTGTCCATCATGATGCCTACCTGTGTCCATCATGTAGCCTGCCTGTGTTCATCAATGTAGCCTACCTGTGTCCATCAATGCAGTCTAGCAGTGCAGGGAAAGAGAAAGGAGGGCAGGCGGCCGGATTATCAGAGAGTGGGGGCATCGCTGTAACAGCTTACATTTCAATTGCTGAGTGTTCTCGCCGCTCTCCATCACATACAGCCCTGCCTCCTTGGCCGGGGACTTTGATATACGTTACACATCCCGGGATTGGACGGGTGATCTGTCTTTCAAAGTATTTGGGCCAGGAGGCGGGGCTATATGTGATGGCGAGTGCGGGGAACACTTGGAAATTGAAATGTAAGTTGTTACAGCGATGCCCCCACTCTCTGATAATCTGGCCACCTGCTCTCTTCTCCTCTGTGATCACTGGGAGAACGGCTCCAATTCAACCCTGCATGCCAGCGGTGCTCGCCCCCTACTCCAAGGCAGCCCACGCTAGCCAGCCCTCATTTTCCACTCGCAAAATGCGAGTAGAAAATTTGAGGGCTGAGCTACAGTATTTGTAATTTTTTTTTTGGGCTGGGCCTCTTCTTTAACTTAGTTACAGTATGTCACAAAAGTGAGTACACCCCCTCACATTTTTGTAAATATTTTATTATATCTTATACACTGAAGAAATTACACTGTTCCACAATGTAAAGTAGTGAGTGTACAGCTTGTATAACAGTGTAAATTTCCTGTTCCCTCAAAATAACTCAACACACAGCTATTAAAGTGGTTGTAAACCCTTACAAACCTCTTTGACCTACAGGTAAGCCTAGATTAAAGCCTCATACACACGATCGGACCGTGGACCAACTTTCCTGTGGATTTTTTGATTTTTGTCCAAAGGGCGATATGCCGCTCTCGTGCACATGCGCAGGAGTGACGTCTTCGCCGCTCCAGCGAATGACAGCGCTGGAGCGGCGAGACCCGGAAGTCACTCCGGGTTTGATGTCGACGGCGGAGGTCATGGACGAGGGTCGCTTCGGGGGCTGCGTTCTCAGGTAAGTTATTCATAATCAAAATAAATTATATTATTCATAATGAGTTAGTATGCTATGCATACTAGCTCATTATGCCTTTACCTTGCAGGTTCCGTTTTTTTTTTTTAAATAGGGTTTACTTCCTCTTCAATGTTAAAGAAAAAGGTGTAACTGCGCTGACCCTAAATAGTATATTTATCTTACCACATATCAAAAACAATCTTTATCAGTGATTCATTATCATGAATTCCAATAAAGTGCATATTTAGTGAACTGCAATATTATAAAGACAATTTTCCTTCTTAATCAAGAAAAAAATATATAAAATCACGAGTTAAACAAAAACAGTCCCAATAATCCTCTTCAAAAGATGGTTATCCGAATCCCACGTGCGCAAATCCACATCCGTGATTGGAAAACTTTGATTGGAAAACTTTGGTTGACCATGGCGAGGCTTGTTCTGAGTGGAACCTGTCCTGTTAAACCGCTATATGGTCTTGGCCACTGTGCTGCAGCTCAGTTTCAGGGTCTTGGCAATCTTCTTATAGCATAGGCCATCTTTATGTAGAGCAACAATTCTTTTTTTCAGTTCTTTGTCATGTTGAACTTCCAGTGACCAGTATGAGCGAGTGAGAGCGATAACACCAAAATTTAACACACCTGCTCCCCATTCACACCTAAGAACTTGTAACCCTAAATGAGTCACATGACACCGGGGAGGGAAATGGGACATTTTCACTTAGGGGTATACTAACTTTTGTTGCCAGCGGATTAGACATTAATGTGTGTTGAGTTATTTTGGGAGGACAGCAAATTTACACTGTTATACAAGCTGTACACACACTGCTTTACATTGTAGCAAATTGTAATTTCTTCAGTGTTGTCAGATAAAAAGATATAATATAATATTTACAAAAATGTGAGGGGTTTACTCACTTTTGTGAGATACTGTATATATTATTATTATTATTATTACAGTACGTTATTACAGTACAATACAGAAGGGACAGGAGTGTAATTTCTTTAGTGTTGTCACATGAAAAGGAGGAATTATTCAGAGTGATTCTTCTTTGTCAAAATTGGAAGAGAAGAAGTAGTGTTTCAATAATTTGCTGAGAATACTAGATGTACAACAACTTACAAGCTAAGGCTATTCACTAAATACACCAACTGCTATGGGCATCTCATATCACCCATTGTTCCACCCAAGTTGTATCCGGCAATAAACACAACAAAACCGTGCAAATGACTGTTTCTTGTCTTATCTGAATGTGGGGAGCCTGGCAGCAGGGTGATTGACGGATTGCTAAGTAACCAATATACATATATAATATAGTTCAAGTGAAAAAAGTCCCATAAAGTTGTTGAGTCTAGGATTCTTCCTTAAACACCTTTCTGCAATAAGTGCGACTCCTGGTGAATTGCCCCTTCACCTTAGGGGAAGACCCTTCGGGTCCAATCGGGTCCAATCATGCATAACATAGAAAAACTTGTCTCCTCACCGCTCCTTCTGGCTTCCCGAGACACCAGAAGTGACGTCACCAGCTCTGCCCGACATGTTGCGTCACTGGTCATGTGACTTCTTCAAGGGAAAGGAGCCTAATGACGAGCGCTGGGATTGATAACCCTTAGTTTGTTTTCAGATCGCAAACTGTTTTTTGAAACTGTTAAATGGGTTTAGATTCACTTTAACATTTACTACTCGGGCTCTGGGCTTTAGCAAAATGGCAGCCTCCCGCAAGAAGAAACAGGAGCAATGCTGGAGGCAATTTACAGCACACACTAATTTTGGTAGCATAATTATTAATGTGGAATGTATGTTTCTTGCTAAAGAACATTATTTTAATCAAGTTGTTATGGGTAAAGTTTTCCTCCCAGCAGGTGTGGCCAGGTGGAGCTGATCGCTGGAACCTGCTGGTTGCTGGAAGACACCTGCTGGTGGACACTAAAACTGCAGCTTTCTGCCCAGAGCACCACAGTGCCACCAGCACCAGCAACAAAAAGTCTCCCACAAGCTTTTTCTGGCCAGCTCAGTAGACTGTTTTAAAGACCTGGATGCTTTCCTAAGTGCACATAATATAACTGGATACTAATATTTATAGGTAAAGTTCATCAAAGACTATCCAATAGCCTCTAGGAGGATCAGGAAGGATTTTTTTCCCCTGTTGGAGGAAACTGAATCATGATTTAGGCTCCATGTACACTAGCAGCTCCTAAACTTTAGTTTAGGACCTTTTGGTGTTTTTTTGCCAAAGCCCCTAAGCTCAACTCCATAAAAGCCTATGTGTCCATGTACTCGAGTATAAGCTGAGTTTTTCAGCACTTTTTTTGTGCTGAAAGTGCCCCCCTCGGCTTATACTGGAGTCAAGCACTTTTCTGCAGCAGAGAATTACATTTTCCGACCCGATATTGGGGCCTCGTATCTTGGGGCCACTTAGTGCTAGGAACCCCAAATTTAGTTTGCAAATCCAGTGGAACCAACACTACAACATATCCAAATTTCCTAGCACTAAGTAGCCCCGAGATACGGGACCCCAAAGTCGGTTCGCAAAATGACATTCTCTGCTGCAGAAAAGTGCTTGACATTTTCCGACCCAACTTTGGGGCCCCATATCTCAGGGTCACTTGGTGCTAGGAACCCCAAATTCGGTTTGCAGTGGAACCAACACTACAACATATCCAAATTTGGGGTTCCTAGCACCAAGTGGCCCCGAGATACAGGGCCCCAAATTCGGTCAACTGTGTCCATCTGCAGCAATGTCATTTCAGGACCCTTTGGGTCCAGAGACCCCACATTTTGGCTGCAGCTAGGGGGCATCTAGGAACCCTTAACTACCAAGTTTGAACTTCAGGGGGCCTATGGCTACAAATGGGCACAGTGAGGCATGCAAATGGGCACCGTGAGGCTGCAAATGGGCATTGTTGACCCTCTTTTCCACTTACAGTAGCTGCGCATTTCTCACCCTAGGCTTATACTCGAGTCAATACGTTTTCCCAGTTTTTTTGTGGTAAAATTAGGTGCCTCGGCTTATATTCGGGTCGTCCTATACTTGAGTATATATGGTACCCTAACCTCCCTCTCCTAAACGCAGAAGAATCATGTGCAGGATAGGAACGGTTTGACCCGCTGGCCGCAAAACGTGCAAAACGTGGTAAAATCGTGAATTTGTCACGTTTTGCATTTTCCCGTGGCCGTAGTAGTTCAAGTGTACATGAAGCCTTATTGTTTGTTTTCCTTCCTGTTTACAGTATATGTATAATCATGTGTGTGTTTTGTTTTTATTTCTCTGTGGGTTGAACTGGATGGACTTCTGTCTTTTTTCATGCAGACTATGTAACTCTAAAGGCCCGTACACACGATCGGACTTTTTGACAACCAACATGCAAATTAGCTGTTTTGGACCAACATCCGACCGTGTGTACGCTCCATCGGACCAACTTTTTCCAGGTTTCATTGGACTTTTGTTGGCTGTGCGAACGGACCAACTTTCTGCCAACAAAAGTCCGATGGACCAAAGTCCGACCGTGTGTACACAAAACCATCGGACTTTTGTACAAACCAATGCAGAACCAATGCAAAAGATCAGACAACAATACAGAAGTTGACCAAAGGTGGCGGTAAAGAGCAGAAAAACCAAGTGATTTGGTGAAAGTTGGCTGAAAAAGTCCTGCCGTGTGTATGCAATACCAACTTGGGGCCAACGCCCTTTGGACAAAAATCCACAGGAAAGTTGGTCCACGGTCCGATCTTGTGTATGAGGCTTTACACTCATCTCTCAGCTGGGTGAATGATACAAAGTCCAGCACCGATGTGAGAGGTAGGGGTCTACTCCTTTTAAGCCTGGGTTCACACCAGTGCGTTGCGAATTGAATGTCCGGCGTAACTGCGCACCAAAAAGTCAGTTGTTCAGAGGTTCCTCTGCGTTTTAGGTGCAGATCAGTGAGCAGGGAGAGGGGGAGAGGAGGGGGAGGTGTAGTGAGGAGAAGGAGAGAATTCGTGTTCAGAACGGAATGCATCTGCGAATCAGATGCGTTCCCCTAGAAGATAATGGGCCTGAATTCGCACCTGAGCCGGACCGCACTGCCCAAAAAACGCACACGTTTTTTCTGCAATGCACAGTGCTAATACACCGCAGATATGTGAACCAGCCTCATTAAAATGAATGTATTTTGAAATGTCATGCGAATTCGCTGCGTGGTAAGCCGCATCTAATTCGCATAGGTGTGAACGGGGGCTAAATGTCCAGCAAGATCATACAAGTGTGATGGTCAGGTATCCACAATCCTTTAGTCATATATTATTTTCCATTTCATCTTTATAAATTGGATTTCTTTTGAATGTTAATTGATTTCGACAACTCTATGGACATAGAGTTGCGAGCTGTACATTGTTATTCAGCACGCTTTGTATACATATCATTCAACACTATAGATTACTATGCATAATTTGACTCTGCACAGGTGGCATGTAAGCAGTTGATTCTCATAAGAAAAAAAAATATGTAGAAAAATAAAATCTGTTGTTTTAAGGGATTATTTATTTTATTTTTTTTTATTTTTATCTAAACAACACTGTTTTGAGTGTTTATCATTATTATTATTAGTAGCAGAAGTATTACTATTACATTATTGTAGTTCACCACCAGTTCTTCTAAATGCATGCAGCTAATGAGCTAAGGTTGGAGACCTCTGACATACATGTTCGTATAATAAGTCAGCCTTCGCTGATATCTAATGCAAAGCACTGAGCAGATATCCCATGATGCAATGGCACCTGGACGTTTCTAGAAAACAAGTCAAATATTAAAATCACTAAATTAATAAACATTGTAGCCATGAAAAATGTAGCCATTTATTCGCAGAATGGTTGAAAAGGCTTCTCTGGAGATTTGTTAGCTTGGAAAGTGAAAACTGCTCCTAGTGAAATGGATGGTGTGGTTTTGTTCAGCCATTTTATTGATTTATGGGATTGAAGCTCTTTCTATTGAAGTACTCTGATACTGGCAGTGCACGCTTGTGCTAATAGTTTAACAGCTTGGATCTCAGAAATAATGATGGTGTTGGGTCCTTTACACAAGATAAGACTTCCTGGAGGTTGAGAGGAAATTACCATAGGGATCATTTTTGAAAGGGAATATGCTGAGCTGTGTTTGCCAAGGCAACAACATTTAAAGTGGATTTTTGGTCAGGCTATTGCCATTTAAGGATTTACATAGTCTTAACAAGAAGAAAATAAAATTTAAACCAACACTTCACAGACCTCGGCAGCTACGGGCATTGTGGATTAATTAATCTTCAAAGTCCATAGCAAAAGCACAGAAGTTGTGCAAGTACTTATTTCAGACAGCTTCCCCATCCCAGATGTGACTCAACAGTCTTCCAGCCTTTAAATCTCTGCTGTAAACACAGAGCAGGAGCTCTGGGAGAAGGGACAGGGGAGCAGGGAGAGTTGAGCTGCTGAGAAAACAACTTGGAGGACTTCAGTGCTTCTGCTGTAAACTTTGTTGAATTACTCTACAGTGCTTGCAGCTACAGAGGGCAGTGAGCAAGATCTTATTTGAAAGCCCCTTTTACTGCTTGTTAAGAATAGCTGAGAAAACAACTTTGATGACTTCAGTGCTTCTGCTGTAAACTTTATTGAATTACTCTACAGTGCTTGCAGCTACAGAGGGCAGTGAGCAAGATCGTATTTGAAAGCCCCTTTTACTGCTTGTTAAGAATAGCTGAGAAAACAACTTGGATGACTTCAGTGCTTCTGCTGTAAACTTTGTTGAATTACTCAACAGTGCTTGCAGCTACAGAAGGCAGTCTTATTTGAAAGCTTCTTTTACTGCTTGTTAAGAATAGCTGAGAAAACAACTTGGATGACTTCAGTGCTTCTGCTGTAAACTTTGTTGAATTACTCTACAGTGCTTGCTGCTACAGAGGGCAGTGAGCAGGATCTTATTTTAAAGCCCCTTTAATGCTTGTTAAGAATAGCTAATGAATTTGTAAACACTTGATTGTGATGACATCACATTGTCCAACGAAAAAAAAAAGGAAAGTGAATGCTCCATATTGTTCAATCTTTTTTGTGTGGTGACAAACAATAAGCTATGGGTTTTCACTAGCCATTTTTTGTGATATGGCACTGAGTTACTTTAACTAACAATTGCGCGATCGTGCGACACTGTACCCCAAAAAAAAAGTATGTCATTTTTTTTTCTATTGTGGTATTTGATCATTTCTTATTTTTTTATATTTTGTGCTATAAACGGAAAAAAACAAATTTTATATATTTTTACTTTCTGCTATAAAAAATATCCAATAAAAAAATATATAATTTCTTCAATTGAATCTGATATGTATTCTGCTACATATTTTTGGTATAACAAAATCATAATAAGCGTATATTTATTGGTTTACAGGAACGGTATAGCGTCTACAAACTATGGGATATATATATGGAATTTTTATTTATTTATTTTCTGATATTAGTAATGGCGGTGATCAGTGACTTATAGTGGGACTGCGATATTGTGGCGAACAGTCGGACACTAACTAACACTTTGGACACTTTGCGGGAACCAGAGACACTGATACAGTGATCAGTGCTAAAAATATGCCCTGTCGCTGTAATAATGACACTGGCGGGGAAGGGGTCAAACATCTAGGGTGATCAAAGGGTTAACTGTCAAAGTGTGTACACAGTGTGCTGCTTTAACTAAGAGATCAATTGTAATCCCTGGTTTGTAGGAACACAAGAGCGATCCCTTCCCCCCTTTCAGAACTGAAATATACCTTCTTTACATAGGCATATCTCAGTTCTCTGTGCATTCCTGGCGGTCGGCGGGTGACGGCCTCTCTTACACCTCTGACTCGAGGCCCCCTGGTAGAGCAGGCAGCAGACGCAGGAGTGCCTGATGGGTCGCAGACCGTGGAATCAGAAGCAGCTGCAGGTGGAACGGCAGTCCAGCAGGATTCTCCAGGTAGAAGAGAGGGAAGGTACAGGCAGGCTGGGTCATACACTGGTGGACACGTCAGGAGCAGGTGCTGTAGACAGAAGAGTAATCAGGATACAAGCCGGTTCGGTGATGGGCTGGCGGCAAGGTAGCAAAAGGAGCAGGCAGATGCGGTGGTCAAACAAGCCGGGTCAGGTGCGGGCAGATAGCAGGAATCGTCAGAGGCAAGCCAGGTTGGGTAACAGGAACAGGTATCAGATACAGGCAATGGGAACCCACGGGAACGCTGTAGAGCAGACAGCACCGAGTCTGTGCACAGGCAGAGTTTAAATAGCCTGTTGGGCGCCAAAAGCCGTCACAGGGTGCACGCGCGCGCATGCGCATGGGCACGTGCGTGCGCAGAGACGCACGCAGGCGCACTAGTGGCAATCTGATTGAGGAAACAGGCTGTCTTGGATTCTCATCTTGAGTACTGGCATGCCCTTCCTGACAATGCGCACGCGTGCGCGCATATGTGTTCGTGCGCCCACCTGCGCACACAGGCGTACGCAGATGCACCAGAGGTCCTCTGACAGGAGCTGGGGTCACAGGTCGTCCTCTTCTGCCGCCATCTTGGTTACTGGCTAGCCCTTTCTGACACTTCACTCTTGTTGAGAAAAATACAATCCCCTCTGGGTGATCAACGAACATTGCAAGCATTTTTGTAAACTTTGTTGCAGAGCCCTACCTGCTCTGGAGGAAAATCTCTTTGTTCCATTATGTCCCTTCCAGACTGGTTAAGAATGGGAGGGCCTGGTTCAATAAATTCAGCTGTTGCACTCAGTGTTTTGATGAGAAATTTTGCAGTGTCTTCATCCCTTTAGAAGTGGTTAACCCTTATGCCCCGTACACACGGTCGGAAATTCCGACCACAAAATCCGTCGGTTTTTTTCCGATGGATTTTGTCCGACACTGGTGTTGCATACACACGGTCAGACAAAGTTGTCGGAAAATCCGATCATCCTGAACGTGGTGACGTTCGTTGCGTACGACGGGACTACGTAGAGGCTAGTAGCCAATAGCTCTGGTCTTGTAATGTGATCTGAGCATGCGTGGCACTTTGTCTGTCGGAATTCGCTAGACACGATCGGAAAAAGTCCGATAGGACTTTGTTGTCGGAAAATTTGAGAGCAGGATCTCAAACTTTTTCAGTCGGAAATTCCGACGGAAAAAGTCCGATGGAGCCCACACACAGTCGGAATTTCCGACAACATGGTCTGATAGGACATTTTCCATCGGAAAATCCGACCGTGTGTACTGGGCATTAGAGAGTATCTAACCAAAATGAAAAAAATGTATTGCACAGGATGCCTAAAATGTGACAGACTAGACTTTTGGGAAAATCAGTGAGCCAATCATACAAGCTGGAAATTACATTGGTCACAGAACGCCTCCAAGTTGACATATTTCATTGAATTTTACTGAAAATTACAATGGCTGCAGATTAAAAAGGAAAGGCAATTTTAAATACCATTAAGGGGGTTTCACACTGCACCGTTGCACTTTGGGCAAAGGCAGCTAACCCCACATTTTTGTGCTGGTTGGCTCTCTCTGAAAGCGCACCAAAACCACAAGACAAAATTGAAGTCTATGGGAAAGTGAATGTATCCCACACCAAAACCGTGGGTTAGCTGCACTTCAGGTGCTATATATATATTTTTTTATTTGCTGTATTTTTTTCACGAAAGTGGAATGACCCTTTAAGCTCTGCTAGAGGTTTTATAGCATAGCAATTTTATAACAGCACTTAATTAAAAGTCTCTGGTCAAACGGCTATTAGTGCTCTGGCTTGCCAGACTTCTGCTAATCGGTTTAATGACATTAAGACTTTGTCCTGTCAAAGATGATGTGTCTAGAATGTTGTACTGGGATTTATGATAGCCTACCTCATGTCTAGACCTGGTTGTATTTTTACACACGTGACTTTAAATCTAATCGTCTGTGGCTAACTTGAGCATTTTGGAGAGAGGAGTGTGTTCTGTGTTTAGTACAATCTCCATTCTTTTGACTAATTATTGTCACACTTGGGTCTAGACGTACCCTAAATTAGTTTTAAACCCAAAAGCAAATATGTATACAAGAGGTAAGGGGACACCAAATCTTCCAAGACAACTGTCTAATGCCCTGTACACACGGTCGGAAAATCCGACCACAAAATCCATCGGATTTTTTCCGACGGATTTTGTCCGACACTGGTGTTGCATACACACGGTCGGACAAAGTTGTCGGAAAATCCGATCATTCTGAACGTGGTGACGTTTGTTGCCTACGACGGGACTACGTAGAGGCTAGTAGCCAATAGCTTTGGTCTTGTAATGTGATCTGAGCATGCGCGGCACTTTGTCCGTCGGAATTCGCTACACACGATCGGAAAAAGTCCGATAGGACTTTGTTGTCGGAAAATTTGAGAGCAGGAGATAAAACTTTCTCCGTCGGAAAATCCTACGGAAAAAGTCCGATGGAGCCTACACACGGTCGGAATTTCCGACAACATTGTCCGATAGGACATTTTTAGACGGAAAATCCGACCGTGTGTACGGGGCATAAGAGGGTAATTTCTTGCACTTTGGAAGATTTCCTTTAACTTCCTGTTGCGTTCTGGGATACAAAGTAACGATAAATTGCCTCAATAGGGCACAGTCAGCAAAAAATAATAATTGTCCCTTTCCTATAAAACTTTTTTCTATATACCGTATATACTCGAGTATAAGCCGACCCGAATATAAGCCGAGGCACCTAATTTTACCACAAAAAACTGGGAAAACGTATTGACTCAAGTATAAGCCTAAGGTGTGAAATGCGCAGCTACTGTAAGTGGAAAAGAGGGTCAACAATGCCCATTTCCAGCCTTACTATGCCCATTTGCATGCCTCACTGTGCCCATTTGCAGCCATAGGTCCCCCGAACTTCAAACTTGGTAGTTAAGGGTTCCTAGATGCCCCCTATCTGCAGCCAAAGGGTCCTGAAATGACATTGCTGCAGATGGACACAGTTGACTGACTTTGGGGCCCCTTATCTTGGGGCCACTTGATGCTAGGAACCCCAAATTTGGTGTGCAAACCCAGTGGAACCAGCACTACAACATATATGGGGTTCCTAGCACCAGGTGGCCCTGAGATACGGGGCCCCAAAGTCGGTACGGAAAATGTCAAGCACCTATATATATACTTGTATATACTCGAGTATAAGCCGAATTTTTCAGCACATTTTTTTGTGCTGAAAATGCCCATCTCGGCTTATACTGGAGTCAAGCACTTTTCTGCAGCAGAGAATGACATTTTCCAAACCGACTTTAGGGCCCCGTATCTCGGGGCCACTTGGTGCTAGGAACCCCATCTTTGGATATGCTGTAGTGCTGGTTCCACTGGGTTAGCACACCAAATTGGGTTCCATTGAAATCGGGTTCCTAGCATCAAGTGGCCCCAAGATACGGGGCACAGTTTGGGGTTCCTAGCACCAAGTGGTCTACAAAATAGGGGATAGATTTATGGCATTTTCATTATTTATTTCCAATTACTAGTAATGGCGGGGATCAGTGATTTTCAGCAGGACTGCGACATTGCGGAGGACAGATCGGACACCTAACGGACATTTTTTACACTTTTTTGGGAACCAGTGACATTACTACAGTAATCAGTGCTAAAAATATGCACTGTTATTGTACTAATGACACTGGCAGGGAAGGGGTTAACATCAGGGGCGATCAAGGGGTTAACTGTGCGTTCTAACTGTATGGGGGAAGGGCTCACTGAGACAACACACAGATCTGTCTTCCTGCATAACAGAAAGACAGGATCTCTGTGATCTCCCCTGTCAGAACGGAGATTTGCCTTGTTTACTAGGGCAGATCCCTATTTTGTCACTGCGGGGAACGCCGGACCCACTCATTAGCTCCCTTGCTGGCCAATGGAAGCACCCCCACAGATTGTCGCGTACGAACCCAACGTACACCTACGGCAATTTGCGCAGCCGAGCCAACCTGCCGCAGTATAACTGCGACGGCTGGTCGGCAAGTGGTTAACTAATCCTTTTTTTTTTTATAGTTCTCCTTTAACCACTACAATACAGGGCACTTTCGCCCCCTTCCTTCCCAGAACAATTTTCAGCTTTCAGCGCTCTCTCACTTTCAATGACAATTGCGCGGTCATGCAAAGCTGTACCCAAATGAAATTTTTATCATTTTGTTTGCACAAATAGAGCTTTAGTTTGGTGGTATTTATTCACGACTCTGTTTTTTATTTTTTGCGATATAAGCGAAAAAATAGCGGAAATTTTGAAAAAAAACTATATTTTCTCCTTTCTTTTTTAAACGAAATCTAATAAAATCAAATTTTGTCATAAATTTAAGCCAAAATGTATTCTGCTACATGTTTTTAGTAAAAAAAAATTCCGTTAAGTGTATAATAATTGGTTCGCGTGATCACGGACATATGTACACAAATGATCATGTACAGATGTGCGCAGGTGATCACGGACATATGTGTGCAGATAATCGTTGGCACATGTGATTTTACTGGGACATATGTGGGGACATGTGTTTTTATTATTTGGGGACATGTGTTTTTATTTGGGGACATGTGTGTTTTGGGGATGTGACAGACCTGGCCGGGACAGGGGCTGTTGGAGGGGACTGAATGCGAGCCTATTGCCTTGCGATCATGGGCCCTGGCATTTGGGGGAACGGTGCTCTTTGGGCTGCATGCCTGGGGACCCCAGAGCTGGTGTTACTTGGACGGGGTCCGTCACAGGGGAGATGTATGTTTTGGGGACATGTGTGGGGGACATGTGTGTTTACTGGTGTTTACTGGTTAGACTGGTGATCAGTGAGTAAAAAAAACAGCTAATACTCACTGATCACCAGCCGGCTGTAGCGATCAGCTCTCCTCTCCTCAGCGACGACTTCCGTGTGAGGAGAGGAGAGCCGATTGCCTAGGAACCGGCTGTTTGCTTACATCACATGACGGCTGTGATTGGACACGGCCGTCATGTGATCAGGAGGGCCAATCACAGAGCCCTCCTGCCGATCCGAGATGCGCCGTGTCCGGGTGACACGAGCGCATCGGGGTCGCGCCGATGCGCGGGTACGTGCGCGCGCGATCCCACTACTTCTGATGGGCGTTCGGGAACGTCCGATCAGAAGTAGGCGGCTCCCACCCGGCCGTATATATATACACTGGCCGGGTGGGAAGTAGTTAAGGGGGCGTGGCAGGGGGTCCTGTCCTATGCCTACATACTTTTGTTAATAAGGTGTCCCTCGTTCCCATCTCAAAAAGTTGGGAGGTGTGCCAAAACATCATCACTTCCTCTAAAAGCAGTCTTAAACAATAGTCCCCTTTGCCAGGGTTGCTGGAACAAGCAACCGGTTTTCCACAAAGGAAAGCAGGCTGGATAGGACAGAATTGTGGAGTGTGATAATATCATAATCACCTGGGTCTTGAAGACCTGCTGCCAGAAACCCATACTTCATTTGGGAAATGGAAGAGCTCATTGACAATACAATGATTGAGGCCTACTTAGCTTCATAAAAAAAAAAAAAAAAACAAGCTGCCCGTCTCTTCTTTTACAAGGAAAGCCCCCGAGACTCTTCTACGTCTTTATATTCTTCCCGGGTAATATGTAGTTCATGACTTCTTCAATCCATCTCTAATACTCGACAGAGAGAGCTATTTTTCTTTCCCACATTCTTTATATCTAAATGGAACAGACTCTCATTTGCTGTAATGTCAGAGCCTCTGAAAATAGCCCCGTGCCTGGGGGTGGACTGCTACTCTATTCTGTTCTCCAACAATCACAAGCTCTCTGGTCTTTCATGTCTGACCAATCAGTCAGAAACCATTAAGTTGTGTTCTCATCCTGTGTTCAGGACATGCCACAATAAGACGGAGCGGAACATTCACGACTTTACCTCAAGGGCACCCGCAATGTGTCCTCCCTCCGCATTTGTAACTCAGAAACATTTAGACATGTTACACAAGAAGTGGCCTGCTTATTCCGTCAATCATGGGCTATAGATGTGAGGAAATACAGAGCTATTGTTGTGATGAAAGGCCGTTCCATCCATAGCTTGTATTACAAATGTGGGTGGATGTTTGTAGGCTAAAGCAACAACTAACTAATCACCAGTGACCGTTCGGGTGACCCACTTGCTGCAATAATTTAAAGCGGAGCTCCACCCTAAAGTGGAACTTACGCTTATCGGATTCCCCCCCCCCCCTCCGGTGCCACAATTTCAGGGGGGTGCAGATACCTGTATAATCCAGGTATCTGCACCCACTTCCGGGACTAGCTAGCCGCAGCTGCCCGCCTCTATCCGAAGATGCCCGCCCCTATACGCAGATGCCCCCCCCCCCCCCCCCCTGTTGTGTCTTGGGAAACACACAGTTCCCAGGACACAGCGGGGACCAATAAAGATGCGCAGCGCGACCTGCGCATGCGCAGTAGGGAACAGGGCAGTAACGGCTTCACTTCCTGATTCCCTGACAGAGGATGGTGGCGGGGGCAGCCGAGAGACGAGCGGTTGCTCGTCATCTTCTGCCGACACCGCTTGAACCAGGAACAGGTAAGTGTCTATTTATTAAACGTCAGCAGCTGCAGTATTTGTAGCTGCTGACTTTTAATATTTTTTGTGCAGGTGGACCACCTCTTTAAGTGTTACTAAACCCACAATAGTAAAAAATTGTTTGTCTTCTACACTGCATTATACGCTAGGAAAGCGATCCTCCTCCACTGGAACCTGGCTCAACCCCCCCCCCCCACTAAACAACTTTGGCTTTCCCTGATTAATGCAGCATTGCCCCTCTACAAACTAATGCCTTGTACACACGTTCGGACATTATGACCACAAAATCGTCAGATTTTTTCCAATGGATTTTGTCCGAAACTGGGGTTGCATACACACGGTTGTCGGAAAATCCGATCCTTGGGAACGTGGTGACGTTCGTTGCGTACTACGGAACTACGTAGAGGCTAGTAGCCAATAGCTTTGGTCTCGTAATTTGATCTGAGCATGCGTGGCACTTTGTCCGTCGGAATTCTCTACACACGATCGGAAAAAGTCTGATCGGATTTTGTTGTCGGAAAATTTAAGGTCCTGCTCTCAAATTTTTTCAGTCGGAAATTCCGCCTGAAAAAGTCCGCTAGAGCCCACACACGTTTGGATTGTACAACAACATAATCCGATCAGACTTTTACTGTCGGAATTTCTGACCGTGTGTACAGGGCATAACATGTTTAGGAAGGAATTGCCCGAAGAAATTTGATAAAATCTAGGCCGCCTGGGTGAAAGCTAGACACCTGACCCTTGAGTAGAGCATCCTCCGGGACTGTGACATCATATGGGGGCGGGGTCACCATGTGACATGAGCATGTGACCCGCTCCTTGTCTCTATATAAGTCACAGCACCGCGTGTCTGAGCCATTCCAGCCAGAGAGAGCGTAGAAGGCGGCGGCGACGACAGCGACGACGGCAACAGAAGCCCCGGCCACCGGCAAGAACAGAAGAGACCCCCGAAGACCCCCGAAGTCGGAACAAGACCCCCAGACGACGACAGCGGCGACGACGAAGAAGAAAGCCGGGCTCCTCCGTTAGGTAAAAGAGCTAGGTAAAAGAGCAAAAGATATCGGAGGAGTCTGGTGAGAAGACCCCACAAGACGGAAGAAGACCCCCGGAGCTGTGCAATAAAATATTTTTAAAAAATGGTGGCGTTTTTTTATTGACACTTTTTACCTTAGGTGAATGGGTAGGGGTACATCGTATAGGGTGGGGGGCCGGGATCTGGGGGCCCCCTTATTAAAGGGGGCTCCCGTATTCCGATAAGCTCCCCGCCCGCAGACCCCGACAACCAACGGCCAGGGTTGTCGGGAAGAGGCCCGTGTCCTCATCAACATGGGGGCAAGGGCCCCCCTTTCCCCAGGGCACCCCCCATGTTAAGGCACGCGGCCTGGTACGGCTCAGGAGGGGGGGGGGGCGCTCGCTCGTCCCCACCCCCTTTCCTGACTGGCCGGGCTGCCTGCTCGGATAAGGATCTGAGATGGATTTGGTGGGGACCCCCACGCCGTTTTTTAGGCGTAGGGATTCCCCTTTAAATCTATACCAGGTGACGGGGCTAGTGCGGCAGCATTCACTGCCTTCGCTAGTCCCGTCTACCAGGAGTCACGTTCTAAGTGAACGGACTTTCCTCCGTGTGCGTGTCCGTTCAAGGATTGTCTGCCGGACTGCCGAGTCCAGCGGACAATTTTAAGTCTGAACTTAAAACTTAGTCCGCCGGACTTTTGGGAGGAAAAAGTCCACCGCCGCCCACACACGGGCGGATTGTCCGGCGGACAATCCCGCGGGAAAGTCCGCTCGTGTGTACGCGGCCTAAGTGAGCAAACATCATCATGAAGACCAACCTGCTTAGATTGAGGCCTATATTGGAACCAGATTCTGAGTTAAGCCTGACATTATGGTTTATCTCGTGCTCTGTCTTGCAGGCATCAGAGAAATCATAGAAAATGGTGGATAAATTTACTGCGCCTGACTTTTTGCCTCAATTTACTGACCAATACCGGGAGCTTCACTGTCTGTGGAAGGTTCAAAGTAGGGATTACTATAATAAAATCAAGAGGAAGGCAGTGATGGAGAAACTTCTGGAATTGGTGAAGCCTCTGTACCCCAGGGCAGACATTAATTTTGTGAAGCGCAAAATTGGGAACCTGAGGTGTACATTTAATAGGGAGCACAAGAAGGTCCAGGAATCTCAGAGATCGGGACAAGTTCATCTGGCATGAAGTTTTGTTTCACTAGTTGGCTCCTGTTTGCACTTTTCATATTTCACATGTTTTTATGACTTTTAAGCCCTGGTTCACATTGATGCTACTTGGAAATTGCGCTACTTCACTTGAAGTTGCGCGATTTCTAAGTTGCAAGGTCATTGCGTTTTCAGGTGCTACTTGATAGACATTTGTGTGGCTTTATGCCCAGATGTCTATTGAAGTTGCATCTGAAATCGGCAAAAGGAGTGCAGTAAATATTTTTGCACATTGGTGCGGCGCCGCTAATTTGGGGGTTGCACCGATTAAAACAGTGCCATTGCCTCCAATAGGCTGGGACTTGTCATGAAATTTTATCTCTCAAATTGCATGTCAAATCGCTCCAATGTGAACCAAGGCTTTAGTGTCCGAGGTCAGTGTTTCTCCACTCCACTTCTCTAGGTGTACCACCAGGTCCTGTTTTCTGTATTTTCCTCAGTATAAAAACTATTGTGTGAATTACTAACCTTGAAAATTACATCAACACCTGTGACAAAAGCAAAACATATAGAAAACATTACCTGGGAATGCATCTGGAGAAGGAGAGTTGGGAAACACTGCCCTAAGTAATGTTAATTGTAATCTTTATGTTTTTAAGAATCGCAAAGCCAAAATTTGAAGATGCCCACAAATGGTGACAAAATAATCTAATTTCCCTCATGATCCCATGCCTAAAATGTGTGTCTTTCCCTACATCTAGTTTTCTAAAGCCACAAAACACACAGTGGGTCAACATGTGCTAGCTCCCATCATGGGGTATCAATGGACGCGTTTTAGGGGTCCTCTTACCTGCTGCCTTCGACATAGTTGACCACCTGCTACTCCTCAGCAAACTACACTCCCTTGGCCTCTGTGATTCTGCTTTATCCAGGTTCTCCTTCTACCTATCTCAGCACACTTTCAGTGTCACTTACAACTCCATCTCCTCTACTCCTCTTCCTCTCTCTGTTGGGGTACCCCAAGGCTCTGTCCTTGGGACCCTCCTATTCTCGCTCTATACCTCTTCCCTGGGCCAGTTGATAACCTCCCATGGCTTTCAATACCACCTCTACGCAGATGACACCCAGATCTATTGCTCCACTCCTCAACTCACCCCCTCGATCTCCTCACGGATCCTAAACTTACTGAATGACATGATCTCAGTATGGATGTCACACCACTTTCTCAAACTAAATCTTTCTAAAACTGAGCTTGTAATATTTCCTCCTTCCCGCCTCCCCCCTACCCCATGACTTTACCGTTAAGATCAACAGCATAACTATTGGTCCCTCCACACTTGCCAGGGTGCTGGGTGTAATCCTTGACTCTGGCCTCTCCTTCAGCCCCCACATCCAATCACTGGTGACATCCTGCCGCCTTAACCTCCGCAACATCTCCAGAATTCAACCCTTCCTGACTAATGACATCACAAAGCAACTTATTCACTCCTTGATTATTTCCCGCTTTGTCTACAGCAACTCTCTCCTTAATGGCCTACAGGCTATCCCCCTTCAGTCTATTATGAATTCTGCTGCTAGACTAATACACCTCACTAACCAATCCGTGACTGCTGCTCCTCTCTGCCAATCCCTTCACTGGCTTCCCTTACCCCACCTTATAAAATTCTAAATTCTAACCACAACATACAAAGCCATCCACAACATTGCCCCCAGCTACATCACCAACCTCATCTGCAGATATCACCCAAATCGTCCCCTCTACTCCTCCCAGGACCTCCTGCTCTCTAGCTCCCTTGTTACCTCCTCTAATGCTCTGGAATTCCCTGCCCCGGTATATCCGATCAGCCCCTAACCTGTCCACCTTTAGGAGATCCCTGAAAACTCACTTATTCAAGGAAGCCTATTCCACACCCACCTAACAACCCCAATCAAATCATTCCCTGCATCTATTACCTTTTGTACCACCACCCCCTCCCTTTAGAATGTAGGCTCTACGAGCAGGGCCCTCCTGACCCCTCTGTATTGAACTGTACTGTAATTGTGCTGTCCCCCCTCTACATTGTAAAGCGCTGCGTAAACTGTTGGCACTATATAAATCGTTATTAATAATAATAATAATATTTCCCTCTTCTGCCTTTTAAGCCTCCCTCCCCTGGGACTTAACCCCTTCAGTACCAAAGTCCTAGTGATCAGGGTTTGAAGACTCTGCAACTGTCCCCTTTAAAAGGACCACGACTCAAATATTGGGGGAATGTACCTGCCATCCAGGACACATTCCCGGAGTCCTATACAATATATATATATATATATATATATATATATATATATATATATATATATATATATATATATTTGTCTCCCATAGTGCAATTATTTTAGTAAATATAAACTGCTAAATACTTTTTTCATCAACAGTATATAGCAGTCTTGTGACTTCTATCAGTGTTTGGTTAAAGCTTGTAGGGGGAGTTTTCATTCTACTCTGACTGTCCTACGAGGCTGCAGAATCCCTGAGCCTCTGATTGGACAGTGCTGATTGGCACTGTGCTGACCACATGCACCCTTCAATTAAATGTAAAAACTTTTTAGCAACACACACCAAACTGAGAATGTGCAGAGTGACTCCAAAGGCTCTGACTTATCAGGAGATGGATTGGGGACAGTAGAAGAAGGGGAGGATCAGAGAAGACAGGATCAAACAGCCTTTTTACACAATGCATGGATTAACCCCTTAGGTTCCACTGTGAGTATAACAAGCATGCTGTACTGCATATACAGACTGATTTTACTGTTGGGGGTTTAGTAACACTTTAAACATCATTTATACAATTTTTCTCAGTGAGGCCCATGGTCACCACAACCAGACAACTTGACCTTTCCTTGTAGCCACAGCAAAGGTCAGACTGCAATCTTCCTGAGCTACCCCTGTCACAAATTATGCAGCTTATTCTTTGTTAATGTCCCATTTTCAACATTGACTCTTCCAAAAATCTCAAGGTTTTTGCCTCTTTCATTGTCGCATTATCTACAGCAAAGAAATATGTCCCCATCACGTCTCTACATATTAATGTCTTGGAAGAGTTGGCAACACTCATATTCCCCACTGCAGCCATAATTAGAGAGAGGTTTTAGGGAAAGAAAGAAAAGCAGAAATAAAATATGAACAATGTTTGAAATCCTCATTAAGTAGAAAAGTCTCTGCATTATAGAATAGACAGAACGCCAATAAATAGGAGAGACGAGACACTGAAAGAGCAGAAACTAGGACATGCCTTTTTTTTCTCCCGATTTTTACCTGGAGCAAAAACTTCAAAAACATTTAAACCTTGTCTGTGATGTCCATTTATATTTTTTAACAGAAGCAGTCCAGGGGTTCCAAAAAAGAGAGATTGAGATATATATGGGAGGCACAATTTTTTTGTTTCGAAGTCCGTTTTGACAAGGGCAATTTCTGCAGCCTCCAAAAGACTTGCATGTAGGATATAGAGCACATAAAGCAACTTTTTATATAAATCAGCAACATTTAAATAATTCTTAAAAGCAGGATAGATAGAAAAAGATGGAAGGCAGTTAATATAGTGTTAGATACAAATCTGTTCGAATTGTGAGAAGGGGGTATGTAGAGTGAGTGAATAGTATTTTTGGTAGAAGTGTTTTATCTTCATATAAATTTCAAAAATTTATAAAAACCTAAACGAATTCAATATGCCTGAAAAATCACACCCCATGCTACAATGGGAATCAGATTTGAACGTTTCATTCTCCCCCGAACAATGGGATACCATTTTTGAAAACCTACATAAATGCACCAAAACTACCACCATCAGGGAATCTGCAACCAAACTACTCTATAGGTGGTATCTTACCCCTGCCAAACTCAACTCATTCTACCCATCAACATCTCCTCTCTGTTTCAGGGGCTGCCCTACACATGGGACACTATTACATATATTTTGGGATTGCCCCCACCTTAAAAACATCTGGCACAATACTAATCTCATGATTGACCGAATCTCAGGTAGAAAGATCCCACTAACACCCCAAATGTGCCTTTTATTCTCCCCCATACAAGATATACCAATAGCCAGTTCTAGACTAATCCACACCCTATTTAGCTCTATCCATTGGACCATCGCTTCCAACTGGCGCTCACCCAACATACCCTGGCCTCAGGTTCTCAACCGTATGGCAAACATCAAACTATCAGAAAGAATACACCACACGTTATATGATACCATGCACATATATCAAAAAAAATGGACTCTGTGGGATTCCTCACCACTGGTGTAATGTTCACTAATGTTATTTTACCTAAGCAGATCTATGAATCCATCCACGCAAATGTTACATAGACTTAAGATCAAATAAGTGTATCCCGTCATGTGATATGTCTTTTCTCAGCTATAATGTATTACCTAAATGAATCCTTCACTTGTACATTTTCCACCACTGTCAAAATCTTGTACTATGACCTTACTCATAATAAAAACCGTTTGTAAACAAAAATATAGTGTTAGATAGTTGTGCTGGACTGAGCTCCTAGATGACCATTCATTTGTAATGCTGAAGGTGGTACGTTGAGGTGGTACGTCGAGGACAGCCTAGGAAAATTAAGTGTATGGTATATCTCACATCCTTGTGTCTCCAAAAATATAATTCTGGCATCACTGTTAGTGCTCTTTCACACGGACGTGTCCGTGTACGGAGCCCGCTCTGCACAGCGGGGGATCACTCCGTCGATCCCCCGCTGAGCAGGGAGATGACAGGTCTGTCTCTGCACTCTGTGGAGGGACGGACCTGTCAGAGCGCCGCTCTCCCCTATGGGGGATCGGATGACGACAGACCGCAGAGTCCGTCGTCACCCGATCCGATCCGCAGACGGATGGAAAAATTGGGTTTTCCTCCATCACACTTTTTCGGATCGGAGCGGGTCGGATGTCAGCGGACATGTCACCGCTGACATCCGTCCCTCCATAGGGGTCTATGGAGCGTCCGTTCAGGTCCGCCTAAAAAAACTGACAGGCGGACCTGAACGGACCGCCCGTGTGAAAGGGGCCTTAGGATCCCCCCAGGCTGCACACTCCCAATGCAGAAAACACAGTGTTGTTTAATATTTCCAAAATGTCCCAGGCTGTGAAACGTTTGAGTCACATAAGTCTACATCTCCATTTCAAATTAGAACATGCGAGGCCTATAGAAATAGATGAAAAATTCTCCAATGTCTGTAGGGATGAAGGGCCAATATTAAAGCTGTCTTTTCCACAACCCTGCTGAGGTTATATGCATTATGATTAGACATAAAAGTCATGCTGTCCCACTGTGCATGTTGTTAGACTGTAATCTCAAATAATTCAAAATAATTAAAAAAACTTCTGCAATGTTGCCTCACTAAAAAGGAAAGAACCTGCATAACAGTAGTAGCATCTGCTTTACAGCCCATGGCCCAGAAGTCCTAGATATCAGTTTGGGGGTCCACCTTTAACCCAAACCCATAAATACTCATTCTTTTCTCTCTTGCTGTATGGGTGGAAGCATTATCATACTATGCTTGTCAGACCTTATCTCGCCATTTCATGGGCATGGAAACTTTTAAAGCTTGACGAAATGGGTATCTATTTAGCACAATTGGGTAATATTTTGTGTTTGTGTGCACTAAAGTTAACTTAACCGCTTAAGGACCGCCTCCTGCACATTTACGTCAGCAGAATGGCACGGCTGGGCACATCAACGTACAGGTACGTTGTCCTTTTAAGAGCCCAGCTGTGGGTCGCGCGCACGCCAGCGGTGGTGCGCTCGCGACCCGGTCCTGAGCTCCGTGACCGCGGCCGCGGCCGCGGGACCAGCGGACCCAATCGCTGCTGGTGTCCCACGATCGGGTCACAGAGCTGAAGAACGGGGAGAGGTCTGTGTAAACAAACCTCTCCTTGTGCTTCCTACACTGCCTGTCACTGATCGGGAAAGCCGATCAGTGACGTCAGACGTAAAGCCACGCCCCCCTACTGTAAAAAAAAAACACACACACAAACAGACTTAACCCCTCCCCGCCCCCTAGTGGTTAACTCCTTCACTGCCAGTGTCCTTTACATAGGAATCAGTGCATTTAAATAGCACTGATTTCTGTATAAGTGACAATGGTCCCAAAAATGTGTCAAAAATGTCCGATGTGTCCGCCATAATGTCGCAGTCACAATAAAAAAATCGCTGATCGCCGCCATTACTAGTAAAAAAAAAATATTAATAAAAATGCTATAAAACTATCCCCAATTTTATAAACGCTATAACTTTTGCGCAAACCAATCAATAGTCGCTAATTGCAATTTTTTTTACCAAAAATATGTAGAAGAATACGTATCGGCCTAAACTGAGGAAAAAAGATGTTTTTTTTAATATATTTTTTGGGGATATTTATTATAGCAAAAAGTAAAAAATATAGCATTTTTTTCAAAATTGTCGCTCTATTTTTGTTTATAGCGCAAAAAATAAAAACCGCATAGGCGATCAAATACCACCAAAAGAAAGCTCTATTTGTGGGAAAAAAAGGACGCCAATTTTGTTTGGGAGCCACGTCGCACGACCGCGCAATTGTCAGTTAAAGCCACGCAGTGCCGAATCGCAAAAAGGGGCCTGGTCCTTTGACTGCAAATTGGTCCGGGGCTTAAGTGGTTAAAGATCACATGTGTGCAAAAGAAAAAAAAAGTGGTTCTGGCAGCAAAAAGCATTAAATACATATATATATGTGTTCTTTTAATTGCATGAAGCACTCTAAAAGCTTTGTAAATACCTGCTTTACATACAGTACTGCTATTATACAAGCCAAAGCCTGTCTATACAAGGCCTTAAAGTGGTTGTAAAAAAAAAAACTAACACCTGCAAGACAAAGGCATAATGAGCTAGTATGCATAGCATCAGGGCTTTTTTTCAGCAGAAACGTGGGGGAACGCAGTTCCCGCACCTACAGCACTGAATGCATGTAATGGGAAGGGGTTCCAGGGTGTGCTGGAGGGTCTATTGATGCTGGCTGCTGGGAGATCTATTGTTGCTGGTAGGATCTTTTGTTGCTGGGGTTGATCTACTGTTGCTATATTATTGTGGGGGTTCTATTGTTCTTGGTGGGAATCTATTGTTGCTGGCTGCATGGGATCCATTTTACTGCCTTTCTTGTTATTAACAAATTCCATATTCATACCTTAACACCACAAAATTATATTTGGTTCTGTATTCTCTAAAAGGGGAAGTATTGGGCAGTAGGTAGGGAAGTAGAACCAAGGGACAGTGCTCAGAGGTGGGTAGGGGATGGAGACAAGGGGTGACCTAAAAGGGGGAAGTACCTGCACCTTCTCACTGAGAAAAAAAGCCCTGTATAGCATACTAGCTCATTATGTAATACTCACCTGAGATCGAAGCCCTCGCTGCGGTGCCTATACACAGCACCGGCCGGCGACATCACTCTTGGGTGTTACTTCCGGGTATCGCGGCTCCGGCACTGTGATTGGCTGAAGCCGCAATGACATCACTCCCGCGCATTCGCGTGGGAGCCGCCGTTAATGGCACACTCACTGCAGCAACGGCACATACGTGCCATTGCTTCAGTTTGCTTCAGTGGGCATGTGCCAATGACGTCGGCACATGCAAATACAGGGGATATCTTCTAAACCGCTCAGGCTTAGGAGATATCCTGGGTAGCTACAGGTAAACCTTATTATAGGCTTACCTGTAGCAAAAAGTGGTCTGTAAGGGTTTACAACCACTTTAACCTGTAGCTGACTGCCCACTGTCAAATGACGGCGGGACGGTGCAGCTCTTGTGGCGGGCCGCCGTCATATGACGGCGCTCACTTTTTGGCCACTAGGGGGCGTGCGCGCGTGCCCGCCGCGTAGCTGGGGACCCGATGCGCGGTGCCCGTCGGCCGCGATGTCCGCCAGGCACCCGCGATTGCCCGGTAACTGAGCAGGACGTGGATCTGTGTGTGTAAACACACAGATCCACGTCCTGTCAAAGGAGAGGAGACCGATGGTGTGTCCCTTGTACATAGGGACACCGATCGGTCCCCTCCCCCCCCAGTCAGTCCCCTCCCCCCACAGTTAGAATCACTCATAGGGAACATATTAACCCCTGCAGCGCCCCCTAGTGTTAACCCCTTCCCTGCCAGTCACATTTATACAGTAATCAATGCATTTTTATAGCAAGGATCGCTGTATAAATGTGAATGGTCCCAAAAATGTGTCAAAAGTGTCCGATATGTCCGCGGCAATGTCGCAGTCACGATAAAAATTGCAAATCGCCGCCATTACTAGTAAAAAAAAAAATAATAATAAAAATGCTATAAATCTATCCCCTATTTTGTAGACGCTATAACTTTTGTGCAAACCAATCAATAGACGCTTATTGCGATTTTTTTTTTACCAAAAATATGTAGAAGAATACGTATCGGTCTAAACTGAGGAAAAAATTTGTTTAACCACTTGCCTACCAGGCACCAACACCCCGCTCCCATCCAGACCAATTTTCAGCTTTTGGTGCTCTCACACTTTGAATGACAATTACTCAGTCATGCAATACTGTACCCAAATGAATTTTTTGTCCTTTTTTTCCCACAAATGGAGCTTTCTTTTGTGGTATTTGATCACCTCTGGGTTTTTTATTTTTTGCGCTATAAATGAAAAAAGACCGAAAATTTTGAAAAAAAACACATTTTTCTTGGTTTCTGTGATAAAATTTAGCAAATTATTAATTTTTCTTCATAAATTTTGGCCACAATTTATACTGCTACATATCTTTGGTAAAAATAACCAAAAATTTGTGGAAATTATTTGGTCTGTGTGAAAGTTTTAGAGTCTACAAGCTGTGGTGCAAATCATAAAAAAATTATCACATCTGATGTACTGGTGGCCTATCTCATTTCTTGAGACCCTAACAAGCCAGGAAAGTACAAATACCCCCCAAATGACCCCTTTTTGGAAAGTAGACATTTCAAGGTATTTAGTAAGAGGCATGGTGAGTTATTTGAAGTTGTAATTTTTTCCCACAATTCCTTGCAAAATTAAGATATTTTCTTTTTATTTTTTTTTTCCCACAAAATTTTCATTGTAATAGGTTATTTCTCTCACATAGCATATGTATACCACAAATGACACCCCAAAATACATTCTGCTACCCCTCCTGAGTATAGCGATACCACATGTGTGGGACTTTTTCACTGCCTGGCCACATACAGTGGCCCAACATGCAGGGAGCGCCATCAGGTGTTCTAGGAGCATAAATTACACATCACATTTCTCAACCACCTATTACACTTTTGAAGGGCCTGGAGCACCAGGACAATGGAAACGTCCACAAAATGACCCCATTTTGGAAAGCTAACACCCCAACGTATAATCTATGAGGCATAATGAGTCTTTTGAATGGTTCATTTTTTTCCAGAAGCTTTTGGAAGATGTGGAAAAAAAATGAAAACGCATTTTTTTTTACACAAAGTTGTCCGTTTATAAGATATTTCCAACACGTAGCATTTAGATAGCACAAATGACACCCCAAAATACATTCTGCTACTCCTCCTGAGTATAGTGATACCACATGTGTGGGACTTTTTTACTGCCTGGCCACATACAGTGGCCCAACATGCAGGGAGCACCATCAGGTGTTTCTAGGAGCATAAATTACACATCACATTTCTCAACCACCTATTACACTTTTGAAGGCCCTGGAGCACCAGGACAATGGAAACGCCCACAAAATGACCCCATTTTGGAAAGCTAACACCCCAACGTATAATCTATGAGGCATAATGAGTCTTTTGAATGGTTCATTTTTTTCCAGAAGTTTTTGGAAAATGTGGAAAAAAATGAAAACGCATTTTTTTTACACAAAGTTGTCCGTTTATAAGATATTTCCAACACGTAGCATTTAGATAGCACAAATGACACCCCAAAATACATTCTGCTACTCCTCCTGAGTATAGCAATACCACATGTGTGGGACTTTTTTACTGCCTGGCCACATACAGTGGCCCAACATGCAGGGAGCACCATCAGGTGTTCTAGGAGCATAAATTACACATCACATTTCTCAACCACCTATTACAATTTTGAAGGCCCTGGAGCACCAGGACAATGGAAACGCCCACAAAATGACCCCATTTTGGAAAGCTAACACCCCAACGTATAATCTATGAGGCATAATGAGTCTTTTGAATGGTTCATTTTTTTCCAGAAGTTTTTGGAAAATGTGGAAAAAAAATGAAAACGCATTTTTTTTACACAAAGTTGTCCGTTTTATAAGATATTTCCAACACGTAGCATTTAGATAGCACAAATGACACCCCAAAATACATTCTGCTACTCCTCCTGAGTACGGCGATACCATGCGTATGAGACTTCTACACAGTCTGGCCACATACAGAGATCCAAAATGCAAGGAACACCATCAGGTATTCCAGGGACACATAGCATGCACATACCAAGAATTACACCCAAAATACATTATGCTGAGCAAAGCGTAAACAAAAGCTTACCTGTGGTTGTAGTAGCGCAGTTGTAGACAGGAGGATAGCACTGGTCCAGGCAGCAGGCAGGGACTTGGTCAGCAACGGTGAACACAATTGTCCAGGCAGGGATACTGTCCATATAAAGTATTTCTACAAAGGTGTTATTGTGGATTGAAGACAGCATGTAGACATCCCTTTTGTCCCTCTCCACTTCACTGCCAAAATCTTTGTTTCTCAGGCTTGCCGTTTCTCCTTTTTTCAATTTTTGATGCACGAGACTTTGAGGAAAGCCCTTCCGGTTTTGCTGGTCGTATAACAAGCCAGGGTCAGTTACAGAGCAGGCAGTGGCATAAGGGGTGTGAAGGTGTGTAGGGCAGGAACTGAAGATGCTGGTGTCTTCATCCGGTGGAGGTTGTGGGTAACAGGGGCAGGGATGTGTAGAAGTTATCTACATATAAATTGTAGCCTTTTTCCAGTAGGGGATATATGAGGTATGTCCGTCGTGTAGCAAGATATGGTTCCATCATTTGGTCGTTGAAGTCGACTCCTCCCATATACAAATTGTAATCGTAAATACATTTGGGTTTGTTTATGGGGCCATTTCTTCTGGGGATTTCTACAAAGGTGTTAGGGGGCTGCAGCTGGGTGTCCTTCCCTTCGTAGACTTTGAAGGCATACATGTACCCTGTGACTCGGTCTGCAGCTGGGTGTCCTTCCCTTCGTAGACTTTGAAGGCATACATGTACCCTGTGACTCGGTCGCACAATTTGTACACCTTCACCCCATAGCGGGCCCTTTTGCTGGGAATGAATTGTTTTTATTTTGAGCCTGCCACTAAATTTAATAAGGGACTCATCCACACATATGTGTTGGTCCGGGGTAAAGAGCTGGGGAAATACTTGGGAAAAATAATTTAAAAGTGGGCGAATTTTGAAAAGCCTGTCATAATTTGGGTCATTTCGGGGAGGGCACTGGGAATTGTCGTTAAAATGAAGGAACCTCTGTATCATGAGGTACCTGTTTCGGGACATAACCTTGGAGAAGACTGGCATGTGTTGGAGGGGCTGGGTTGACCAATAGGACATCAAGGTGTTTTTTTTGGTGAGTCCCATGTTGAATGTGAGGCCTAAAAAAACCACTCCTCCACCGTTAGGTCTCTCCATTCATAGGGACGGGCATAATATGAGGTTTTGAAAAATAAATTGCTGGGCATAAAGATTGCACTGGGCCACAATTGATTCTAACATGTCCTCCGTAAAAATTAAATTAAAAAAATCTATTGGGGTAAAATTCTGTGTGTCCACCTGGACTCCTGGCTGGGCAGTGAAAGGGGGAATGTTGGCTTCTCCTGAATTAGGAAGATACATCTTAAAAAATCACTGAATAAGAGGTGGCACAGATGGGTTACTGAGGTGGCACAGATGGGTAAAAGGTGGCACAGATGGGCAGGGTGCATTAATTGCCAATAACTAGAGGTGCAGCAGAGCAAAAAACTGACAGCAATTACCAGGATAACAGGCGGGTACTGATGAGGTGGCACAGTCAGGTACTGATTGTGAAGATGTGCACACATAACAAGGTGGGCACAAAAGGTGGACACTGATCGGCAAAGGTGGACACACATAACAAGGTACAATATAGAGCAGTATACATTTGCTGTGCTATAGTTGGTTTTTATGTTTTTTTTACATGGTTATTCTGCACTTTGATTAGGATGATGTCTAAACTGGAATAAGAAAAGGAATTTTTTTTTAAGGGAGTGCAAGCCCGGTGAGATGCAGACATGGTATTTGGTAAGGTATATTGGCATGCGGACGGGAATGCATATGGTGATATGTTTTAAAAGTTTGAGCACATTTTATATACAGTATGTGAGCACATTTATAAAAGTATTTGTTTATTTAAACATGACTGATGTATAACAGATTTGATGTTCCCAGACCCCAACCTTACTACTAACCCCATTAACTGAGAGCACACCGGTTGGAGTAAAAAAGGCCGTAGCAGCAACTTTATTTTAAACCGATAAACAAATAACTTTAATAAACTCTGAAATAAAATATGAAATAAAATATGTAATAAAATGTGCATTATCCAAAATATCCAAATCTTCTGAGTAGCAAAATAGTGACTGGCATTGATCTGTGCAGGCAACTATCAACCAAACTTTAAACCAATAACTTTAAACCAATAACTTTAACCCATAACAAACTGACACTGCGGTCCCTCTCCAAGGGTAATAATAGGCGACAAGCAGGCTCAAAGACAAACGCTGGCCTGCAGTGCCCCATAACACTTTCCTTCTAACCTTAGTTGTCCGGAAACCAGCATCAGGACCCATCCAGCGACAGTTCCTGAACTTTTTTCTGTCATATCTCCCTCCCCTGCACAGACCAACACCCGACTCTGCCACGACACGAAACCTGTCAAGGAATAAAAATGCAACATATACCCCATCACAACCTGCCAAATGCCGTATACTAAGGGAGGGAGGGTGGGATCTTTTCCCCCAGACTTCTGTTAGCTCCCAGCATGCAACAGGGGATTATAACAGCTCCTATACAGCCACACCCCCTCGGCACCCTAGCACTTCCCCCTTGGTCTTACACTGTCCACTGTTAACCCCGTCATGCCCGCCCTTCGCCTATTTGCTTTCTGGCTTTTGCTCCGGGTTTTCTGAATTACACTATTGTATATTTTTATTTTTGTTGGATATTTCCAGGAGAACATTTGCATCAGAAAGGAGGAAGTAGGATATTTGTTGATGAATGCTTCGAGAAATTAATAGCTTGGTAAGGGTATTCAGCCATGTAGACACAAGGAGCGGGAAGCATTGGGTGATGGACAATATATATTTACATATACTGTACAGTATATGTGAGCACGATATTATAGGATTTATTTTATGATTATATGGTGTGTTTGGATATACTGCACTGTATTGTTTTTCACTTGGTTTTTGGGTCACAATCTTGGAGTTTGGAGGAGGAATATTTGAGAAGAACAAGAAAAATAAGACACCATACATTTGTTTATAAGACACAAGTTTTATTTGACCCTTATGTATATTGAGTCATATAGTCTGGTGAGAATTAACATTTATTGTACTTTAAGGACATGTGAAAACATCAAGATTTGGTTAACTGGTTAAAGACTTACACAAGCACTGGTTTTGTTTCAATATAGGTGAACCTACTTGATATAGAAGACCTCAAGTGTGGCCCCTGACCATTCTTCCAAACAGTCCCAGATTGTGCAGGACTGCTGCAGTATGCATTTTGACTTTACTCAGTTGCAAGGTCACACAATAAGAAGCTGGTCAGACAATACCTTAACCATGGCAAACATAATCAATCGGGGAGTCACCAGAACTTGCGTAGCTCAAAGTGAAGCAGACTTGATCATTTTTTGGGTAGAGCAGCACATTTTGGCCTTGTCTGCCTTCGACATTTCAGGTGTGGAAACTTTACAGGCAGACTTTCTCAGTCATCAGCATCTGGATCCAGGGAATGGGCTCTCCTCCCAGAGGCATTCTAAGTCCTTTGTTACAAGTGGGCAGTGCCTGACATGGATCTTCTGGTGTAAGGATTCAACAACAAACTGGAAAGGTTTGTTGCCAGGTCCAAGAACCCTCATCTCTTTGCAGTGAATGCTCTGGTGACTCTGGGGGATCAGTTTCACCTGATATACGTTAATTTTGTTCACCTCCCCAGTTTCTACCTTGTCTGCTCTGCAGGATCGAGATAGAATGCATTATAGTGATTCTAATTGCACTGAACTTGCACAGGAGGATGTGGTACTCAGACTCTCCCAAATCCTCCAGACTTTCAGTCCCAAAAGCCAGTCCTCCATCCTGCTACTTGGTCGCTGGCTTGAACAGTATAGATTTCAAATACCAGGTCCTAAGGTACAGGAACCTCTAAGATTCAGTAGACATGTGCGATTAGTTTCGTACGAATCGGAAATTCGTACAAATTTTTCTAAATTCGTACGAATCTGAATTACGAATTTTTACGAATACAAATTCTGTACGAAATACAAAATTTCGTTTACGAATTTCGGATCCAAAAAAAAAAAAGAAATTATAGCGGATATAAGAAATGATTTGAATGAATTCGAGATTCAGTATAACGAATATCGACACTCTACGAATAATAACAAATTATCCGAAAAAGTATTAACGTTACATAACACAAGTCTATTGTCTATTGTTCACCAATCACTCAGAAGAAGTACGAAATACGAAATTTCGTATTCGTAAACGAAATTTTGTATTTCATACTTCCTCTGAGTGATTGGTGAACAATAGACAATAGACTTGTGTTATGTAACGTTAATACGTTTTCGGATAATTCGTTATTATTCGTAGAGTGTCGATATTCGTAACGATTCGAAACGATTCGTACCATTTCGTAACGATTCATAACGATATTAACGATTCGTATCGATTCGTACGAAATTCGTATTTCGTACGAATCCGAATTAAATTTCGTACACGAATTACGAATTATGATTTTTTTTATACGGAACGAAACAAAACAAATTTTTTGACGGCTCCCATGTCTAAGATTCAGTCATCCATACCCTCTTGCAAAGTCAGTCATTGCATCTAGAATAATAATTTCTCCTTCCTCCAGTCTGACCTGGATCAGTCTCTTGCTTGAGTAACAGCATAACCTCACCAAAGACAAAAATATAATAAACTGTAACTCACCGATCATTAAATTAAGCCGCTGCATTATGTTTAATGTGTCTGTGTGTGTATATATATATATATATATATATATATATATATATATATATATACACACACACACACACACACACAAAAATTTGATTATATATATATAGCAGTTAGGCAGTGGCAGTAGAGCACAGCGTAGGACAGAGATTGGTATCAATAGTTTATTTTTATTTTATTTATTTATTTTTACTTTTAATTTATTTTTTTGTTAAATTCTTTTTTATTATTATTTTAAAAAAATAAAATTCTAGGAACCCCGTTGGGGGGCTTTGGTGAAATATCAGAGGTCTATACAGACCACTGATGTCTCACTTTTGAGACAAAGAAAGGGAATGAGGACAGAGATTCCCCAGTCCCTTTCTTTGCAGCCAGGCAGCAGGGGGATCCTGCGTAGCACAGGGTGATTAGGGTGTGCCCAGGCACACCTGCCACTCTATGTGCGCACACCTATGGTGAATACATTCACTCCTCCAATGCATCTGTCCACTGTCAATCAATGGAGAGAGTGGTGCTGAATAGGCTAGTAGATTTAGATGGACTTTACGATAGTGACTAACAATGTAAAGCCCAACTCCAGCAAACACTTTAGCAACAGTTACAGCAATATTTTTTTCCATTTGCGATAAAAGTTTTACAATAAATAAAAGCCCTGTCAGAGCTCATTGGTTTGCTTAAACCCTCTAGCTGCCACTTTGCTGGATAGCTTGGTCTATTAAAGAAACATGACTGGCCTCAGGTGATACGCAGAGATGAAACAAATGCCCCTACATAAGCTGTACCTGTTTATCTGCCGTCTTCTCTATATCTGTTTAAAGTGCGGGAGTTATAAAGCTTGTCTGAGCCGTTAGAAAAAAGGGGGGCAGAGAGCTGAAGTTACACTCTGCAGAGCTCAGTGCGGGGACCTCTGAGAGCTGATTGGAGAGAAGGGACACACCCCCCTTCACACAGCACACATGAACAGAGGTGAGTTTGTCAATCTGCTAGAGACCTCTACCCTGTCACCCTTTTTCTCTTGGTGTCAGAAAAACTTGTCAGAAGTGATTCATACTGATAGCAGAGGAATGAGGCAGCAGACATAAATTACACTTATGCCGCGTACACGCGGTCGGAATTTCCGATGGAAACAGTCCGATGGGAGCTTTTCATCGGAATTTCCGACCGTGTGTATGCCCATCGGTCTTTTTCTGTCGGAATTTCCGACGGACAATGGATTGAGAACCTGTTCTTAATTTTTCCGACGGAAAACCTTTCTATCGGATTTTCCGATCGTGTGTATGCAATTCCGACACGCAAAATTCCGACGCATGCTCGGAAACAATTTGACGCATTCTCAGAAGCATTAAACTTCCCTTTTATAGTGCAGACGAACGTGTTTTATGCCGTGGTGTTATTGACCGTCGGAATTTGGTGTGACCGTGTATAGGCAACACAGTTTGAGTGAAATTCCGTCGGAATTCCGACGGGAAAACCATCAGAGCTTTTTCCGACGAGAATTCCGACCGTGTGTACGCGGCATTAGTTCTTTTAGTTGAGACACATACACACTATAGAAGGATATGCTTTGTTATTTCATGTCTGAAGTTTACAACCACTTTAATGCTAAAGGCAGAGAGTAACATGTATGGCGTTTTTGATTCTGGTTATAATTACACTTAAGGTTTACCAGGTGGATGTTCAGGCCTCCTCTGATGCCAGTTTTGTGCGAAAGGTGCCACAAGCTGCTCTCTAAGTTCTGTTGAGTCCTGCTTGGCCTGTTTGCTACCTGGATATGTTAGCTCTTGTTTTCTGTGTTGACCACGCTTCCGTTGGACTGCTTTTGGACAATCAATGGTTAAAGACTAAAGATGCTGTGTCTTGTACTGTACGACAAAGAAAATAAGATTTCAGAAAAATCTGTTTCCTGGAGAACAGTATAGGACAAAGTTCCCTTGCCTTTGTTCCTTATGATCTCCCTAATGCTTGGTACAAAACCCCGGTTAGCTGGGAGTGGAAGGAGTTATGTAGGGGGTTTCTCTGCAGCTTTCATTTTTTGCCATGGTGTCCAATCACCTGAATGTAGCTGCATATTACCCATGGTTAAAAGAAAAGTTTGGGATTTTTTTTTAAGAATCATACTTACCTAGGTGGTGGTGTCCACCGTCTGCTCTGTGAGCAGAGAGCTGGTCCAGGCTCCTGGGTTAATCCCGACCATATGGTCACGATCTTTCCCCTCTGTGACATTAGGAAGCTCGCTGTTAGCTAAAAACGGGTCACAAGAGTGCAGAACGAACGCACTCCTGTGATCCACAGGAGAAGTATAGCCAAACAAGCTTTGGCTGTACTTCTCCTTTAAAGACTAAAGATCCTGTGTTCTGTACTGTACATTAGGGATGAGCCGAACACCCCCGGGTTCGGTTCGCACCAGAACCTGCGAACAGACCGAAAGTTCGCACGAACGTTAGAACCCTGTTAGTTACAATGGACGCGAACGTTCAAAATCTAAAGTGCTAATTAGAACCGCCAATATACATGTTATTGTTATAAAAAAGGTTTGGGGACCCGGGTCCTGCCCCAGGGGACAAGTATCAATGCAAAAAGAAGTTTTAAAAACGGACGTTTTTTCTGGAGCAGTGATTTTAATGATGCATAAAGTGAAAAAAAAATGTGAAATATTCCTTTAAACATGGTATCTGGGGGGTGTCTAAAGTATGCCTGTGAAGTGACATGTGTTTCCCGTGTTTAGAACTGTCCCTGCACAAAATTACATTTGTAAAGGAAAAAAAGAAGCCATTTAAAACTGCTTGCGGCTTTAATGTCATGTCTTGTCCAGGCAATATGGATGAAAATCTTTGAGAAAAATGGCATGGTGTACACCAATATAGGATTTTTGACTGTTTGTGATGTACAGTAGGGATGGGCCGGTGTTCGATTCGAACCCATGTTCGAATCGAACATTGGCCGTTTGTCCGCTCGTCAAGGGCAGAACTCTGAGGGCCGTTCGCATCAAATTCGTGTGATGCGAACGGTCCACAATGCACTGCGCCAGTCACAATTATTGCTCTCCTCGCCGCTGGCTCTATGATTGGCCAAGCATGCGGGGTCACAGTGCATGCTTGGCCAATCATCAGCCAGCAATGCACTGCGACTGGCGCAGTGCATTGTGGACCGTTCGCATCACATGAATTTGATGCGAACGGCTCTCAGAGTTCTGCCCTCGACGAGCGGACAAACGGCCGATGTTCGATTTGAACATGGGTTTGAATCGAACACCGGGCCCATCCCTACTGTACATCACAAACAGTCAAAAATCCTATATTGGTGTGCACCAGAAGCCTGTTGACACATATTTTGAGATACCTAGCAACACATAATATCGCTACAGAAACCACAAGATGCCAAGGGATTTATTTTGAATGAAAACAGCATCAGGAAAATCTATAATTCTATCTTTCGAATTTGCAATAACAATTATAATAACCTACTTATCGAAAAAGAAACAGATAATGATGCGTCCTTCAGCCCTTTGTCTCTAAAACCCTTGCTGAATTTTTCCAGGAGATGAGGTATTTTATTATCAAATGAAGCTTTCTCCAAGAGGGCAGTAAGTCGTGCGTCCTGTCAGGAGCAAGTGTGTTTAACGGAGCAGGGAAACGGGCTAGCTTGATTAAATGGCAGCACCCGTGCTTGAAGAATGACACTAACACCGCTGATCTTAATTAGACAATTTTCCACAGCAGGCAGGCCTGCATTTTCATATTCTGGCAACACACCCAGCCAAAAAATGTTTTCTAATATACATTTTATTCTCTTATTGTAACATTTAAAGTTGTATTAAAAATGTAATGACCATAGCATTTAATTAATATTTTTAGATAGTAACTATGTAAACATTTTTTCAGGTATATTATGTTATTGTGTAGCTACTTGAGGGCTATTGTATTAATAATTGCTCACTCCTGGGTAGAGAGACCATCTCCATTTGCCTGTTGTTTAGCTTAAAGTACCAGGCAGGCAGTTTCTGCCCAATACAGTGATACAGTTGACCACCCCCTCCTCCTCAAAAAAATACATTTGCTTGGTCTCCATGGCTGTTTTCTCTGTTGGTTCGAATGTTACCTATCTCATCGCACCTTCAGTGTCACTTACAACTCCACTTCCTCCTCTCCAACTCCTCTTACTGTTGGGGTCCCCCAAGGTTCTGTCCTTGGACCTCTACTATTCTCAATCTACACATCCTCCCTGGGTCAGCTGATAGCCTCACATGGATTCCACTACCATTTATATGCTGATGACACTCAAATCTATCTCTCTGCCCCTCAGCTTACCCCATCAATCTCCTCACGCATCACTGATTTACTAACAGACATATCAGTCTGGATGTCAAACCACTTCCTCAAACTTAATTTGTCTAAAACTGAGCTCTTAATATTTCCTCCCCCACGTGCCCCTTCCCCTGACTTCTCAGTCAAGATCAATGGCACATCTATCAGTCCGTCCCCACATGCCAGGGTGCTAGGGGTAATCCTAGACTCTGAACTGTCCTTTCAGATCCACATACAATCCCTGTCCAAATCATGCCGCCTTAGCCTCCGCAACATTTCCAGAATATGCCCCTTTTTAACTAATGACACCACCAAGCTTCTAAATCACTCCCTGGTTATCTCTCGCCTCGACTACTGCAACTCCCTCCTCATTGGATTACCTTTACATAGACTATCCCCCTTCAGTCCATAATGAATGCCGCTGCAAGACTCATCCACCTTACCAACCATTCAGTGTCCTCCACCCCTCTCTGCCAATCCCTCCACTGGCTTCCACTCACCCAACGAATAGAATTCAAATTACTAACAATAATTTACAAAGCCATCCATAACTCTGCCCCCAGCTACATCACTAACCTAGTACCAAAATACCAACCAAGCCGCTCTCTTTGGTCATCCCAAGACCTCCTGCTCTCTAGGTCCCTTGTCACCTCCTCCCATGCTCGCCTCCAGGATTTCTCCAGAGCTTCTCCAATCCTTTGGAACTCTCTACCCCAATCTGTCCGACTGTCCCCTAATCTATCCATCTTTAGACGATCCCTGAAAACATTTCTCTTTAAAGAAGCCTATCCTGCTTCTAACTAACACTGATTTACTTCCTCCATCAGCTCATCCCCCACAGCTATTTCCTCTTGTACCAAATTGTAATGTAATTGTAATGTCTGTTTTTATTTTGTTAATCGCTGCGAAAACTGTTGGCGCTATATAAATCCTGTATAATAATAATAATAATAATAATAATCTCCATTTGCCTGTTGTTTAGCTTAAAGTACCAGGCAGGCAGTTTCTGCCCAAAACCACAGGTTGACCATGACTAGGTTATTCTATATGAAGCCACACACAAATTATACACCACCACTTTATTTACCAAAAAATGATTCACACGTTTGTTTTGGTATAATAGCAATATCGGGCATTTTATTACAAAGCACATAAATTGTGCACTGGGTTTTAAAGTTCTTTGAAGGAACACAACACTATTGTAATTCTATCTGCTTGAGATAACCAGAACCAGATGACCCCAAACTGCAACACAGCCTCAGGGACCATCATTTTCCACCAATACAATACAAGGAACCAAGACCAAGTTTCTACTACTTGATAGCTCTGACTAATGCTGCGTACACACGATCGAAATTCTTGTCGGAAAAAGCTCTGATGGTTTTCCTGTCGGAATTCCACTCAAACTGTCTTGCCTACACACGGTCACACCAAATTCCGACGCTCAATAACACCTCCACATACAACATGTTCGACGGCACTATAAAAGGGAAGTTTAATGCTTCCGAGCATGCGTCAAATTGTTTCCGAGCATGCGTCGGAATTTTGCGTGTCAGAATTCCATACACACGATCGGAATTTCCGATAGAAAGTTTTTCCGTCTGAAAAATTGAGAACAAGCTCTTAAATTTTTGCTGTTGGGAATTCGGCCAGCAAAATTCCGATGGAGCCTACACACAGTTGCATTTTCCAATAGAACGCTCTCATTGGTCTTTTGCTGGCCGAAATTCCGATCGTGTGTAGGCGGCATAAGAGACACTATACCTTTGACGGGTCCCTTCTTAAACAGTGTGACCCCTTAAAAGATGCTAAAATCCAAGCCAAGCTGCCATTTTGAATCCAGCATTTCCTGGCTAAAGGTTTAACCCATGAACTAAAATTTGTAGAACAGATAGGTGAGAAGATCTCCCAATGCTGACAAAGTTTAATAGAGACAAAGACCACCTCTACATTCTTTGCAAACTCTTTCAGCTATCGCCAATTTGAACAATAAGGAAAGCACTCTAAAACAATTGCCTTTTATCATCTCATTAGTCAGTAAATAGACAGGGCTGTGCAGCATGTGAGCACTTGGATCTCAAGCTCAGGCACAAACATGATGGCCACTAAGGGCTCTTTCACACGGACGTGTCCATGTACGGAGCCTGCTCTGCACAGTGGGGGATCGCTCCGTCGATCCCCCGCTGTGCAGGAAGATGACAGGTCTGGATCGGATGACGACGGACCGTAGAGTAGCTTTTTCTTCCGTCACAATTTTTCGGATTGGAGCGGGTCGGATGTCAGCGGACATGTCACCACTGACAATCGTACCTCCATAGAGGTCTATGGAGGGTCCATTCAGGTCCGCCTAAAAAACTGACAGGCGGACCTGAACGGACCGCCCGTGTGAAAGAGGCCTTAGTCCCTGAACATTGACTGTCATATCCAAACACCTCTCTTGAAAATTTAAAGTAGCATTTCATTTTTTTCTTTCTTTCTATAGGTTATATTGCCACCTTGTCAGTAACATACAGTATATAGAACATGATGTTACCAGACTTCTCTCACGCTTCCCTTTCTCTGGTATTGCATGAGCTGCCCTTGTGCAGTTACTGAAAATATGCAATATGAGAAATTGGAAACACAAAAATGAAACTTAGAAGAAAGGTCACTGGACATCCATTTACATGTCAGGCAACTGTTTTTTTTGTGTGGACCTAGAAATCCCCTGAAACTAATTTGGAACGCTGCAGTGGCCTTCTGCAACCTACAGTGCAACAGAGGTGACTCAGTAGCCAATAGAAAGGTTGCTGCATTGCCTTCTGTCATAACTGAGGAATAGACCAGAGCTCTGACTTAGAGATCGAGGTTAGGACTTAATACAAGGGGGAAACTGTAGCGGTGTTAGGGTTAGTTTATTTTTGCATGTGTGAGGATTACCCTGTGTCCTCCTTCCTCAGGATGCTCATGGGGACAATTGTTTGGCTAGGATGGTTTTGCTGCAAGACAACCATTGCATGCAGAGCTCCGGTCTCATCTCACTAGGCATAAACTTTTCACCCAGGGGAGACCTGCATATTTGAAGGATTGTTCATAAAAAAAGATGATTTAGCTTACCCACTTTTTTTCTCTCCCTCTTTGGTCCCCCCCCCCCCTCTATTTTTTGGATCCCTGATGTAAAATGCTGAAGTATTATGAAATATTAATGGTATAGGTATATAATTAGAAGCCCGGGGAGCACAAGGTCTTGTCAAATGTCATGTTTTTAAATCCCCTCCCCCCCAATAGGTCGGTCCCGAGACAAGGGACTTTGTTTTCTGCCATGAGGGGTATACCTCTGCTCGAACTCGTCATCCCCTTAGGGGGTGTCCCACATATAGTGGTATATTTGTTATCTGTTGTGGAGGTTTTTTGTTATGGTTTGTGAAGTGGTGTCTTTTTTTTTTTTTTGGTCTTCTCCTTCCTTTTTTCTCATCAGATGCATCCAAGGCGAGGGAGCTCAGAAGGCTGGGCACAGACATCAATCAGGCATGGCATTAATGAGAGAATGGCAGGTAGAATGAAGATTGTTTCGTATAATGTGAGAGGGCTCTGCTCGATTGGTAAGAGGGGCCGTCTCTGGCATGAACTGCGTCACATGAAGGCAGAAATAGTTTTTTTTACAAGAGACGCACTTCATGGCAGGGTTGACCCCCTGTATGCCTCTCTATCCGTATAGTCAGTGGTTTCATGCACCTTCACCCATTCCTAGGGCTAGAGAAGTTGCATTAGCCATACACAAACAATGTCCCCTAGTACCTGCAGAAACACAAGTAGATCCTGAGGGCCTCTTTATTTTTATTAAGGGAAAGATCCAGGGTCAGTGTTACACCCTTGCTACAATATATGCCCCCAACAGCCATACCGTTAAATTTCTATCTAAAACTTTGGATATTTTGGGGAAGTTTCAGGAAGGTTTACTGGTTATGGGAGGGGATTTTAACATTACCTTGGACCCTAGTTTAGACAGCTCTTCAGGAAAAACTTTTGTGTCTCATAAAGCCTTAAGACATGTTAAACAGCGCCTTCGATCTCTGCATTTGGTGGACAGTTGGAGGGTTCTGCATGAGCGAGACAAGGATTTCAGCTATTAATCCAGAGTACATAATGTATATTCAAGAATCGACATGCTGTTTATCGACCAATATTACTTGAATTATGTAAATTAATAAGAACACAGAACAGAGATCTGTCAATGTAAACAGACAAATCTCCATTCTGTCAGGGGTGAGGAGACACATATGTTGTTCATACTAAGTATGAACAGCGATATGTCTCCTCCTTCAGGCAGTCCCATCCCCCCACAGTTTGAATCACTGAGTAGGACACATATTTAACCCCTTGATCGCCGCTAGTGTTAACCCCTTCCCTGCCAGTGACAATATGTCCGCTGCAATGTTGCAGTCCCAATAAAAATCGCAGATAGCTGCCATTGCTAGTAAAAAAAAAATATAATAAAAATGCCATAAATATATCCCCTATTTTGTAGAGGCTATAACTGACAAAAAAAATGCTCCGCCCACGGCGAAGGCACCCTGCCCAAATGCCTGCTCGTCCATCTGACATTTCTTAAATAGTTAAGAGGCGGCATTGCATTGATATATGTCCTTCAGGGCAGGACCCAGGCCCCCATACACTTTTTATGGTCAATAACTTGGATATAAGCCTTTAAAATGGGGACTTTTGAGTTTTTAAGTTTGGGTACCATAGACTTTAATAGGATTTGCAGCTTGGGTACGAACCATGTTTAAGAGTTTTGGTGCGAACCGAACCAGGGGGTGTTCAGCGCATCACTAGTCAAGATATATTTAATGTTTTGTCTGCCTATCTGGATTAACAAGGCCTGTCTTCGCATGGTTGTGTTGGAATCTGTACTGATGGTGCCCCATCAATGGTTAGCTCCATGAAAGGCTTTTGCTCACTTGTAAAAAAGGAAAGCCCTAATTTTACAACAGCTTTATTCATAGAGAAGTGCTCATGTCAAAAACTCTGAACTGAACTGAAAACTGAAAAGTGTTTTGGATGATGTAACAAAAATGGTGAACTTTATTAAATAAAGACCAGTACACTCAAGAATGTTTCAAAAACGTTGTGAAAGCATGAAGAAAGACCACGTAAATCTTGTGCTACATACAGAAACCAGGTGGCTGAGCAGAGGACACGTGTGGTGGGGTGGTTGAGCTGAAAGAAGGACTAATGCCCCATACACAGGATTGGAAATTCCGCCAGCAAAAGTCCGATGTGAGCTTTTGGTCAGAAATTCCGACTGTGTGTATGCTCCATCGGATTAAGAGCAGGTTCTCTATTTTTCCAACGGAAAATGTTACAATCGGAAATTCCGATCGTCTGTAGCAATTCCGACGCGCAAAATTCCTACGCATGCTCGGAAACAATGCGACGCATGATTGGAAGCATTGAACTTAATTTTCTCGTCTTGTCGTAGTATTGTACGTCACCATGTTCTCGACGGTCGAAAGTTCGGAGAACTTTTGTGTGACCGTGTGTATGCAAACTTGAGCGGAATTCCGTCGGAAAAAACATCCAAGATTTTTTCGGACGGAAATTCCGCTTGTGTGTACGCAGCATTAGGCCTTATATACACTGCTGCTGGTAAACGGACGTTCAGAGGCAGTTGGCTGCTTTTTTCAACCGCCCCTGAACGTCCGTTTACCAGCAGCAGTGTATATAAGGCCTAATGTTATCTTATGTGTACATGTACACAGGTTCATTTAATGTCGTTTTTAGGCAGTTGCCTTTAGAGACTTTTCTATGCAAGCCAAGCTTAAGCGGAATTCCGTCGGAAAAATCATCCAAGATTTTTACGACGGAAATTCCGCTCATGTGTACGCGGCATAAAGGAGTGCTTTCAAGAAATTAGTAGGTCTGATTTTGCGAAGTACTTTGAAGCTGAACAAGTCTCTGCAAGGTGCTGGAGAAAATATCCTGACTTCAAGTGACAAGATACTTGGATTCAAAAGGAAATTGAATCTTTGGAAAAGCCATGCTGGTAAAGGGAATCTGGGGATGTTTCCTTTTTTGCTTGGCTTTGGAAGTGAGAAAGGATACCAGCAAGTTTCTAGTCTAATTGAAAGCCACCTGGATGTATTGCAGAGCAAAATTGAATATTATGTCCCTTCTCTTTCAACACAAATGTATGATGGGTGAGGAACCCTTTCTCTGAGTCTTCTGTTCAGTCAGAGAACTTGAGTTTAAAAGAACAGGAAGAAATTTGTGATCTGCAGTGTGATCAAATTCTGGATTTCAGTGAAAGAAGAGTATCCTGCCATTTACAGAAAGGCAATGAATGTTTTGTTGCAGTTTTCTACTTTCTACCAGGGCCGTCTTTTCCATTGGGCCGCTGGGTAGTTGCCCGGAGGCCCCACTTGCCTGGGGGGGCCCCACCTGCCCAGTGACCCCAGCCAAGCATCTATGTGTCAGCCTCGCTCCAATTTTCTGTGACCCCCACGCTGAAGCCGCGATGTCCAGTCTCAGGCTGGCCCCTGGCGCCCTGTGATTGGGCGAAATGGGGGCATGTGTGGCAGGTGGGGCTGGCCTGTCCTCAATGTCTTCTTCTTCTCCTCTCCGGGTCACCGATCATGTCCCTGCGCAGGGACAGAGCTGATCATGAAAGAAAAAAGGTAAGAGACTCACTAGTGAGTTTTTGTTGCTGGCCCGGGGGGGGGGGGGGGGGGGGGTAGATATGGTCCGGGGAGAGGGAGCATCCATAAAGTCAGTGTATAGTGTATTGTATTTGTGTGTGTGTGTGTGTGTGTGTGTGTGTAGTGGATTGTGTGTGTAGTGTATAGTATAGTGTGTGTAGTGTATTGTGTATGTATAGTGTATGTATTGTGTGTGTGTGTGTATAGTGTAGTGTGCTGTGTAGTGTATTGTGTGTGTTGTGTGTGTAGTGTATTGTGTGTGTGTAGTGGTCTGTGGGTAGTGTATAGTGTATTGTGTAGTAGTGTAGTGGTCAGTGGATAGTGTAGTTTGTGTAGTAGTGGTCAGTATAGAAATCAGGTAGGTCGGTGTGGTGTGTAGTGGTCAGTGGATATAGTGTAGTGTAGACAGGGCCCCTGTGCACTGTATTGCCCGGGGGCCTATAATGCTCTTAAGATGGCCCTGCTTCCTACATGTGTGAGCAAGCTTTTTCCTGTTTAACAAGCATCAAGAACATGGAACAAAATAGTTTAATTTCAGTTGAACATGAAATTCGTGTGTGCTTATTTCAAGTTCAACCCAGAATTAAGCATCTGTACAGAAAAACAAAAAGGAGAGTAAATGGGATTTTTGGTGGGGCCGAGCCCCCTCACAGAGGGGATATCAGAAATTCATATATTTAAAAATTTAAAAAGTTTTCATTACAATTCATATTTAAAATCTTTTTGGGGAGACAAACCTCTAAAACACATAAACAAGTGAGAGACTGCTCTGCCTTCCTGAAATATCATCCTCCCTCATATACTGTATACAAATCACAGCATGAAAAGGATAATTATACAAAGCACAATATATGCATCAAGAGGGAGGGTGATTGTTAACCCAACACGTTTCACAGTTGTAGCTTCTTTAGGGGTTCAGGAGGTATTGTTGAGCATGATTTGTAAGAAGAAGAAACAGCAGAGTAATACACTACAATATAGGTATATTTAGAGATACACATACATTTCTTTTACCGTTTTATTACTATTCTGTGGCATCAATTATCTTGTAGGATTTGGTCATGGTCTCCTTCCCTTGTATATAGTCTCCTGGCCCTCCGAGCATGAGTTGTGGGCATATTTCTCTCAAGCAACATCATCTGTCACATCACCCCATATTGGGCTCTGCAGAGTTTATACCAGATGACCTATTTTTCTGTAGAAGTATTTATAAGTTCTGAAAATACCTTATAAATGGCTATGTACAATATATATATGTATCTCTATGTATACCTATATTGTGGAGTATTACTCTTCTCTGTTTCTTCTTAGTAATCACTCTCAACAATACCTCCTGAATCCTTGAAGAAACCATAACTGCGAAACGCTTTGGGTTAACTATCACCCTCACTCTTAAATCGTATATTGTGCTTTGTATATTTATCCCTTTCCATGCTGTGCTATGTATATATGAGGGAGGACGATATTTCAGGAAGGCAGAGCTGTCTCACTTTTTTATGTGTTGTGAATTGTAATAAAACCTTTTTGATTTTAAGTACCGTATATGGATTTTGGATATTTTTTCTGTGGGGGGTGGGCTTGGCACCACAAAAAATCCTACTCACTCTCCTCTTTTGTTCTTCTCTACCTTATCGGAATGAGGTGCTGATATACTCAGTTGGACTAAATACTGTTGATTGCTTTCATCTGTGCAGAAAAAAGGAAACCCACGTTTCGGATTAAAGTGTAAGTTCACCTTTACAGAAAATTAGTAAGATGAACATACACTGTACCCCCTCCCCACCCCCCCCCCGGATCCCACTGACAGCTCATATCGCCGCTGTATTAGTCCGGGGGTTTAAAATCCCCCATGGCTTTCTCTCCTCTTCAGCCACGGTAACAGGACAGCCTACACGGGTTATGATTGGTCGGCGCCGGCCAATTAGATTGCTCCTAAACGTACCTCCTGACGAGGTACGTTTTGGAGATAAGCTGCGGGGGATTTCTAAGCCCCGAACTGGTGAGGTGACGACCCTATGTGTCAGTGCGGGTAACCGCCGCGCTCCAGGTCAGTGGGACGTAGGAGGGCGTCCTGTGTAAGTTCACCTTACAGATTTTTCTGTAAAGGTGAACTTGCCCTTTAAGGAGGTACATTTTTTAAAATATTTATTCTATTATTTAAAACTGTTTCTTAATTGCTGTTATAGCTACAGCTTGCTGATCACAGGTCTTAGATAAGGGGGGGGGGGGGGTCAGGGGTGTTCAAACCCCCCAGGGCCAAAATGGAATGCATGGTACCATCAGTGCAATTAAGGCCCATTCATTTCGAATGGGCTCAAATCGCACCAAAGTCATGCATGCACCAATTTTGGAATCGCACTGCAACCGGTTCGCTTTGGTCGTTTTGTGAATGCGATCCGGTGCAGGCAAGCACACTTTGTTTTGCAACCTTTGTTTGGGGTGTCGTTAAGATAGCACTGTCACCCACTGCAGATTGTGGGGGGGGGGGGGGGGTGTCATTTGAATGAGGTGCATGAAACTTGTGTGGATTGAGGGTTTCCCGCATTCTAGTGTACCTTAGCGTATCTCCTAAGCAGCAGTGTGTTTTTCCTCTGCCAGTGCAGGAAGGTGGGCAATTACACACCTTCTCGCACCCGCTCAGATGTGAACCTAGCCTAAAGAAAAGTCAGTGTATTCCTGGCAGGTAATTTTTCAGTTGATTTTTATATATTTTTTATTATTCTGTGATTAATTGACAATTAAGCACATGTGAACACAGTGAGTGTGCTGCCTTACACAAGATGGTGCCCTTTGTAACGTGCCAGTAAGATTGGTTATTACAGTGCACCATCCTGTGGTAGGTAGTGAAATCTCCCTTTTTTTTATCTATAAAAGTTAAAAAAGTCAGTGAGTACTCTGTCTGACACAACATGGTGCACTTTGCACCATAATAGCCAACCTTACTGAGGAGGTACAAAGGGCACCATATCCTTGTTGGTAGACAGCACACTCACTTGGACACTAATACAGGAAGTCCCCGGGTAACGGACAGGTTAGGGACTGCCTGTTTGTTCTGAAGTCAGATTTTTTTGTAATCCGGATGCGCAGAACGGCGTTTCCGCTGTTTTCCGACGTCGTTTTCCGATGTACCTGCCGTTCGTAAGTAGGAGTCGTTCGCAAGTCGGATGTTCGTAACTCGGGGACCCCTTGTACTGGACAATAGCCAACCTCACTGGGCAGCATTCATAAAAACTAGAAGAAGGAAAAAAATGAAATCAGGTTCAATTTTCTAAAGGACCTGATAAAATAGAATCAAGGATGTGATTGCTTACAAGGGGCAACACGTATCCTTTTTCCTTTTTCCCGTCTTTATAATTTTGGCGCAATTTATTTTATTTAAAAATATTTTTACTTAGTACCTGCTGCTGAACCCTCCCAGAACAAAAAATAATCTACGGCCCTGGCTGATCAAATTCAACGTTCAGTGAGCTGTATATCTGAAATAGTTTTTCAAGGTTTCCCCGAGATCTCAAACCTTTTACCAAGTGTTCCCCGAAGGCTAAAAGTTTGAGAAACACTGGTCTAGATACTTGGATAGCACATCTGTTTTTGTTACATTATCAAAAACAGTTATTAAACTAAATTGGTTTCCACATAAAATATATATTTCATGCATATGTAATTTATTACTCAGAACTCCAGTTCCCTGTATTTGATATTATTTGATATTTACAGGCCCATGTAAGATTGTGACTCCCAGTTGGCTAAAGACTATATAATAATCTTGTCGTGGAATTTAGATGAAGATGTTCAGTTTCAGCAAAGCCTTTTATGACTTCTTTAATGTTAGCTGACTCTTTTATATTGCCGCACTTTAAAGAAAAGAAAGATCGTCTTAAGATTTCACTTGGAGGCACACTTAAGATGGGTCTAAATAGATCTCTGAATATTGCAGCTATGCATAATCACACATACACATTACAGAGGCTGTGGCTGATTCATCAAAAGCCCAGTGCTCATGTCAACAAAAATGACTGTAGGCAGAAAAACGCTCCCTTATAGTAATAGTAAATGACATTTAGTTTACTAAAACACTGTATAAATTATAAATAATTGCCATTTTTAAAAAAAAATAAAATACTATTTTCACCTTTTTTTTTTTTGTCATTCTTTATTACATCTTATGCCGCGTACACACGATCGGAATTCTCGTCGGAAAAAACTCTGACGGTTTTTCCAACGGAATTCCGACAGAATTCCCCCCAAGCTGTGTTGCCTACACACGATCACACCAAATTCCGACGGTCAATAACACAGCGGCATAAAACACCATCGACAGCACTATAAAAGGGAAGTTTAATGCTTCCGAGTATGCGTCGAATTGTTTCCGAGCATGCGTCGGAATTTTGCGTGTCGGAATTGCATACACATGATCGGAAAATCCGATAGAAAGGTTTTCCGTCGGAAAAATTGAGAACAGGTTCTCAATTCAAAGTCCGTCGGAAATTCCGACAGAAAAAGACCGTTGGGCATACACACGGTCGGAAAATCCAATGAAAAGCTCCTATCGGACTGTTTCCATCGGAAATTCCGACCTTGTGTACGCCGCATAAGGCTCTTCAGAAGCCTTTTCACATCTACTTCCTATGTTTATGGCCTCCATCGATGGCCGCCTGGCATTTCTCAGGGTTGGTATCCTGACGGTGATAACAGTGGACCATGCCTGAGTAATATGTGTGGGAATGTCCACTGCCCATGGGACTAGGTGACAAGGCTGGAACACAACTAGAAGTTAGAGCATCTTCTCTCTCTAATAGAAAATGCCTGAAGGAGGACCTTTATAGCAGGATAAATATGTATTATTTTAATAAAACCTGAATATTTTAAAATTACTTTTGAAATAATAAACATGTAAAGTGTTTTTTCACCATTACAGAAAAAAAAGGTGACCTAACACTGTTTAAAACCTACACCCCCCCGCCCCCAGTCCCAGTTGTACATACCTCTGGGGTTGCCAAGCTGCCAGCAACCCTACAAGTGCTCCAGTGTTCCAGGATGCAAAATTCTAATGGCTCCCCCTCTTCTCATAGATGGCACTGACAAATTATATTCCATCTGGTACGCCCTAAAAGCACTTTCGGAGAAGAGAGATTGCAATCCTTTGTTTGTTGGAGCGGCTGCAGGGTTGCTGACGGTTCGGCAACCCCGGAGGTGGGTACAGTGAAGCAACCCTTTAATTATTGGGTTTACATAAACTTTAACAATCAACTCCAGTTTAAAGGGAAACTATATATTTTTTTAAGTGTATACTTTTTAATTTATGTTTTCTATCTGTCCCCACCACTAGAGGGTGATAAAAGATGAACTTTGCATTGGGATAGATCAGCAGTTCCTCTTTTCTTCTCTTCAGATCTCTCTAGTGGTGGCCAAAAACAAGCTTCTGAAAAAAGAGAAGATGTAAATTAGCCGGATTGAGGCTTGAGGCACCCTTTCTAAATTTCCTGGTTATCATTCCAGCTGACCTTTTGAACGGGCTGCAGACAGGGAGGAAAATTTGTATCTGTATGGCCGGTCCACTCCCCTGTTGTTCCAGGAGGATGTGCTGGCATATCTTTTGGGAATTGAGCTCCTGTGCATGCCTGTGCATGCAGAGTCCTGTGATTGTGTTGTGATTGTGCACAGTGGATCACAGGCAAAAGATACAAAGCCAGTGGGAGTGGCTCTCTACCACTTCATTGCTGTGACCAATCACACCAATCACACTTTTATTAAAATGAAAAGAAAGAGTTCAGCTAAAACAAAACAAGATATCCTTGCAGGGGTTTCCACCATCACTGCCAACATAAAAAAAAAAAAGATCTTCATCTGGCTCCCATTTCTGCAGCACTGCTGCTCGGGCCTCAAGCTTTGGCCTTTGCCTGGTCCTTCAAACTGACTTACAGCACACCTGTGGTTACATACAGTACATCCTCTGTACACCCTCTGGGCTCACCGTGCAGACATGCACACTCTGGCTGCTTTCTTGCAGCCTCATGGACTCCAGAGGGAAGGTAGTGCCTTGAACTGCTGACAGGTATGTTATTATAATGCGGCGTACACACGGTCAGAATTTCCGATGGAAACAGTCCGATGGGAGCTTTTCATCGGATTTTCCGACTGTGTGTATGCCCATCGGTCTTTTTCTGTCGGAATTTCCGACGGACTTTGAATTGAGAACCTGTTCTCAATTTTTCCAACGGAAAACCTTTCTATCGGATTTTCCGATCGTGTGTATGCAATTCCGACACGCAAAATTCCGACGCATGCTCGGAAACAATTCGACGCATGCTCAGAAGCATTAAACTTCCCTTTTATAGTGCTGTCGAACGTGTTTTATGCCGCTGTGTTATTGACCGTCGGAATTTGGTGTGATCGTGTGTAGGCAACACAGCTTGAGCGGAATTCCGTCGGAATTCCGTCGGAAAAACCGTCAGAGTTTTTTCCGACGAGAATTCCGATCGTGTGTACGCGGCAAAAGGCTTGTTCACATGTGCACACACACCATTTTGGTCTCCAGCAAGACCAGGACACAGGATCAGAGGCTTCCTCCCTAGGCTAGGTTCACATCTGAGCGGGTGCGAGAAGGTGTGTAATTGCCCACCTTCCTGCACTGGCAGAGGAAAAACACACTGCTGATTAGGAGATACACAAAGGTACACTAGAATGGGGGAAACCCTCAATCCATGCACATTTCATGCACCTCATTCAAATTGCACCCCCTTACAATCTGCAGTGGGTGACAGTGCTATCTTAATGACACCCCAAACAAAGGTTGCAAAACACAGTGTGTTTGCCTGCACCGGATGGCATTCACAAAACGACCATGCAAACCGGTTGCTGTGCGGTTCCAAAATTGGTGTATGCATGACCTTGCTGCGATTTGAGCCCATTCAAAATGAATGGGCCTTGATTGCACCGCAGTCAACACAGTAAGCCTGGTTTCACACTATAGTATGCATGTGAATTGCACAGGAACTGCACCGCATTCCATTTTGAATGGGCTGAATTGCACCACATCGCACCAAAGAAGTGCAGGCACCTTTTTTTGAAAACCAACCATGCAATCTGGTTCAGACAAACACTGCGTTTGCAACCTTCTTTTGGGGGGTTGTTAACTTTGAATTGACACCTGCAGCAGATCAAAAACACAGTGTGATTGCAATGCGGTGCGGGGAATGCACAGGGATCGCAGCGTTTCCTGCACCACATATGTATGAACCAGGGGTAAAACAGGGCCAAGGCATGCCACTGAGGGCAGCAGAAAGTCCAGCCTGGCTCTAGCATTGGCAGTGCAAGGCTGGACTGTCAGTAACACAAGCAATAGAAAAATCAGCTGAGCCACAGTGAACTGTCAGTAACACAAGCAATGCAAAATGTAGCCCAGCCAGCCTCAATCACTAACTTTGCCAGTTGCCACACATAATCACAGACAGTCTCTCACTGACTCACGATTACCTAGTATGAACAGCAGAATGGAAGCAGCAGGTCTGAGGACACTCTTTGAGGCTCTCTGAGACTAGGCCAGAAGAGACAGAGGGACATACCTGGACAGGACAGCAGCAGTTTATTCATGTGGGGGGCCGGCAGCTACACAGCACTGTACAAAACCTCTGAGCTCCAGGGCCCAGGCAAAGCTCCTCTCCCAAGCTCCTCTCCCAAGTGGAACTGCAAGTCAACGGGAATACCGGGTGTAGAGAACAGTGGGCAGGACTACACACACCGTCGGCTCCCACTGTGCTCAATGTGCTGCCTGGTGATAGATATCTGTCAGCCTTCAGCCCGATAGACCGACCTGGCGGTGTACCACAACGTGCTTGCGGGTATGCCTAATGATCTATTACACTGACTGCAGTGCTACCTGTGGCTGGTGCCATGTGCGGCTGCAGAGCAGGGACACCCTTGATTTCATTTTGGCCTGGGGGGGGGGGGGGGGTTGTAACACCCCCAACCCCCCTTATCTACGCCCCTGCTTACCTGTGAAACAGATCCCTCCAGTGGCATACTGTTACCCCTGACAGGGCTTCCATCTTCACCTGGTCTTCCTTCTGGGATCACGGGCTCTGGCTATTTAAATACTCCTTTGCATGCACACAGGAGTCATGGCTGTGGCACAGTGCCCTGAATGGATGGCACACTGGAGAGTGCCGTCCATTCAGAGCGCAATGCGAATTCACCGGAGTCGCATGTTTAGGAGATATTCACTGTACCTATAGGTAAGCCTTATTATAGGCTTACTTGTAGGTACAACTGAAAAAAACTGACTTTACTACCACTTTCGTTCTTCTGTGCATTTTTAGTGAAGAGCTTTCTTTAATGATATTTGTTACATTGTTTCCATCTTGCTAGACATAATACAAAAAGTTCAACAATAGGAAACTGTGTATAAGAGTAGTTGAGAGTTCTATCTGGTTCATTAGGCAGTGCAATAATGTCTGAGCCCTGTATGGATCCCGGAAAAAAAAAAAGCCAATATTTCCTATTTAAGCTATATTGGTATTTTCGTTCTATGGCTACAATTTATATTCTTCATTTCCTAAAACAATCTAATTATTAGCTTTTCGTTTACCTGACATCAAAACCATTAACAGAAAAATAAGCAAGAAGTTTTGCCCGTTGCTGGAAAACCGAGCAGTGCAATAACAGAATGCAGTAATAAGCTGGAAAGAAAAATACAGAGTTTGTCAAATGGAAATTCAATTTGCCACGGAATTCTCAAACATAACGCTTTTTCCTTTTTTTTTTTTTTTACAGTAATGAGCTTTAAAGTGGAATAGTTCTGAAAACTTATTTTTTTTAAATATTTTCAGTAAAGCAAGGCAGCGTTTTTCCCTTTATATGACCCTAGAGTATTTAGAGTAATGTTCCTTCACATCTGTTCCTCCTGTGATGGACAGGCAGGGGCGGACAGACCATTCGGCCACTCGGGCACTGCCCGAGGGCCCCGGGCCACTAGGGGGCCCCATCAGGGTTGCCAGCCTCAGTAAAACCAGGGACAGTATGTAAAAATCTGTGTTTTTTTTACATCTGTCTCTGAAATGTCCCATACCGACATTCTTTTGGTCTAAAAATCCCAAGTTTATAGCTGCCCCACCTCTCCAGTACCTTCTCAGCCAATAGAAACATGTCTGTGTATACTGGTTGTACATGTATGTGTATACTGGGTGATTGTATACTGTGTGGCCCCATAATCTCTGATTGCCTGGGGGCCCCATAATCTCCTATTGCCCGCGGGCCCCATGAGTTGTCAATCCGCCCCTGTGGATAGGGCTACGCTTTGAGCTGAAAGCTCAAAGCGGTTGTATACCCTTAAATTCAACTTGCACCTACAGGTAAGCCTAGATTAAGGCTTACCTGTAGGTACAAGAAATATCTCCTAAACCTGCACGGTTTAGAGATATTTGCAAAGAACGTTTTACAACGTTGTCTACGGCGCATGCGCGCCGTAGACAACGGTGCATTTACAGGGTTAATCCCCATTCACAACTGCGGCTCACCGCAGGTGAAGTGTCCCGTGCGCATGCGCGGAGCAACGTCCTCGCCGCTCTGGCCAATCGCAGCGGCACTGTGATTGGCCGGAGCGGTGATACCCGGAAGGGTATCTGTGGAGAGATGGATGCGGCCGGAGGGGGAGAAGAGGACGGCGTCGGGGGCCCCGATCTAAGGTAAGTGATTCATAATGAGCTAGTATGCTAGTCATACTAGCTCATTATGAATTTGTCTTGCAGGTAGTTAACAACATTTTTAAACCGGGTATACAACCGCTTTAAAGTGGATGTCATGATGTAGAGAATAAGATTTCCTTCCATTTGAACCCAGTCTTGCCACACAGATTTACTCCAGCCCTGAGAAATCCTCTTTTATTGTTCAGTTAGAAAAATTTTGACAAAGTGCTGAAAACTTTGTCAAAAACTCCCTCCCCTCTCTCCCCCATCTGTCTCCCCCTTCCAGGAGCTGCCAAGTCAATTTATTGTCCAGCTAGTACTTAGGGATGCCTTAACTCTGATGTAAGGGGCACTGTGCCATGCTTTGATGTCAGGGGGGCACTGTGCCACGGACGACCATACGTCCTCCCAGAACTGGAGAGCTGCGCTGTAGCCATCTTTTGGATTTAGCAAGGGCAGGAACGGGTTAATAGAGCTGAGGGACCTGTCATAGGCACTCCTCAAATGTCTGGACCATGCCCGCCTATTTCTACCTCCCCCTCCTTCATTCATAAAAGCTGTACCATAGCTTTGATGAATCAAATGTGATCTATGAATGGAGGATGAGCAGATGAGTGTTAGGTCCGCCTCCTCCTTTCATAGATCGGTTTTAATAATTCATAGAAGCTATAGTACAGCTTCTGGGATTTTTTTTTTTACAAAACTTAAAGTAGATGTGAACCCAGGCTAGTGCATGAGATATGTAAATCACCTGTCACTCACAGCAAGGGGGCGTTTTTGACAAAGTTTTCAGCACTTTGTCAAAATTTTTCTAACTGAACAATAAAAGAGGATTTCTCAGGGCTGGAGTAAATCTGTGTGGCTCAAACAAAAGGAAATCTTATTCTCTACATTATGACATAAAAACAAAAAATAAATATTTTTGGGGTTTACATCCACTTTAAGTTTTGTAAAAAAAAAAAAAAAAAAATCACAGAAGCTGTACTATAGCTTCTATGAATTATTAAAACCGATGAGGCGGACCTAACACTCATCTGCTCATCCTCCATTCATAGATCACATTTGATTCATCAAAGCTATGGTACAGCTTTTATGAATGAAGGAGGGGAGGTAGAAATCGGCGGGCATGGTCCAGACTTTTGAGGAGTGCCTATGACAGGTCCCTCAGCTCTATTAACCTGTTCCTGCCCTTGCTATAGCCAAAATACGGCTACAGCGCAGATCTCCAGTTCTGGGAGGACGTATGGTCGTCCATGGCACAGTGCCCCCCTGACATCAAAGCATGGCACAGTGCCCCTTACATCAGAGTTAAGCATCCCTAAGTGCTAGCTGGACAAGAAATCAACTTGGCAGCTCCTGGAAGGGGGAGACAGATGGGGGAGAGAGGGGAGGGAGATGAGGGACTGCTCACTCACCTGACTGGTATCTGCAAGATCACATAGGAGAATCAGTGTAGCAGCCCCCATGGATCTGCCAGCTGCTATACCTAAACTAATCTGCCCACACATCTCCTTTCTCAGGCACAGGCTGCACACAAGGATTGCAGTGTGGGCGGGGCTGGAGGAGCCAGAGAGGATCGTGCACTCTCTTCTCTCCTGTTCGTGCAAGGGGGGATATTTCTTATGGCTGTATGTTGTAAGTGAAATTAAATCTTCCATCCTAGATTTGGCCATGCTTCCCACTAGATGCTGCTTACCTCCTATCCAATGACAGCAGAAGAGGCACTGGAGGGCAGCTGTATCACTCCGCCATCTGCAGTAAGAGATTTGTAGCCGGAACTATAGAGGCAGCATCAGGAAATGCGGCCAGCTGTCAGATTACCCTGCGGCTGCAGTTCTCATAGGTCAGTCTCTGGGGGTATACATGCTAATCAAAATTATATCACTGGCAGCACTGTCACTGCCAATGAATGTCCATTAACAGACCCAGCAGTTTCACCAGAAAAAAGCCCTGGCTGGCACAGGGGGGATTAGGGTGTGCCCAGGCACACCTGGCACACCCCGTGCGCACGCCTATGCTCACATGGCTTCTCACAAACAGGACTTCTTATGGCTTTCTTGCAACAATGTTTTTTTTCTTGCCACTCTTCCATAAAGACCAGATTTGTGTAGTGCACGACTAATAGTTGTCCTGTGGACAGATTCTCCCACCTGAGCTGTGGATCTCTGCAGCTCCTCCAGAGTTACCATGGGCCTCTTGGCTGCTTCTCTGATTAATGCTCTCCTTGCCCGGCCTGTCAGTTTAGGTGGACAGCCATGTCTTGGTAGGTTTGCAGTTGTGCCATACTCTTTTCATTTTCGGATGATGGATTGAACAGTGCTCTGTGAGATGTTCAAAGCTTGGGGTTTTTTTTTTTTTATAAACCTAACCCTGCTTTAAACTTCTCCACAATTTTATCCCTGACCTGACTGGTGTGTTCCTTGGCCTTCATGATGCTGTTTGTTCACTAAGGTTCTCTCATGCCGCATACACACGATCGGAAATTCCGCCAGCAAAATACTGATGAGAGCTTTTGGTCAGAAAATGTGACCGTGTGTATGCTCCATCGGACTTTTGCTGGCGGAATTCCAGCCAGCAAAAGATTATAAGCATGTTCTCAATTTTTCGACAGGAAAAAATTCTGATCGTCTGTAGCAATTCTGACACACAAAATTCCTATGCATGCTCGGAAACAATTCGACTCATGCTCGGAAGCATTGAACTTAATTTTCTCGGTTCGTCGTAGTGTTGTACATCAACGCGTTCTAGACGGTCGAAAGTTCAGTGAAATTTTGTGTGACCGTGTGTGTGCAAGCTCGAGCGGAATTACGTCGGAAAACCATTCAAGATTTTTTCGGACGGAAACTTACTGCGTGTGTACGCGGCATTAGGCCTCATCTACACTGCTGCTGGTAAACGGACATTTAGAGGCAGTTGGCTGCTTTTTTCAACTGCCCCTGAACTCATCCAATGTTATCTTATGTGTACGTGTACACAGGTTCGTTTAATGTCGTTTTTAGGCAGTTGCCTTTAGAGACTTTTCTTTGAAGGCAAAAAAATTTGTTCAGACGCCGACGTTTCTGATGTTTCATACGCTAAACACGGCTTAATGCGTTACTGGCGTTTAGCCGCATTTCGTTTATAGGCGTTTTTTCATTTTTGGCTATTTTGAAAAAAATATTAAATTATTTTTTTTAAATGCTTTTAAACGCAAATGCAGCAAAGCGACGCTAAACGTGGCTAAATGGACATTTTAAACGTGGGTTTTTATATGTCAAGTTAAATCGTTCAGCAGAGTTTGTAAAAACATCCTGTGTACATTAAGCCTAACAAACCTCTGAGGACTTCACAGAACAGCTGTATTTATACTGAGATTAAATTACATACAGGTGGACTTTATTTACTAATTAGGTAACTTCTGAAGGTAATCGGTTCCATTAGATTTTAGTTAGGGGTATCAGAGTAAAGGGGGCTGAATACAAATGCACTCCACACTTTTCAGATATTTATTTGTAAAAAATTTTGAAAACCATTTATCATTTTCCTTCCACTTCAAAATTATGTGCCATTTTCTATCACATAAAATCACAATAAAATACATTTATATTTTTGGTTGTAACATGACAAAATTTCAAGGGGTATGAACAGGGCCGTCTTTAACCACTTCAGCCCCGGACGATTTTACCCCCTTCCTTACTAGAGCACTTTTTACGATTCGGCACTGCGTCGCTGTAACTGAAAATTGCCCAGTCGTGCGACGTTACACCCAAACAAAATTGGCGTCCTTTTTTTCCCACAAATAGAGCTTTCTTTTGGCGGTATTTCATCACCTCTGCGGTTTTTATTTTTTGCGCTATAAACAATAGAAGAGCGACAATTTTGAAAAAAACACATTATTTTTTACTTTTTGCTATAATAAATATTCCATTTTTTTTTTAAAAACAAATTTTTTACTCAGTTTAGGCTGATATGTATTCTTCTACATATGTTTGGTAAAAAAAAATCTCAATAAGCGTATATAGATTGGTTTGCGCAAAAGGTATAGCGTCTACAAAATAGGGGATAGATTTATTGCATTTTTTTTTTTTACTAGTAATGGCGGCGATCTGCGATTTTCTTTTCGTGACTGCGACATTGCGGCGGACACTTCGGACACTTTTGACACATTTTTGGGACCATTCACATTTACACAGCGATCGTTGCTATAAAATTGCACTGATTACTGTGTAAATGTGACTGGCAGGGAAGGGGTTAACACAAGGGGGCGCTGCAGGGGTTAATATGTTCCCTATGTGAGTGATTCTAACTGTGGGGGGAGGGGACTCACAAGGGGAGGAGACCGATCGGTGTTCCTCTGTACTGGGAACACACCATCGGTCTCCTCTCCACTGACAGGACATGGAGCTGTGTGTTTACACACACAGCTCCATGGTCCTGCTGTTTTCTCGGGCAATCGCGGGTGCCTGGCGGACTTCGCAGCCGCCGGGCACGCGCACTGGGTCCCGAGCGACGCCGCAAGCGCGCCCCCTAGGCGGGCAGGAATGGGAGGACGTCATATGACGTCCACCCAGGACGGGAGATCCACCTTGTGGACGTCATATGACTATGGGTGGGTAGTGAAGTGGTTAATATTAATTGGACCCTGGGCAAAACTTTTCTTGGAGCCCCCCCCCCCCCCCCTCCTGCAGTTTTGCTCTCCACCTGCTCTGAGACATACAATAAATAGCAGCTAGACTCAAAATCAGTTTACTGAATCAGCTATTTTGCGATTGGTTGCCAGAGGTTACAGTGTATCATTACCGCTCACTGACTGGTTGCTAGAGGTTATAGCACATATTACTGCTCACTGATTAGTTGCTAGAGGTTACAGCACATGATTTCTGCTTGTTTATTGGTTGCTAGAGATTACTGTGGATATGACCTCAGGAGGGCATGATATACATATCAATGCCGCCGGCCACCGCTATTTACATATGAATGCTGCCGCACAGGGTCTGCTGGTGAGTCATCTGTACACAACAATAGGGCAGAGCTGGGCAGCATTAGTAGCAGCACTTGACATTGAGATATTGGAACACAGCACAGGACTAAAACCTCAAGGGATGAGGGAATTTAACCCATGATAGTTGGCAAGTATGAGGCAGCTGCTTTGGGCCCCACAACAATGACAGGGCCCAGGGCAGCTGCCCCTTTTGCCCTGCCTTAAAAACGGCCCTGGATATGAATACTTTTCAAGGCACTGTATGTAATGAAGATGAAAAGGTTTTGGTTTTCAATTGTTTTAGCATGTTTTAAGCAATGGCGTCCCTAGGGGGGGGCAGAGGGGGCCCTGACCCCCCCAAAATTATGCTGTGCCCCACAATGTGCCCCCCCAAAAAAAAACAAAAATTTTTTTATTTTTTTTTATTTTTTTTTACAAAAAGGCAATGTCTTTTTGTTTGCATTCGTAGCGGATGTGCCACATCTTACTCAGGCCACTGCTGGAGTAACACAGTCTCTATTGAGAGGGGGAGTATTCTTCTAGCCTGGACGCGTGGGTAAGTGTGTGCACTGCAGTACACTGTAATCACTGAACTGAATTATCTCCATCTCTTCTCTCCCCCATCTGTCCCTCCCCTCTCCTGTTTTTTCAAGACCTTCACAACTTACTTTCACTTTCAGTTAGGCAGGTAATAGACTATGCAAATTTCTTTCCTGCATCCACAGAGTGCAGGAAAGAAACTTGCATGATTCCCCCATCAACACAGTGGTGACAGGGGAATATCCTTCCTGCCCAGCAATTGTATTCTCATAACAAACAGTCATTATCACTAGTGGCTATAGCAACCACTAGTGATAATCATAAGAGTATCTGGCAGGCTGGTTGTTCCCAATTTGATCGATCAACTTGGTACATTCAGCCTGCTCATTAATGGTTCAAACCTCAGCCAGTTCCTGATGAACCAGCTGAGATTTAAACTACCTATGGCTGGTCTTAGCACTTAGGCAGCCCCACTTTTTTCATTTAACTAGTAGGTTGCATTAAAAAAAAAAAAAAAAGAAATGATCCAATTCTCCCATCTACAAATTAAAGGTGGATGGGGGAATCCTCCCAGTGTGGACCAGTGGTGGAACTACCAGGGTTGCTGTCCTGTCCTGGCTATTCACAGCGCTGGTCCCTGTCTCCATGGCAGCGGCAGCACATTGGAACCCAGTGCTGGTTACTTTATGGGGCTAATGTACAGGAGAGCCAGCACAATTTGTTGTTAGAGATGGGCAGGGCATGTTCAAAATCCCACATGCCCGAGCCCGTCAGGAAGCCCACACTGCACAGCGCTAAGCACAGGCAGTGAGACATTTCCCGGTCCGCAGCTGCAAAGATCAGGAATGTCTCACTGCCTGTGATTAGCCGTGTGCAGTGTCGGCTTCCTGGCGGTATCGGGCAAGTGGGATTTCAAACACACCCGAGCCCATCTCTAATGGTTGTAGAGTAGACAGTTGACCTCCCTGCAGGTTGCTTAGCAGCAGTGCAGCCTTCTCTGACATGCTGATCGTGATGCAATCCAGGTGATGCTCCTAGTTCAATCCTAGTGTTAAATATCATAGTGATTTTATTGATCAAAGCCCACACCTTACAGGCATAGAGCCCACACCTTACAGGCATAGAGCCCACACCTTACAGGCATAGAGCCCACACCTTACAGACATAGAGCCCACACCTTACAGGCATGGAGCCCACACCTTACAGACATAGAGCCCACACCTTACAGACATAGAGCCCACACCTTACAGACATAGAGCCCACACCTTACAGACATAGAGCCCACACCTTACAGGCATGGAGCCCACACCTTACAGGCATGGAGCCCACACCTTACAGGCATAGAGCCCACATGGCTGCTGAACATACGGTAGATGTGGTTGTACTGTTGATGCTAATAAATACTGTGTTTATTAGATCTGACTGGGAGCATCACCTGGATCACATCCCGATCAGCATGTCAACAGAGAAGGTTATACAGCATTACTGCTGCTAGGTGACCAGCTGGGGGCTCGGCTCTCTACAACCAATAGTGCCAGCCTTCCCCTGCATGCACCCATAATGTCACCAGCACTAGGTCCTAATAGACTGCTGCCACTGCCAAGGAGACAGATGCCAGAGCAGCACTGTCAATAGCAGGGGCAGGACAGCAAGAGGAGGCTGGGGAACACCACAGTGGCAGAACACCAGGGCCCGGTGGCAAGACAACCTTTGCAACCCTAATAGTTCTCCCACTGCTTTGGACCCTTATATTTTCTTGGTATGCTGGTGACATATATCTCTTGTTTTCTGCCACCCTGGGGATCGTAGTAAAATTGCATTTTATAGTTGCCCCCCTACTTTTGTCCCTGTCCCCCCATGTGCCCCCCCTAAATATGAAAGCTGGAGACGCCACTGGTTTTAAGAGGGGAATGAAGGAACTAGAAAAGGCAAAATATAAGCAGAATATACTCCAAGCTTTAAATATATGATGAAATACAATGTAAATAGTAGCCCTGCTTCCGCCCTTTAGAAAGGGAGGCTTAAATAGTCTTTGGAGCCTAAGTACATGAACTACCCCCTACATCTTTCTCCCACCAGCAGCTTCCTTATCAGAAGACCAGATTTCCAATTCGCCTCCCTCCAGGAGCCCACCATGCGGCAATAGATGACGGGCGAACTCCGCTGTGAGGGGCACACTTAATGTTGCATGCTGTGAGGACAAGTTTCGAATCATGACCAGATTGTTTATTGCATGAGAAAAGATGGCAGAACGTCAGTCACCTGTAGAGCGACAATCTGCTCTGCCCTGAGGATTTGCTGCTTATATCAGGGATAACCGTAATGTATTCAGTAATTGCTTTATTATATTGCTGCAAATCAGGAACAAGATAAACTGATTAATTAACCCATTCCACGTGAAATGCCTGAGCTCTGAGCTAAATCAACCAATTCTTGAGACGCTTTGCTCGCTAATGTCTCTAATTACAATATATTAACTCAGTCAGTGCTAGATTGTAATTAGACTACATTAACCAAAGCGGCGTCAAACTGAGTAGACTGTTGTTCCTATGCATCAAGGCATTGAATGGTAAGATCTGTGAATGGTGTATAATGAAGTGCGTCACACATTACTCTTTCCGATGACACTATTCTAACTAACAGCGCAAAATCGTAATTACGCTGCAACAAACTACTGGATGATAAATGCTGATAACTGTACATTAACCACTTTATGAAATATATTCTATGCTAATGTTTCTGGCAACAGTTTTTTAACATGGAACTTTGAAACAGAAATAAGAGAAGTATGGGATTCCCCAAAAAATCGAAATCAAACTCACTTAGATGACTGCAGCACCGATCCCAGCTGCAGCCGTCCTCTGCTGGCTCTACCCGAGAACTGAGATCTCTCCCTCCGCTCTGAGCAGAGAGTGGTGACTTGTCAGTCACTGGCTCTCTGCTCTGACCCTCCAGCACTCACTGGAGTGCCGGGCTGTGCAGGGGGCAGGAGGGGCTGACTCAGGCCCTCAGTGGCAAGCTGGGAGGCTGAGCCAGCTGCTGGTCCAGGCATCATAGGGGATCCTTACCATATGGTCGGGATCTTTCCCGAAGCCTGGACCAGCTGAGTGATGTCAGCCGATGGTAGACTTTAGGCCCCATTCACACCTGAGCATTTTGTAGCTTGAAGCTTGAAGCTACAAAACGCTGGAGGGGAAAACATCAATTATTCTCTATGGAGATCGTTCACATCTCCACTCCAAAACGCCTGAAGCCAGAAGCTCCAAAACGCCTGAAGCTCAAACAAGTTCTGGAACTTTTTTTTTAGGCAGATTTGGGCACAGTGGCATCGCTAGGGGGTGGCGTTATGGGGCTATAGCCCCTAATCTGGGGCCCATAGCCCGAGTCTCTGCAGGGGTCCCCAAGGGGAGGGGAGGCTCTCTGGGGACCCTGATTTAAGAGGGAGGCTCTCTGGGGACCCTAATTTAAGTGGGGTTCTCTGGGGACTCTGAGGTAAGGGGGGGCACTCTGGGGATATATATACAGACACACACGTATATTATATACATGTGTATGCCCGCCCAAGCGTATTACTTTCTTTACTACGCTGTTATGGGCTTTAGCCCCAGATCTTTTGTAGACCTAGCAACGCCCCTGTTTGGGTGTTTCTCTGCTTTTTACATTGGTGACCCTTTGACCTGCACAAAATCATGGCAAAAACGCCGTAACAAAATGCAGCAAAAATTGCGGTAAAATCGCACGACTCTCTGCGTGAAAGTTCTACGCTCAGGTGTGAATGGGGCCTGATACCACTATTGCCATCTGTATTTAGACCAACAATTCTTTTTTTCAGATCCTCAGAGAGTTCTTTGCCATTAGGTGCCATGTTGAACTTCCAGTGACCAGTATGGGAGAATGAGAGCGTTAACATCAAATTTAACACACCTGCTCCTTATTCACACCTGAGACCTTGTAACACGAATGAGTCACATGACACTGGGGAGGGAAAATGGCTAATTGAGCCCAATTTGGACATTTTCACTTAGGGGTGTACTCACTTTTGTTGCCAGCAGTTTAAACATTAATGGCTGTGTGTTGAGTTATTTTGAGGGGACAGCAAATTTACACTGTTATACAAGCTGTACACTCACTACTTTACATTGTAGCAAAGTGTCATTTCTTCAGTGTTGTCACATGAAAAGATATAATAAAATATTTACAAAAATGTGAGGGGTGTACTCACTTTTGTGAGATACTGTATATAGCAATGGATAAATTGAAGGTAGAAACCAGATGCCCAGCCCCACACAGCACAATGGCGGCTGAAGACCTCCAGTATGTTCTTTCAATGTGCACACAACTTTAACTACCTGAGATTCGCACAATAGCTGAAAGATACGTCTATTGACGTCGTCCCGGCCACGAGCTGCCTGCGTGCCCCCTGAAGGGCACGCGCGGCGCGCTCTGTGATCAGCGAGTCTGTGAGACTCGCTGGATCACAGATCCGAGTAAGGGGTCGATCCCGACCCCTTACCACGTGATCAGCTGTTAGCCAATGACAGCTGATCATGTTATAATAACAGAGCCGGTAATCAGCGTGAGGAGAAAAAAAAAAAGCCGATTGAGAGGGACATCAGTCCCTCTCACTGCAATGTGCCCAATCCACGGTGCCCACCTTTGCCTAATTAAAGTGCCGCCTACCATTTTTGGTTAGCTTGCTGGATTTGACACTCTAAAAAGACACAAACATTTTTTTCTTTTTCTAGAGTAAAAAAATTAATAATTCCCAACGGTTACTAAATACCACCAAAAGAAAGATTTTTTTTTTTCCCCATCTTTTTTTGTTTGTTTAGCAAAAAATAAAAACCCCAGCTGTGATTAAATACCACCAAAAGAAAAATATATAAAATTGAGTGGATTGTAGCATGACTGAGTAATCGTCGGTCAAACCATCACAGCACTAAAAAAGGAAAAATTACCTGTGATGGAAGGGGTTAAAACATGCTGGTATTGAGGTGGTTATGAATAACATTTTACCAGCCAAGTGCAACTGTAATGTTTGTAATGTATGAACCCGCAGAACATTGAAATCAAATGGAGCGTACATTAACAAATTCACAGGGAAACAAGCTGTACTCATAGAATTTTAATTCATTCCCATTAACCCCTTCACCATCTGTTTCAATAGGAATGCATGCTTTGTTTTCTATCCATTATCAACTTCATCATTACTGTACGTTGTACATGCATATGTTGACTGTGTACACTGTGATTAATCTCTATTAATGTGCACCTGCTATGTTGTAGAAAGCAGAAGGCTGACGTCAGATGTTTGCTTTGAGCGCCTTGTCTGATAACCAAAACAAACTTCTATTGGAGTTTTGTGCGCTTGATCACCATGGACCTGTCATATTAGAGCCAGTCAATGAACACTTTTCCTGCCTGTGTGATAAGACCAACTAAATCAGCCTAAAAACCAAAGAATGGAAACTACGATAGGCATTTTATTTTCTATTTCAGGGTCCATCCAAGTTTTAGAATATTTTTCTGGGGAATTGGTAGTATACTTTTATGCACCTGATACCCAGTTTTGGATGTTTAGGTGTAAACATTTTCCCAGGTAAAGCCTACATTTTCAAGTAAATAAAATCTTAGCCCCCCCAATCATCACTTATCAATCATCCTAAAGCCCCATACACACGGTCAAATTTTCCGATGGATTCTGTCCTATCGGACAATGTTGTGGGAAATTCCGACCGTGTGTAGGCACCATCGGACAGTTTCCATCGGATTGTCCGACGGACAAAGTCCTATCTCCTGCTGGATAGATTTTTTGACAACAAAGTCCGATCACACCAAATCCGATCGTGTGTAGCGAATTCCGACGGACAAAGTGCTACGCATGCTCAGATCACATTACAAGACCAAAGCTATTGGCTACTAGCCTCTATGTAGTCCCGTCGTACGCAACAAACGTCACCACGTTCAGAATGATCGGATTTTCCGACAACTTTGTCCGACCGTGTGTATGCAACACCAGTGTCGGACTAAATCCGTCGGACCAAATCCGATGGATTTGGTGGTCGGATTTTCCGACCGTGTGTATGGGGCTTAACACTTAATAGTCTCTCTCTCCCTCTACCTTCAGGGAAAAGTTATAGGTTCTCTTGAAATCCCATACTTTACCCATTGATATATGCCTTTGCCATGCATCCTGCTGCCAAATTTGTTTGTTGAGCCCTGAATCTAATCTGAGTCTAATCTAATGCCGCGTACACACGAGCGGAATTTCCGAAAGAAAGTCAGATGAGAGCTTTTCATCATATATATCCGGCCGTGTGTATGCCCCAACTGACTTTTTCCGTCAAAAAAATTACTATCGGAAAAAACGCTCGTCTGTATGCTGTTCTCGACACACCAAAAACGAAGCATGCTCTGAAGCAAGTACGAGACGGAAGCTATTGGCTACTGGCTATTGAACTTCTGTTTTCTAGTCCCACAGTACGTGTTGTACGTCACTTGACGGTTGGACTTTGGTGTGACCGTGTGTATGCAAGACAGCTTGAGCGGAATTCCGTCGGAACTCTGTCGGAAAAACCCTTAGAGATTATTCCGACGGCAAAACCGGTCGTGTGTACAGGGCATAAGCCATTCTCAACCAGGGTTCCTCCAGAGGTCGCTAGGGGTTCCTGTAGCTGATTGACCTCCCATTTAATGGTGCCCGCATGTAAGTATGGCATCATGATCACCACTGTAAAGCCCCATACACACGGTCGGACTTTTTCATGGATTCTGTCCGATCGGACAATGTTGGTGAAAAATCAGACCGTGTGTATGCACCATCGGACAGTGTACGTCGGATTGTCTGACGGACAAAGTCTTATCTCCTGCTGGATAGATTTGCCGACAACCCGGTCCGATCACACCAAATCCGATCGTGTGTACGGTTGTCCGACCGGACAAAGTGCTACGCATGCTCAGATCACATTACAAGACCAAAGCTATTGGCTACTAGCCTCTACGTAGTCCCGTCGTAGGCAACAAACGTCACCACGTTCAGAATGATCGGATTTTCCGACAACTTTGTCCGACCGTGTGTACGCAAAACCAATATCAGACAAAGTATGACGGACAGGATCCGACCGACCTGGTCCGCGGATTGTCCGACCGTGTGTATGGGGCTTAAGAGAGACATTCTTCCCACTAGCCACCAATAAATTTGTTTTTGGAAGGGTTCCCTTAGACCTGACAAGTTATTTTAAGGGTTCATTTGGGGTAAAAAAAAAGGTTGAGAGACTGGTTTCCTTCTGTGTTGGTCAGAGTTGGAGCTTACAGAAGGTTGATGGCCTCCTCCCTTTCGCCATGTAAGGCCTGGTCCACACCTACGCAATTTTTAGTACGTTTTCAGTTTTGTAGAAACACACTACAGTCCATTTAACATGGTTTCCTATGGATATAGTTAACATCTGTGTATTTTACCTGTTGGGTATGAATCAGGCCTAACAGTGTTTGGACCTGGTGATTGGCCACTTAGACCTAAGCACTGCATCCTGGGATTAAAGGGGAGAATATTACATGCCTGAAAAAACTAGGTATTTGCAGCAGAGCGCACTGAAATTAAGTAGGGCTTGTGGAATCAGCCTTCCAAGAGAACCTGTCACTTTTTCTTGAATGGGCAAAGCGATAGATACCTTTACTCTTTCTAGTAATTGTTTAAACATGTCTCGCATGAAAATACAAGGTACCACTGCAGAATTTAGTGCCAATCTACTCCCTCATGTAAAAATTTGAAGTCCACTAGTGTACAGGAGTGAATTCTTGTGAAATTTGGAACTCTGCGCTATCTTGGGATCCCTTGGTGATGTTGATTGACATCACTGATGCCTAGATGATAGGAATGGAAGCAATGGTCCAAGATCACCCTTTTCTTCTATTTTTTTTTATTTTAGGCTAGACTTTTTTTTTTTTGTACACGAGAGCTATTAAATATTTTTTTTTCATGCAAAATTTGCTTTAACTCCAAACGACAACTCTTAATTTAACCCTGAAAATAACACTTCAATTGAGATCTATGGTCACAGCATGCACTTTCATTGTATAACATTAGCATTGTGAAAGCAAAACAAACAATAGTTATATTTGACAATCCAATATAAGCTTACTTGAAAAATCTCCTTTTATGTTGTGAGTGCTGTCTGTCTGCTGGTCATCTCTTTCCACAACTTCCTTGATTCCCTGCATGCTTTGCAGCTCCTCCTCTGCTGTGTACATTTGAGTTCTAAGGACTACATATCCCATGGCACCTTGTCTGTAGGCAGTGATTCCTGTACTGGCTCTGCCTTCTAAAACTCCTCCCAGCACATTTGTAGTTCAGAAAGCAGGCTCTGTGGAATCTGTGACACAGCAGTGCCTACTCACAGGGCATATTGAATACATGTCACAGAATTCAAGGAAGTAAATGTGCGGAGATCTTCTCAAAGTAAGTTTACAACAACAAGATTGTTCAGAGTAATAGGAGTAAACTAGAAATATCTGAATGTGGAAACGTACAGAATATCTAGCTTTATATTTTGACTAGGGATAAGCCGATCACCCCCCTGTTCGGTTCGCACCAGAACCTGCGAACAGACCTAAAGCTTGTGTGAACTTTAGAACCCTATTAAAGTCTATGGGACTCGAACGTTCAAAATCAAAAGTGCTAATTTTAAAGGCTAATATGCAAGTTATTGTCATTAAAAGTATTTGGGGACCTGGGTCCTGCCCCAGGGGACATGTATCAATGCAAAAAAAAGTTTTACAAACTGAAGTTTTTTTAGGAGCAGTGATTTTAATAATGCTTAAAGTGAAACAATAAAAGTGTAATATTCCTTTAAATTTCGTACCTGGGGGGTGTGTATAGTATGCATGTAAAGGGGCGCATGTTTCCCGTGCTTAGAACTGTCCCTGCACAAAGTGTCATTTTTGCAGGAAAAAAAAAGCTATTTAAAATCACTCTCGGCTATAATGAATTGCCGGCTCCCCGTAATACAGAGAACAGTCATTGAAAATCACTGATAAAAAAAAAAAAAAAAAAGCGTGGGGTTCCCCCGAAATTCAATTACCAGGCCCTTCAGGTCTGGTATGGATATCAAGGGGAACCCTGGTTCAAACTAAAAAAAAAATGACGTGGGGTTCCCTCTAAATATCCATACCAGACCCTTCAGGTATGGCGTGGGGGTCCCCCTCAAGATCCATACCAGACCCTTATCCGAGCACGCAACCTGGCAGGCCAAAGGAAAAGAGGGGGGGACGAGAGAGCGCCCCCCCTCCTGAACCGTACCAGGCCACATGCCCTCAACATTGGGAGGATGCTTTGGGGATATGTGACCCCTCAAAGCACCATGTCCCCATGTTGATGAGGAGAAGGGTCTCTTCCCCACAACCCTGGCCGTTGGTTGTGGGGGTCTGCGGGGCTTATCAGAATCTGGAAGCCTCCTTTAACAAGGGGACCCCCAGATCCCCCCCCCCTGTTTGAAATGGTAAGGGGGTACAAAAGTACCCCTACCATTTCACAAAGAAAGTGTAAAAAATTGTTAAAAAACACACTGACACCGTTGGGATAAGTCCTTTATTCAAAATTAAAAAAATTAAAAAAAGATTCTAGCGGTGGTAATCCACTCTTGGTATCCAGCGATGGTGGTCTCTGCTCCGGGGTCCAGCGATAGCTGATCTCTTCCGACATCCAGCGCAGCATGTCCTGTCTCCATGGAGACACTGCAGGAATCCCGTCTGCAGAGGAGGACCGAGCCACTCCGTCACCTGACCCGGGTCCCCAAACACTTTTTATGACAATAACTTGCATATAGGTTTTTAAAATTAGCACTTTAGATTTCTCCCATAGACTTTTATAGGGTGCATTTTTTTCGAATTTGCCGCGAACACCCCAAATTGTTCGCTGTTCGGTGAACAGGCAAACAGGCAATGTTCGAGTCGAACATGAGTTCGACTTGAACTCGAAGCTCATCCCTAATTTTGACCATGCATACGTTTTAGATTAATCTAAACCCAAAACTTTTTGGATAGTGTAGAGAAAGGTTAAAACTCTCGTCAGTTTTTTTCTGTCTGTGTCCGATTGGGGAGATTTCAGTCAACTTCTTGCTTTAGAGACACAACAGGTAGAAAGAAACAAGGTTGGTCAAAAGTCGAAACAAATCTGCGCTTAGAGAATGGCCGCTTGAAAAGGTGTTGGAAAATAGACATGTGCGATTAGTTTCGCACGAATCGGAAATTCGTACGAATTTTTCTAAATTCGTACATTCGTATGAATCCGAATTATGAATTTTTACGAATACGAATTCTGTACGAAATACGAAATTTACCAAATTATCCGAATCCAAACTACCAAATGACGAATTTCAACTAATATGAAAGAAATTATAGCGGATATAACGAATGATTCGAATGAATTCGAGATTCAGTATAACGAATATCGAAACTCTACGAATAATAACAAATTATCCAAAAACTTATTAACGTTACATAACACAAGTCTATTGTTCACCAATCACTCAGAGGAAGTACAAAATACGAAACTTCGTATTCGTAAAGGAAATTTTGTATTTCGTACTTCCTCAGAGTGATTGGTGAACAACAGACAATAGACTTGTGTTATGTAACGTTAATACGTTTTCGGATAATTCGTTATTATTCGTAGAGTGTCGATATTCGTAACGATTCGTAAAGATTCGTAACGATATTAACGATTCGTAACGATTCGTACGAAATCCGTATTTCGTACGAATCCGAATTAAATTTCGTACACGAATTACGATTTTTTTTTATACGAAACGGAACGAAACAAAACAAATTTTTTGATGGCTCCCATGTCTATTGGAAAACCGCATCCAATCGAACCCAGCCTGAAACCTAAATGAAGGAATCCAAAAACGGCTAATTTAAAATGACAGGACCTGCACATGCACACAGCTCACCAATTGGGTGTTCCCAAATGACGCACAGCATGGTGAATGGAAGCAAGGAGATGGCGTGATTCACTACATTTGAAGCTGGGTTAGGATGTGTCCTTGGTATGCACTGCAATGGCTTATTTTCAACATTGACTGTGGTGTACCTTTAACATCGCTCAGTATGTAAATGTATGTGACATGAGTGAGTAGAACAGTAAGGAGTGATCATCCTCCATTATGGATGATTACAGTAGCTGTGTGTTTCAAGAGAAAATGACAAGAAAAGTGGAAAGAACATACATTTCAATACAGTAATTACAGCAGGCGCGCCATATCCCCCAGCAGTTATCTTGCGACTCAGTAACTCCTCTGAGTCAGCGATGGGTCTGCTGGTCACAGTTCAGCTTCTCTTTACAGTGGCCTTGGGTGACCCCAGATAACAGAAGATCTGATTCAATTTCCCAACGTATTATTTGTTTCTAAACTGGAGTGACAGAAAAGTAAAGAAGGCATGGATGAGTTAATCATCGAGTGACCCTTTCTGTATAATAGCAGGGCTCATGGTCTTCGGATTAAATCTTATGCTGGAGCTACGAAGAACTGCACTACTGCATTTATTAAGCGCCACTGAATGTTAAACGCGCTAGTGCGGCCAAACTGCATCCCTTTCAAATCCGTGTGCAGCTTGGTGCTGATCTAGAGGATGAACGGCAGCTAGCAATGGAATAGATAATGAACTGAACGTACCCCATCTCAGCTCCTTCTCCACCACTCAGCCCTACCTATCCAGTCCTATTGCAAATCATTAGCTATACACACAATTTATGCTGCTAATCCCTGGGGCTCTTCTCATGAACCGTCCATATCTGAATGGCTCTAGCGCATTGGTAAAATTGCAGAGATGGAAGAATTGATCTGTATAGCACATGACACCCCTTCCAAATTTTCACGCACATGGGCCTGCTAGACCTACGGATTTTCTAACTACGGATCGATACAAGTCAATAATGGGAATAAATCAGACCAGTCCTTCTCCTAAAGTAACTAAGTATCACAGACTAGGACCCCCCACCCGTGTCATACTTTTATCTGTTGACTACAGACCAGGGGACTACTTTGGATTTTATCTTTTGCCTAATAAAGAAGTTTTTGCTGAAGTGCGGCCATCCAGACTTCCCTTTTTCCTACAGACCAGGGGCAGACTAACAACTCATGGGGCCCCGGGCAATAGGAGATTATGGGGCCCCCAGGCAATCAGAGATTATGGGGCCACACAGTATACACACTCAGTATACAATCACACAGTATACACATACATGTATACACATTATACACAGACATGTTTCTATTGGCTGAGAAGGTACTGGAGAGGTGGGGCAGCTATAATCTCTGGATTTTTAGACCAAAAGGATGTCGGTAAGGGACATTTCAGAAACAGGTGTAAAAAAAACACTGATTTTTACATACCGTCCATGGTTTTACTTAGGCTGGCAACCCTGATGGGACCCCCGGGCAGTGCCCGAGTGGTCGAATGGTCAGTCCGCACCTGTTACGGTCCCCCACCCCCCTTTTTTCACACAAGGGGTTAGTTACATAAGGAAAAGAGGGAAAGAGAGAGGAGTCCCCGAAGGTAGAGCTACCCCCAATGGGGTTCTGAATAGGGGACAGGGTTGTGTTCCTACCATGGCAGAAGTACCCATTCCTCAAAGTCTAGCGGTAGACAGTGCTTGATCCACGGTCTCTATAAACAGCTTTAACATTTTTATTACCATCAGTTAATTATTTTTTTAATAACAGTGGTTAAAGAGGTTTTCTGCTTTGAAATAGAAATTGGAAAGCCTGATTTACATGCCCCCCGACTGTTGATTGGCAGGGGGCCCCCCCAATCAAAGCAGTACTCAGTTGGGAACTAATTGAGGAGACCCCCATTGATCAGCTGTGGGGGGCCCGTGGACAGATTTTCCACTTTCTGTTTAAAATTGGAAAAACTCTTTAGGCTGCGGAATGCCCTTTGCATAAGGTAGAAATGGTAAAATCAATATTGCAATGTAAAAATGGACTGGATACTTTTCTTACAGCTAATGGTATGCATAGTTATAATTACTAAAGGACATTACAGGGAATGTTTTGATCTAGGATTGGATCTGATTGTCATTTGTGACTTCAGAAGGAATTTTTACCTGCTGAGAGGCAAATTCAGCAACAGAAGGGGTGGAGGGGTGAATGGTTGAAAATGCTCCGCAGTAATTAAACTCTATTAATGACTGTTCTGGAGAAAATGGAACACTACAAAGAGGGAATGCCAACAATAAAAAGTTATTTCTTCTGACATGGTCTGTATTCATGCCGACTTTATATTCATCACAAGATTTCTGATTAAATTTCAGACCGCATCCTATAAAACAGCACAGTAATCTGGAAGCAGGTATGTCTAATCGATTTCAGACAAACAAATTAAGGACGAGGTCACCTTTTATGCTGGGCGAACAGCTGTTTTCAGGCAATTGTAACTGCTTTCAACCAGCCCTCGATTACACAGTTTGTAACTGAGTGGGGTTGAAATTGCCTGTTTGCATGTGTGGTCAGCATTAACCAGTTCAGGACAGGGCACTTTTACCCAAATTTTTCAGCTTTCAGCACTGTCACATTTTGAATGACAATTGCGTGGTCATGCAACACTGTACCCAAATGAAGTTTTTAACATTTTGGTCACGCAACTACAGCTTTCTTTTGGTTGTATTTAATCACCACTGGGGTTTTTTTTTTTTTTGCTAAATAAACTCAATTTTGAAAAGAAAAAAACATTTTTCTTTGTTTCTGTTATACTATTTTGCTAATGAATAATCATTCTTGATAAATGTGGGCCAAAATGTATTCTGCTATACTTCTTTGGTGAAAATAACCAAAATTAGTCTATATTATTTAGTCTTTAGGAAAGTTATACAGTCCACAGACTACGGTACATATCTGAAAATTGAAAGGAAAGAAATACTTCTGCGCTACTAGTGATCATGCGTGTGGCGTGAAAAACAAAGATATAGGTGAATATAAAGGGGCTGCGGCTCAACACCAACTGTGCGCCACAGAAATGCAAATCAAATAAAATCCAAATTGAAGCGCTACCTCACCAATGAAAACATCCCACATAAAAGGTAACTACATATATATAACAGTGATGATAGTGACCCCAACTGGAGTCTAAAAAACATGTGGTACAAAATATATAATCAAACTGATATTAACCACTTTTCAGACCGGACCAATTTGCAGCCAAAGGACCAGGCCCCTTTTTTGCGATTCGGCACTGTGTCGCTTTAACTGACAATTGCGCGTTCGTGCGCCGTAGCTCCCAAACAAATTTTTTTTGCTACAAATAGAGCTTTCTTTTGGTGGTATTTGATCGCGGTTTTTATTTTTTGCGCTATAAAACAAAAATAGAGCGACAATTTTGAAAAAAATGCAATATTTTTTACTTTTTGCTATATTATCCCCCAAAAATATATATAAAAAAACATTTTTTTTTTTCCTCAGTTTAGGCCGATACGTGTTCTTCTACATATTTTTGGTAAAAAAAAATTGCAATTAGCGATTATTGATTGGTTTGCGCAGAAGTTATAGCGTTTACAAGATAGGGGATAGTTTTATAGCATTTTTATTAATAATTTTTTTTTATTAGTAATGGCGGGACCATTGTCATTTATACAGCAATCAATGCTATTTAAATGCATTTATTCATGTATAAATGACACTGGCGGTGAAGGGGTTAACCACTAGGGGGCAGTGTAGGGGTTAAGTGTGCCTAGGGGTGTGTTTCTTACTGTGGGGGGGGGGGGCGGCGTGGCTGTCAGCTAGTGAATGCTGATCTCTGCTCCAATCCCAGGGAGCAGAGATCGGCGTCACTAGTTGCTAGGCAGAACGGGGAGATGCTGTTTATTTCCGCATCTCCCCGTTCAGCCTTCCCGTGAGACGATCGCAGGTGTCCCCACGGCGATCGAGTCCGCGGGACCCGCGACTGGCCTCACGGGGGTCCCGACCGGCGTAAGAGCGCGCTGCTCCCGGCGCGTGACCGATGGCACGGCGGCATCTTAAAGGGGACGTATATATACGCCCTTATGCCTGTCCATGCCATTCTGTCAACGTATATCGTCGTGCGCCGGTCAGGAAGCGGTTAATGTCCACAGATGCAAAACTTGAAAAGCATAATCCATAAAGTCCATATATAATGTGCATTCATCTGTACAATCGTGCAATCGTTAAAGTGTCCAACCATGGATAAACAATGGTAGTAGTGAACTTATATGTGCACTGAGTGTGCCCTCCACCAGTCACACTATACGGTCACCACCCGGAATGACCCTGTATGGGCCAAGTTACACCTTCCCCTTGGGGGGTATATATCCGGTAGTCTTTAGGCTCCAATTGATAGACTCCTGTTCTCTTATGCGTTATCCCTCATAAGCATTGATAAAATAAGGGTATAAAGGAAACTGACAGTGTAGAACTGTAAAACCGCAATTTATTAAAAGATAAAAAGTTTCCACTCACATTTATAAGTGCAGTAGCCCTGGTGCATACAAGTGATAAGTTCTGTATATTGGGGATTGGGCCCCTAGGATCTTAGGTAACTTAGGATCAGGATGTGTCAACACAGGAGCAGAATCAAAGAGAGCCTTTAAACTCCCAAAGGCCTTAATGGACTCCGGAGACCAACACTGTGGGTTACCGTTCACTCTGGTCATATCAGTCAGGGGCTTGACCAGAGACAAGAAGTTACCAATAAACTTCCGATAATAGTTGGCAAAGCCAAGAAAACGCTGCGGAGGACGTAAACCCACGGGTTGGGGCCACTGTAGGACTGCTGAAAGTTTCTCTGGGTCCATCGAAAAACCATCTGTGGAAATTACATAACCCAGGAATTTAACCTGTTCACGATGGAATTCGCACTTCTCCAATATACAATAGAGATTGTTCTCTCTTAGTTTCTCTCTTAGTTTCTGAAGAACGTAACAGACATCTGTGTGGGGGCTCTCCAGGGACTTGGAAAATATGATGATATCGTCGAGATAAACTACCACACATAACTGCAACAAATCTCAGAGGACATCGTTAATAAATTCCTGGAAAACTGCCGGAGCGTTACAAAGGCCAAAAGGCATTACAAGGTACTCATAATGGCCTGTTCTGTCCAGTTTTCCACTCGTCGCCCTCCTTAATCCTCACAAGATCATATGCCCCTCTCAAATCAAGCCTCATGAAAACCGTTGCTCCCTTGAGGCGATCATATAACTCCGTAATCAACGGAATCGGATAGGCATTCTTAATCATGAAACGATTGAGACCCCTATAATCAATACAAGGTCTCAGTTCACCACTCTTCTTCTTCACAAAGAAGAAACCAGCACCAGCAGGAGACAAGGGTTTGCGGATGAAACCTCGAGAAAGTGCGTCTGCAACATACTCCTCCATGACCTTATCCTCCAAGACCGACAAAGGGTAAACCCGGCATGAGGGGGTATGGCACCAGGTTGAAAGTCAATTGCGCAATCATATGACCGGTGTGGAGACAAACTACCGGCTTGACCTTTGTCAAAGACATCGCTAAAATTTGCGGTACTCCTCTGGCAAGGAGAAGAGAGAAGAAGTGCACAGGACCTTGGCTACCTTCTGGAAGCATTTCGTACTGCATTGTGGTGACCAGGAGAGAACCTCAGCATGGAGCCAATCAAAAGAGGGGTTGTGCCTCTGTAACCAAGGATAACCAATAACCAGCGGAAACTTAGAAGAGGAAATAACTTGGAATTGGATTATCTCATGGTGAAGAGCCCCTACGGCCATGGACAACGGTCTCATGAGTCACATGGGCAGGCTGTAGAGGTCTTCCGTCAAGAGCCTCAATGGCAAGTGGAGTGTTACGCAGCTGCAGCAGAATCGTGTGCTTCAATACAAGGGCAGCATCAATGAACAGGCCTGGAGCCCCAGAGTCGATTAGAGCCTGTATCTCGACGGACGACTCAGCCCAAGAAAGGGTGACCGAAACCAGGGGCTTATCCTTCTTTGGATAACTGGGGACAAAGCAACGCCACCTAAAGTCTGTCCGTGACAGGACCTCAAGGTTTGGGCGTTCCTTGGACGGGTAGGACAAGACTTCAAAAAGTGACCTGCCTGGCCACAATAAAGACACAATCTCTCCCTCCTCTTAGAGGTTCTCTCATCTGCAGAGAGACGCGTGAAGCCCAAGTGCATGGGTTCATCTTCACTGACTGACTTGGTACCAGAAGGCATGGGAGGTGAGGGAGGCAAGGGTAGGACTGCAAAACTCGGAGACAAATATACAGGAGGCTTCCGCAAGCGCTCCTTAAAAGAAAGTCTCTCTGAGTCTGGAGTCAATGAGGATGGCAAACGTGATTAATTTCTCCAGCTCAGTGGGTATATCTCGGGCTGCTATCTCATTCATGATGATATCTGAGAGACCATGAGAAAAAGCAGCCATGAGGGCCTCATTGTTCCAAGCAACCTCTGCTGCCAGAGTACAGAATTCAATGGCGTAATTGGCAACAGTTCTTATACTCTGTTTGATGAACATGAGGCACTTGGCAGCAGAATTGGAGTGTGTGGGAACGTCAAATACCCTTTTAAAGAAAGCCACAAACTCAGGGTAACTCAAGACAACAGGTTTTTGCGTCTCCCATAGAGGGTTTGCCCAGGCCAAGGCTCTCTCAGAAAGCAAAAATATCACGAAACCTACTTTGCTTCTGTCCGTGGGAAATGCCTGAGGCAGCATCTCAAAGTATATCTCAACCTGGTTGAGAAACCCTCTGCATTGGACTGGATCACCCCCAAATTGCTGGGGAAGCGGAGTGTAACCAGACATACCTCTTATAGAGGTAATACTTGAGGTGGGTGCCTGCACAGAGACTGGAGCAGCAGCAGGGATGGCTTGCAACACAGGTTGTAACGGAGCAGCCACAGTTGGAGATTCCAGGTGAGCTGTGCGACTCAGGAGCCTTTGTAACGCCATGGCAAACTGATCCATGCAGTGATCCTGCTCTTTCAATCAGGAAAAAATATTACCAACAAGTGGATTGTCTCCATCTTCTAAATTCATGGCCTTCGCCTACTGTCAGAAACCATGAATCAGACTGAGACAGAAGTACAGTTAAATCTCACTTGTTTAATAATAAAAAAGGTAAACAGAGTAATTGTAGTCAAAACATAGCCAGAGTTCAGGAACCGGAATGGATAGTCAGACAAGCCAAAACATCAGGGAGCAAGAGATGAGCGTAGTAGAACAGCAAGCAGGATCTGGAGCCAGAAGGAATGTCAGCCAAGCAAGTCTTTAACAGGAATACAGGAGAGCGTCTCTAGAGATGTGACCAATGCGAAGGCAGAGATCATCTGGGCTGGACGGCTTAAGTAGGCAGGATTGACGAGCAGGATATCATCAACAGGTGAGTCACTGTGGAGAGATAGGAGCTGGCAATTAGCCAACAGCTGAGTGGCCAGCTCAGAGAAGGATGGGCTGAGCCCAGCACTGACAACTGTGGCAGGTTGGCACAGCTGCGCAAACCTCCGTAGGTGCACGTTGGTCACTTTAAGAGCTATAGGGGGAGCGCACGTGCTGCTGGAACTGATGCACGTGGCCGGCGGCTGCGATATTCACCTGTGACCTGCGATTGCTCCTCAGAGAGCTAGAACAGGTATCTGTCCACGTAAACATCCCGTTCTGTCAGGGAAGTAGAGAGAGATCTGCTGTTCCTAGTAATCAGGAACAGCAATCTCTCTCCACTCCCTGTCAGTCCACTCCTCCCACAGTTAGAAACACCTCCCTAGGGAACACTTTGTCATGTCTTCAGCAAGTGTTTCTTATGTTCCTTTGTTAATTGTTGAATATGTTAATGGTATGTAAAGTAAATTGTAATATTGCCCTCTAGTGGTTCTTTTACATACTTAGTATCTGTGAATAATTTACTGAAGGTAGGCAGATAGTTGCAGATAGTTGCTTAAAAGCCACTGTTGCTTCCCATATTTCCTGTGGACTTGTCCATGAGGTCTGAGAAGAGACAGCACCCAGTAGCCATCTTCCTTCTTCATCCATCCATCTTCTCTAGAGGACTGCACACCTATTCAGCTGCAATTCTAATGTCAGTCTAACGGAAACTTTGCCAGTATGTTTATAACCCTTTCCCTAGTTAGGCTAGTGTGTAAGGACTGTATATGTTGTATATTGTGTATATTGATTGAATGTTATTTATTTTATTTGTAGTTTTACTCTAGCTTCCTTGCAATAAAAGGTGAAAAAAGAACCTTGCTCCTGCCTCAATGAGTTGTTAAGGGAGGAGAGTTAGCTGTCTGTGTAATTATACCTCAGCCACATGTAGTGAGGGCAGAACTGTAAATTGGCAGCTCCAAACAGGCTTGGACACAGAAGCCCAGTGAAACAGCAGATTTTGACGAGCTTCCACATTACAAGACATCATGTCAGAGAAAAAGTCAGAGCCATTAGAGACAAGGTCTCAAGTCTCGGTTAGCTCCAGGAGCTCAAAGAGGTCAATGAGCAGCGACCTGGTCGCTATCGCCCGCACAAAAGCAGAAGCTGCAAAAATAAAGGCTGCCTTTGCCGAAAAAGAGATGCAAACGAAATTAGAGAAGCTAGGCATAGAAGCAGTGTTATAGAAGGAAGCAGCGGCAGACATCTTAGAGGAACTTGCCAACCCCACCAGTGAGAGACTCAGCAACATACTTGAGATTAAACCTGATCATCATGACAATTCGCAGCATATTTCAGACTATGTGATGCAACATGCCAAGCCAGAGTTGACTCCTGTCGTCCACATACCCTACATTAAACAAGAAAATAATCCCATACTCGGTCAGCCTTTAGTGCAACCTGCATCCAAGCTATCAAACCACTATGATACAGTCACCCACTTCAGAAAGGAAGGGTCGCACGTTAGGGATCACAGCGACAGCATTTCTGACGACCACAAATACCCACCAAATCCCCCACACAGCAGAGCACCTCCAGACTACTTACAAAAAGACCAATGTATGTTGGATTTTCTCAAGTTCTTTGCATGGCATGAGCTGTTGAGAAAAGGACTCACAAGGTTTAACGACGGACCTGAGAGCTATAGAGCATGACGATCGTCCTTCAGAAATGCAATAAAAGATCTAGATCTATCTGCAAGTGAGGAGGCCAATCTCTTAGTCAAATGCCTGGGGACTGAGTTAGCAGAGCATGCAAGAAGTAGCAGGGACATCAATGTTAACTATCCAAGCAGAGGACTGAGCATGATATAGGAGAGAATTGAGGAGTGTTATGGTTCCCCAGAATCCATAGAGAATTCACTCTTTAAAAAAAATAGAGGACTTCCCTAAGATTCCTAACAAAGGCTTCCAGAAGCTAAGAGAGTTAAGTGACCTGGTGACGGTAAAAGCAATAGCTGCAGTAGCCTACATTGAGTCAATGAACATCAAAGGTCAATTCCATATTAGATTTGTAATGGGTAAGGCCAAGCTAGCACCATGTCCTCAAACTACCATTCCAAGATTAGAACTTTGCACTGCTGTTCTAGCACTAAAACTGATTACATCTGCAATAGATGTAGAACTTGAGGATGCAGAGTTTTATATGGACAGCAAGGTAGTGCTGGGCTACATTTACAAAGAGAGCAAGAGATACCTTTCAGCACAGGGTTGTATATGGACATTTAACCCACCACATGCTTCCCATATGGGAGGTGCTTGGGAGCGTATGATTGGCATAGCTCGAAGAATCCTAGACTCAAACTTTCTACAGTTAGGCTCACACACGAGACACTGGTGACCTTCATGGCTGAAGTAGCTATAATAAACGCCAGACCCCTGACATCAATACTCAATGACCCAGAAAATCCTTTCTTGCTCACCCCTTCCACTTTGCTTACTCAGCAAAGTTGGGGTAACCACAGCTCCTTCAATCGGCTTTGACTCTAAAGACCTATACAGATGCCAGTGAAGACGAGTGCAAACCTTGGTGGACATCTTCTGGAACAAGTGAAAGAAGCAGTACCTATCCAATCTGCTGATAAGAAACAAATGGCAAGACAGCAAGCCCAACTTGGAACCTGGCACCGTTGTTCTTGTGAAAGACTCTCAGTCGAGGAGAAAAGAATGGCCCTTGGGCCTGATAACCCAAGTGTTTCCAAGCAAAGTTGGGAAAGTCAAGAAAGTTGAGGTTAAGGTCATTAGGCAGGACGAGCTAAACTTTTCCTGAAAAAATAAATGTTTAATTATTTTTTTACATACTGTCACCAATGCAGTACATCATCATATAACTGGGGTGGCGTTGATCAGGGACACTGACTGGTGACAGTATGGAAAAAAAAAAAAAAACTTTTTTATTATTTTCTCCTTTTTTTTTACAATTTTTTTTTAACACACTTTTACCAGAGCAATATAATGTTACCATAGTAACATTGTACTACTCTGGGGAAGTGATCACTATTTTGTATTTTTATTTTTTTACCCATTTTGTTTGCTTATAGCAAAGAATATTATTGCTATAAGCAAGCATTTTATGGAATGAAATAGATTTGTTTTGTTTTGTTGTGATTAGATATGATTGGCCACAGCTAATCACATGGCACAGATGGGCTGTGATTGGCCCAGTCTGTATCGTGTGATTACTGTGACCAATCACAGCTAGCAACACAATTGCACACAATGGATGGTTTGAAAGGAAGCCATTAATTGTTTACAACTGTCATGGTACCTGCTGTGATTGGTTACAGTGGTACCAGCAGCAGGTCAGTACAGTGATCAGTCATCGGCTGTGTCCAGTGAAAACAGCCGGTGACACATCGCAGCGCGGTGCCGACGCAATCAGCAAGGATGTCATATGACGTCCACCCAGCCTATAGCAAAATGACAGCTGGGAAAGACTCTCATCGATCCGGGTGGACATCACCAAGTCCTGCCTAACTGTCAATTTGCTATAGGCTGGGCAGGAAGTAATTAAAGCTCTTGCCTTACTTTTCCCATCCCCCAGTGCTCCCCTCAGGGGAACCCCTGCTGTATTTTTATTTTTGTTTTAATACCTTTCCAGATGTCCATGGGCTGGTCAAATCATGCGCAGGGTCCTTTTCAAATCTTCTCCCAGTAGTGTAGGTCCTCAGTGATGCAGAAATTGGTTCTGACAATATGACATATTCTGTTCTCTGCATCTTTACCTTGTAGAGTGCCATGGTTACATTTATTCAAGGTACAGGGTCCATGATGCTCTGCACTCACAGTATGTCCTCAGTCATCCAGGTCGAATGATGCTGGGTTTCATTTATCTTAGAAGTATGTGGGCATCTAGTGGTGGAAAGCAATTACTGCAGGGGATAGCCTAAGCTTGAGGAGGTCAGTATTGCAAGCAGAGCTGTTTTTTATTCTTTTTTTAAATCCTTGCTGGAAGACTATTTTTAAAAATATTCCTGTAGTTGGGCTGTAAGTTACACTGACATCTCAGCTATTTTTGTGCACTGCTAGAAAATGGATATATATGAACATAGCCTAAAGGTTTCTTGTGCATCATAAACCTGCAGATGCTTGAATAATCGATTTTAAATTCCCCTGTAGCTGACAACATGCTATGTCTATTACCACATCAGTCAGACACGTGATATTACACAATGAGCTTTCCTTACAACTCAAGGAATGTACAGTTTATTCAATCATTTTTTTGTACAGTACTTGTACATAAAGACATGAGCTTGCTATTACACGTTATCAGTGTGTGCTAATGTTGCAAAATGCTTCTACTTATAGTTTCTAATGACACATGAAAACACATTTTTTATCATGATGAGTCCATTCAAACTAAACACAAATATAATTTCAGAACGAAAGCCTCTTGAGCCCCTTAGGGAAAAGAGGGCCTTGACTGATGGGGGCATGGCCAGGTGCAGGACATGGTGGCTGAGTGGTCACCTAGGATTGGTTGTTAGGGGGTTGTTATTGCCCCAGGGAATTCTGGGTCTTTCAAGAAACATGGTTGGAAGAGCTGCCCACCCTCCCGCCCCCTTTTTTATGGTATGTCACAGCTTGCTGCAGTTTCTTGACCTTGCCAGCATAAAATGGCTGTAATGGGCTATGCCCTTGAAGGAAATCGGAAGTAGGCGGCCTGTCCAGCACTTATGGTAAGGACAGGCCCCGTTTGGAATTGTGTGCTCTCAGTACAACTGTGACTGGCACTGGTTGAAAAGTGTTCACATGTTATGTTTGGATTTAATAAAGCTGTGGCCTTGCCCTTTCCAACCTAATGGTTTTAAGTGTGTTTATTTAATGGGGTGAGGGGGCAAGGAGGAAGTTTTTCTATACATCTATGTTACAGTTAATCATACCTGGGCTCATTGCATCTCAGCAGTCATGATGTTATCGCGTAGAAACCATGAGAAAAATTAAACCAATTATAATGTATTTACGCCTCATTCACACGGGCGATTTGATCCTTGCACCATGCCGGACCATGTTTACCTGCACAGGGATGTACAGGTGTTCCGTGCATCCAATGCAGGCAGTCCCATTCATGTCTATTGCGAAACAGCGGCTGTACGGACATTTTGACATTTGTGTGGGTGCGGTTCCCAAACTGATCTTGGGTGAGTTCAGGGCCATGCATCTACAAGGATGTCACATTGGGAGCAGCACCTAGGCATCCCTGTGCTGGTAAAACATGGCCTTGCGCAGGGTAAAGATCGCATTTCCCCTCATGCATTCTATGTTTATTTAGACATTTTTGTCAATATTCCAACAAAAACAAAGAATGCAAATAAAGAACAAAAGGTAAACGAGGCAGCCCATTGGGTGAAATTACATCATAAGAGGGTCCTCATAAGGTATGTAACAATACATCAAAGGGGTAATATCCAATTATTGGTGAAACACCCACATTGGTTGGCACCACATCCCAGAGTGGTAATATGTAAAAATTGGGAGAGAAATAGGGATTTTACCGGTGCAAAATATACACAAATGAGAGAAAGTTGTAACCCAAATATTTAGAAAAATCACTTAATTTTTAATAGGTTTAAAGTTAAAAAAACACATGTGAACAATAGTTAATATGAAAATAGGCAGAAATTCATATAAATGGTGGTCAAAAGAAGCAGGTCAAGTAGAGAAGAATGGATTGTACATTATCCCACATTATCCCAAAATAATGTGCAATCTATTCTTCTCTATTCTTTGCGGAACGAAAAAATGTGTTTTGTTTAGTTTCGATTCGTTATTTACCTAAAATTGTTTTGTTAAATTTGTTTAATCCGTTTAATTCATTTTTGGAATTTGTTTCATTTATTCGTATTCAAATCTATTTGAATTTTCAGAATTCAAATTGATTACAATAGTTTTCAAATCAATTTTGAATAGTTTTCGAATTTGAACATTTTTCAAAATCAAATTTGCATAGTTTTCGAATTTGAATAGCTTTCGAATCCGAATAGTTTTCCAGTTTCCAAAGAGAATAAAATAGAATAGAAAATAAAGGAATAGAATAAAAAAATAGAATAGAGAAGAATACAACAGAAAATAAAAGAATAGAATATAATAGAGTAAAACAGAACAAAACAGAATTGAAAATAAAAGAACAAACTAGAATGAAATAGAATAAAAAAAAATAGAATATAATTTAAAAAAAGAATAGAATAAAATAGAATATAACCATCTTCTGAAATTCTAATAGAAAATAATAGAATATAAAATAATATAATTCAAAAAAACAATAGAATAGAAATAATACATCTATAGTATTTAATGTTTCTTTTCTATTCATATTCAAATTTATTCTATTTAAAATTCAAATTTCAGAAGATGATTCTTTCTATTCTATTCTATCCTGTTTTTTTTTCTATACTATGCTGTTATTTTCCATTCTATTCAAATCTATTATTTTTTCTATTCTATTAAAATTCTGATTGTTTCTTTTTGAATTTTGGGAAATGGTTATATTCTTTTCTATCTGCATTCTATTGTTTTTTGGATTATATTATTTTTCAATTCTATTATAGTCTATTCTATTCTTTTTTTTTATTATATTCTATTCTTATCTATTCAAATTTGAATTTATTTTCTTTGAAATTTGAATGTCAGAAGATGTTCTTTCTATTTTATTCTATTCTTTTTTTATTAAATTGTATTCTATTCTATTCATTTCTATTTCTTTCTATTCTATTTTTATTTTCGGTTATATTCTTTTCTTTTTTAGTCTATTTTTTCCTATTCTATTCCTTTATTTTCTATTCTATTTTATTCTCTTTGGAAATTAGAAAACTTTTCAAATTCGAAAACCTTTCGAATTTGAAAACTATTTGAATTTGAAAACTATTCGAAATTGATTTGAAAACTAATCGAAGTTGATTTGAAAATGATTCAAATTTGAATTTTGTCCAAAATTTATTTTTGGATTAGTTTAAATTCGGTACTATCATAATTTGGAAGTTTGAATACATTGAATTTCTGAAAAACTGAAATTCGTCTGAATTTCAATTTGGAACAAAAGTAACTGCACATGTCTAGTTTCAGGGCGCACACATTATGTTTGTGTCCAAGTGCCTTGAATGCTTTGATAAAACGCAGTGTTAGTTGAGTCTGAAAACATTTATAGTAAGCTGATGTATAACAATCTGGTCCCAGTGCTTTGCTAGGTTTTGTCTGCTTGATTGCCTGAATGAATTCTATGGGTAGCAATCATGTCAGATCTTAGGGCTGGTAGGCCTGACTGACTAGTGTATAGACATGTGCGATTCGTTTCGTACGAATTGAAAATTCGTACGAATTTTTCGAAATTCGTACATTCGTACAAATCCGAAATACAAATTTTTATGCATACGAATTCCGTACGAAATACGAAATTTCGTTACGAATTTCGGATCCAAATTAACAGAAACGTGACTGGTGTTTATGCATAAGAATTCTGTACGAAATACGAAATTTCTTTTACGAAATACGAAATTTCGTAAACAAATTTCCATTCCAAATTAACAGAAAGTATCACAAACGTGACTGGTGTTAATAATGCATAAGAATTCTGTACGAAATACGAAATTTCGTTTACGAAATACGAAATTTCGTAAACGAATTTCCGTTCCAAATTAACAGAAAGTATCAGAAACGTGACTGGTGTTAATATGCATAAGAATTCTGTACGAAATATGAAATTTCGTTTACGAAATACGAAATTTCGTTTACGAAATACGAAATTTCGTAAACGAATTTCCGTTTTCAATTAACAGAAAGTATCAGAAACGTGACTGGTGTTAATATGCATAAGAATTCTGTCCGAAATATGAAATTTCGTTTACGAAATGCGAAATTTTGTAAACGAATTTCCGTTCCACATTAACAGTAAGTATCAGAAACGTGACTGGTGTTAATAATGCATAAGAATTCTGTACGAAATACGAAATTTGTTTACGAAATACGAAATTTACGTTTACGAAATACGAAATTTTGTAAACGAATTCCCGTTCCAAATTAACAGAAAATATCAGAAACGTGACTGGTGTTAATAATGCATAAGAATTCTGTACGAAATACGAAATTTCGTAAACGAATTTCCGTTTTTAATTAACAGAAAGTATCAGAAACGTGACTAATGTTAATATGCATAAGAATTCTGTACGAAATACGAAATTTCGTTTACGAAATACGAAATTTCGTTTACGAAATACGAAATTTCGTAAACGAATTTCCGTTCCAAATTAACAGAAAGTATCAGAAACGTGACTGGTGTTAATATGCATAAGAATTCTGTACGAAATATGAAATTTCGTTTACGAAATACGAAATTTCGTAAACGAATTTCCGTTTTAAATTAACAGAAAGTATCAGAAACGTGACTGGTGTTAATATTCAGAAGAATTCTGTATGAAATACGAAATTTCATTTACGAAATACGAAATTTTGTTTACGAAATACGAAATTTCGTTTATGAAATACGAAATTTCGTTTACAAATTTCCGATCCAAATTAACAGAAACGTTTAAATAAAAAAAAAAAAAAAAAAAAATTCGTACGAAATACGAATTTTGTACGAATCCGAATTAAATTTCGTATACGAATTACGATTTTTTTTTTTTAATACGAAACGGAACGAAACTAATTTTTTGACGGCGCCCATGTCTACTAGTGTACTCCCCTGACATTCTCTCTATGAGGGTGAAGTTGTGTGCTAGTCTGTTCTTTTGTAGTGTCATGTCAGCACTCAGAGCCGGTAGGCCTGACGGATTAATATACTTCCTGACTTTCTCTCTGTAAGTGTGAAGTTGCATGTTCTTTCATTCTTCCATAATGTCATACATTTCAATGTAATATTTGCTAAACTCATTTGCTATATCAGTAGATAAGTGTACAAAGGAGCTGTCCGATCTGTGCAGCCTCGAAATGCAAGTTTGGGCTCTATGTTGTCTCAACACATTGGCTAGGTGCCTACAACATCGGTTTCCATACTCAGTGAATGAGGCCTTAATCATATAATGTTTCTGTCACACGGCATGTGTTCAACAGGGCTAAAAGTGTTTTGCTGCTTATTTTCTTTCACAATATTTTTATTGAGTAATAGCAAACTCACAAAACAGTGGACAGTCGCCAAGACCAGTAACAGAGTGGCTTGAGAATGACAACACATGCGCCACAAACTAATAGGCCTCTTGCATGGCATAACCAGAAACAAAAAGAAAAAAAGAGTTATAGCAAATAATGTATCGAAGCCTAGAGAGAATACGCTAAACATAAATAGTATTTCAGAAATGATCCTATAAAAAAAAATAAAAAATTCCATTCAATACCTGAGATTGACCTATGTTCATTTATAAAGATGAGGTCCGAAAACCTCTTAGGAGCCGAAAAAAGAAAATATATATGTATATATAGTAAGCGACCCCAAGAGTGTGGCAAGAGAGAAGTTAACAGGCTCGGTGTACTGGCATCTGGCGGTAAGTAACCAAAAATAAGAAGAGAGGAAGAAAAGAAAAAAAGAAAAGAACAAGGGGGAGAGTAATGCCGCTTACACATGACCGTTTTTTTCTAAACGCCGTTTTTGGTCCGTCGGAACAGCATACAGACCAGCGGTTTTCCCGATAGAAATTGATTCCATCGGAAATATTTAAAACATGTTCTATTTCTAGGTCCGTCAGAATAAAAAAAAAAAAAAAGTCCGATGAGGCCCACACACGGTCGGAATATCCGATGAAAAGATTCCGTCTGACTTTTTCTGCCGGAAAGTCCGAACTTGTGTACACGGCATAAAAGAAGGAAACCATAGAAAGAAGTGTAATGAAGAAGAAGGTAAGAAGAAGGTAAGCCCCATCCCAGGGAACCCAAGGCCACCACTGGCAGGCTCAACAGAATTTTCTATAGGCCCAGGAAGCGGGAAGGTGGGCTTATTGCTGGAAACGGGTCCAACCAGGGTTGCCAAATCTTAAAAAATTTGTCCCTAGTGTCTATGAGTATCGCTGTGAGCTTCTCGTTTGTCAATGTACCATGCACCCATCGCTTGCTGCTGATTTTCATTTGTACACTGTGTGGCAATGCCCTGGTGAAATCATTTACCATGTTCATCACTGACTTCACCTAGATTTTTAGGAAAAGTCAAAGTGTGAATGCAGAAAATGAATCTTCAGTGACATGATGCACTTCATAGTCTTGTATGCTGTAAAAAGTTTGTCAACTAGAGTTGGGGCGAACAGTTTGAGCCAAGCAAAAAAACATAGTCTGTTCGGCAAACACCCAAATTTGCGAGGGCGCTTGGCGGGATGTTCATCTGTCGAGCCCCCCACAAACCACTGTGTGCTGCACAGTGCATTCTAAGCCCTGATTGGGTGATTTGCCCAATCAGTGCATAGTGAATAGCTGGATGTTAACCGCTTCCCGACCACCTCACTCAGATATACTGCGGCAGAAGGGCACATACAGGCAGACTAACGTACCTGTACGTTGCCCTTTAAGAGAAGGCTTGCTTGGAGCTCCATGAGCGGGATCGATGTCCGTGGGGATACCCGCGATCGTCTGACGGTGAGGAAGAACGGAGAGATGCTAATGTAAACAAGCATCTCCCTGTTTTGTCTAATGACACACCCACTGATCACAGCTCCCTGTAATCGGGAGCGGTGATCAGTGGTATGTCACACACAGCCCCTCCCCCCACAGTTAGAATCACTCCCTAGGACACACTTAACCCCTACAGCGCCACCTAGTGGATAACCCATTCACTGCCAGTGACATTTTTACAGTAATCAATGCAATTTTTTTGCATTGATTGCTGTATTAATGCCAATGGTCCCAAAAAATTGTTTTCTTAGGTCCCCAAAGAGGACACACAGCAATGATTTGTGGTTAGAAGAAAGGAGGTTTAACCTTAGATAACAGAAAGGGCTCTTTACTGTTACAGCAGTAAAAATGTGGCACCCCCCACCCAGAAAGTGGTACTAGCTGAGGAAGAATGTCGACAACTTAAAAAAAATTGTAGATGTCTTCCTCGGGAAGCAAAATATACAGTGTTAAGTGAATTGTTAGAGAATAATGATCATACACATTTAAAGTAGAACTATAGGCAAAACTTTTTTTTACATTTTGGATAAGAGTAAGGGAGGGTCATAACCCATTTCAGTTTATTTTTTGCCATCCGTGTCCAATTGGGGAGATATCCCTTCACTTTCTGTTTCATAGCCACAGAAAGTGAGAGGAAATACTTGTAAATTAAGGGAATCCCTTGGGGACTCCCAGGTCACCAGAACTAGCGTCCCCATCAGAAAATTTCCTTTCTACAGTGAAACCTCGGATTACGAGCATAATCCGTTCCAGGAGAATGTTCGTAATCCAAAGTACTCGCATATCAAAGCGAGTTTCCCCATTGAAGTCAATGGAAAACGAAAATAATTTGTTCCGCGTTGACTTCAATTGCATGCAATACAGCATGCGGCCAGAGCCGGGGGGGGGGGGAGGGGCGCCGGAGAGCCTCAGAAACGGCCAAAAAGGCCCGAGGACACCTCGGCTGACCTCAGCAAACCTCAGAAAGACTTTGTTCCCGAGATTTGCTGAGGTCAGCAGAGCTGTCCTGGGGCCTTTCCGTGCATTTCCAAATGGCGCTGATCGGCGATGTTTGGCTTGGCTCCGGTGCCCCCCACCTCAGGCCAAACGTGGTACTGCACACCGCTTTGACCTAAATGGTGCTCGTTTTACGAGACAACACTCGCAAACCGAGTTACGATTTTTAAAAATACAGTGCTCGTATTGCGAAACGCTCGTTAACCGCGTTACTTGCAATCCGAGGTTCCTCTGTATTACTTTTCTGGGGACAAAATCTGGGATTTTCTTTACTTTCACTTTCAGTGATAATGGTAAACAGGACAAATAGAGAGGATGAATCTCCCTAATGAGGACCCAGACAGCAATAAAACCTAAAAAGTGTTCTAATACATCTCTACTCTATTTAAAGCTAAAAAAAAAAAGTTTTGCCCTTAGTTGTCCTTTAACTAAATAAATAACAGCTGACCATTGTAAGCTGTTGTCTTAACCCTGTGGTTTTACTAGTGTGGTCATATAGAAACTAAAAGCTAAAAGAGTGGACTTTAAAGGCACACAGGTAGACCATATAAAAGTAATTAGGTTTGTTTATTTTGTAGAAAATGAATTAAAGAAGATTATTACATATAGATACATATAAAATTCATGAGACTAGTATTGTATACCCCACACACAAACTCTGACACCACAAAAATAGAAAAATACAACAATACAATGAAATTCCCGTAGTAATATCCAAATAGGGATGTATGTATAGAATGCTGTGGGTCAGGATGTGGATCCGGGCACAAATTATTCACTTATTTTCTCAACATGTTGCGCGTAAAGATACACTTCTTCAGGAGCATAAAAATCTATTGAATATATATAGAAAAACATCAAATGAATATAAACTTTATTAACATAGCATATAAAACCTTAATAATAAACCAAAAATACAAAATTGCTCTGATAGGGTCAGTTGGCCACAAGCGACCTCCACAAAAGGGGGATGGGCCACCTGGGTATGGGCCACTTGAGCATATACATAGTAGAAGACACTATTGAGCAATCTGTTTACACCATCTATATATTAATCTCTATCCATGACCTATTGGTGTTTTTTACTCTCCAATAAGTCCAATGTTATTTATGTTTACACTAATCATCTCAATTGTGAACACTACTTATCCTCTTTTTTGCGATATAGACTTGATCTACATCATGGTCTATCATATTTGCTCAGTCTGCTGTATATGCCTAGCTAGTGTTAGATTTGCTCATCTAATAGATTTTAATCCTTTACAGTAAAAGTCTCTATATATTGCATTTATCATATTTCCTTACAGGTCCCAACTGAGGGGCTTTGCTTTTTGACTCCAGGTGGCCCATCCCCGTTTTGTGGAGGTCGCTTGTGGCCAACTGACCCTATCAGAGCAATTTTGTATTTTTTTTTTATTATTAAAGTTGTATATGCTATGTTAATAAAGTGTATATTCCTTTTATGTTTTTCTATATATAGTCAATAGATTTTTATGCTCCTGAAGAAGCGTATCTTTACACGCAACATGTCGAGCGAATAAGTGAATAATTTGTGCCTGGATTCACATCCTGACCCACAGCATCCTTTACATACATCCCTATTTGGATATTATTATGGGAATTTCAATTACCGCCCTTTTGGACGTATTTTTGTATTTTTCTATTTTTGTGGTGTCAGAGTTTGTGTGTGGGGTATACAATTCTAGTCTCATGAATGTTATATGTATCTATATGTAATAATCTTCTTTAATTCATTTTCTACAAAATAAACACTAATTATTTTTATATGGTCTACCTGTGTGCCTTTAAAGTCCACTCTTTTAGCTTTTAGTTTCTATATGTCCATTATTGGGACGTACCCACAGTGTCACCCTGTGAAAGTACACATTCAATTCGAAATCCTTTTCAATTTACTAGTGTGGTGTCGCTAGTGTAAACTAGGCCCTAGAGGGTTGAGACAACAGCCTACTAGACATGTGCATTCGTTTTCGTCTGAATTTCTGGTATTTTCATTATCGTTTTAACAAACGATAACGAACATGCAGAATCCGAAAACTGAAAGATCTGATATAAACAAATGTTTTATTTTCGTTTTCGTTGTGACAACAGTTCGATATAGATAGGAGAGTCGACATGATGCTGACAATAGTTATTTGTGTCCATCGAACCTGTGGTCGAATGTGCTTAACCTTAGCTCTATTAGTCCAAGATTATTCTACATAGAGAGAAAAGATTCAACATTATAGAGACAATAGCAAAAAAGGTTGAATGTGCCTAACCTAACTCTATTAGTTCAAGATTATTTGATATAGAGAGAAAAGATTTGACATAAAGATTTGACGAAGCAGTCGGCGCGAGCGGACATTTATGGTCAAATGCTCCGCCCATAGGCTATAGAAGAATTCTAATGTTGGTTGACTAGTAATAATAATTAATAAATATAATTATTACTAATGTCATACAACATTAGAATTCTACTATAGCTTGTAGGCGGAACATTCGACCGAAAATGTACGAATGCGGCGTCGTACAGTTTAGCTGCTCCATCGAATCTTCTTAGAACATTCGACAGACACCATAAGCCTTCAATAGACAGATTCGACCTTAATTATTTTGGATTTTCGGATGAATGCATTTTTTAACGAAACGAAATAAATAAAAACTAATTTCGGGAGTAACTAAATAAATTCATTTTTCAGACAAAAACGAAATTCCGAAACGAAATATTTCAGTGTGCACATGTCTACAGCCTACAGTGGTCAGTTTTTCTTTGGTCAGTTAAAACCTTTGTTTCAAAAGTTAATAATACCTGTTGCTGTAAGTGTTAAAAAATTGCAACATAGGAGTTAAGTAAAGTCCATCTAAATTTACTAATTCACCTAAAACTACCCTCTCCATAGGTTGACAATGTCACTGTCCAAGGATGGCTATGCTGTACCTCCATAGATAGAGTACATTGGATGAGCATAGCCAACGTAAGACAGGAAGTGAGATACTGGTTAGATTATCAGGACAAAATATAGGAAAAATAAATCTAATATTACTACCATATCTATGGAATGGTTAGCTGTAATAAATACCATTTTTATATACAGTAACTTTTGTACAGTTTATGTGCACGGTAAAAGTGATAGCCAATACAAAAATTGGGACTGTAGCAAAGAATTGTGGCTGCAATTCTTAGAGTCATGGACATGAAACCATCAAGGACAGGTTTTACAAAAAATAACCCTGAGATAACATTCGTTTTTAGTATTATCAGGTTGTACTTGTGCTGTATAACTGCCACCTGTCCTGGCACTCAGCTTAATGTGTTGGTAGCTATAACCACTCAAGGCTAATACTGTATATGTGTTGACCTTAGCTATCTATTTGCATCAGAGAAATGACAGAAATATGGCTAGTTGCTATGGTCAGCACATGCAAATGGCAGTTGGAATCTGTCTGGTTGCTATGGGCAGCACATAAATATAATGACTATAATCTAACTAATTGCTATGAGCACCACGTGAAAATGGCAAATGGAAGCCGGATGGCTGGCTGCTATGGGCAGCATAGGAAAATAGCAGTTGGAGTTTGTCTAGTTGATATGGGCAGCATGTGAAAATGGCAGTTGAAAGTTGGCTGGTTGCTATGGGCAGACCATGAGAATTTGAGCTGGCTTGTTGCGATGGGCAGCATAAGAAAATGGCAGTTGGGGCTTGTCTGGTTGATATGGGCAGAATGTGAAAATGCTGTTTGCTATGGGCAACCCATGAGCATTGGAGCTGGCTGGTTGCTATGGGCAGAACAGTCATTTTCTTTCTTCTTGTCTTTAGAAACTCAAAGGGTTAAATAAATAGGGTATAAAATCTGGGGTGCTTTATGGACTATGCAGAGCACATACACAACATGTAACATCAGCTGGCAGGCAGTGCGCAGAAGTGCAGAACACATAGACTGCTGAGCGCTGCTTTCTTTGTATTAGGAAACACTGGCTCTTTTTATTTTCTACGGGTTGTGTCTAGACATAGACTTAATGAGCCATTACTCTTCTTTCTTATAGATCAACAATCTGCTCTTTACATTATGCTACACATCCAGACTCATTTCCTCACCATCACATCTGCAATCTGGAAATTAGAGATCTTCCTGAGAATTAAACGGCACAATTACCTGCTCCGCAGCATTATGGGCCTGGAAGCGCATCTAAGCAATTGCAGGCCCTTGTGGAATAAAGTAAGATAACACAACAATAGCAAGATCACAGCAGCAATTGTACATTTGGGTTTAAAGCCAGCCAAACACGAACGCAGAACTGAATACAGTCACAGATCATAGGAACGCTAATTAAATGGGAATAGGAGTGGAAAACAAAAAATGCCTGGATACAGAATAAAGTCATAGATGGAGGTGAGGGAATATGTAAAAGTCCAGTTTTGTAATTTGCAGGCTCATGAATATGGGATGGGTCTGAGATCTGTTCCTGGACATCAGAGGAAATCAGGGCTACCCTGAAACAATACATGGATCTAGTAAAAATGAAAGCAGCAACCTTCCTTCAAAATAAAACAATTATTACTTGCCTCCCCAGCCCAAACTTTCCTGTCTTCAAAAGCGTTGACATATTAACAATCTTTAGCATTAAACACATTCCATGGTTCTAGAGTAGGGAGGTAACTAGAATTCACAGGGTCCCGTAGAAAACTTCTCATGGACCCCCATGCCAAACAAAGAAAAAAATCACCATTGAACACAGGGCCGTCTTTAATATTGACTGGACCCTGGGCAAACATTTTCTTGGGCCCCATTCCACGCAATTTCGCTCTCCACATGTTTGAGACATACAATAAATAGCAGCTAGACTCAAAATCAGTTTACTGAATCAGATCGGTTGCCAGAGATTACAGTGTATCATTACCGCTCACTGACTGACTGCTAGAGGTTACAACACACATTATGGCTCACTGTTTCTTTTCTAGAGGTTACATCACATGACTTTTGCTTGTTGATTGGTTGCTAGAGATTACTGTACATCAATACCACTCACTAATTGGTTGCTAGAGGTTACTGCACATTATTACTGCTCACTGATTGGTTCCTAGAGGTAACTGCATGTCCTTACTACTCATTGATTGGTTGCAAGAGGTTAGTGCACAGCATTACTGCTCACTGATTGGTTGCTAAAGTTTACAGCACATCATCTCCTCACTGCCTGCACATAATTGACTGGGGAGGTGAGGTGCACTTTTAGTTGGCAAGCATGAGGCATGATGGGGCCCAGGGCAGCTGCCCCTTTTGCTCTGCCTTAAAAACGCTCCTAATTGAACAACACATGTATTACTACATTGCTGACTCACCTTCCGCTGCTATCCTGGCTGTTTCTTTCAAATTATTTATTTATTTATATCTTCCACAATACATACAACAGTTAATTAATCCATACATGTATGCAAGCCAAGCTTGAGCGGAATTCCGTCGGAAAAAACATCCAAGTTTTTTCCGACGGAAAATCCGCTCGTGTGTACGGGGCATTAGAAGATGATTGGCTACCATGCACAGCTGCACCAGATTTTGCACTCTGCAGTTTTATTAAATTAAGCTGCGTGGGGGGGGGGGGGTTCACTGTCAGGGCAGTAAGGATGTGGTGTCAGCAGGAAGTATTGATAGTTTTAAAAGACTGTTGGATGTGCATCTTAGCGAACTCAATATACAGGGATAAGGGAAATTATTATCTACACAAACACGCACACACTAATACAGGTTGAACGGGATGGACTGTTGTCTTTATTCAACCTTACCTACTATATAACTATCTATGTAACCCCACGGTAACCAAACCATGACAACCACCAATAACAAAATAACTAGTGTAAAAAACATTTAATATTGGCTATTGCCGCATTTATATGCCTCTTGCATTTCATCTTATGTTTCCATAGGATCAAAGTCCTGTGCAGTTGAAGATGCTTACTATTTGATACCATTGCTTGCAACAACCAGTAGACAAATCTTGATAGCGAGCATATAGTGAACATATAGTGAGCATCCAATAGTGGAAATTATGAAGCATGCATTGGGTAGCAGTAATGCAAAAGAGCAAATGGATCAAAGCAAGCCATGCAAGCATCACAAAGATGATTCCAGGTAGACATCCACTCTTAGACCCCTTTCACACTGGGGTGGTTTTCAGACACTTTAGCGCTGGAAAAAGCCTCTGCTAAGCTCCTGAAAAGAATTTTCACACTGGGGCGGTGCGCTTGCGGGATTTTTATGAAAAGTCCTACAAGCTGCATCTTTGGGGTGGTTTGGGAGCATTGTATTTAGTGCTCCCAAAACTTCCTGCCCATTGGAATGAATGGGCAGCACTTCCGAAGCGCCTGAAAAGCGCCGCAACATAAGACCTTTTAAACCCCTTCTTTGGGGTTAAAAGCGCCCCGATGGCGGGCAAAGAGCGCTGCTTAAACAGCGCTAAAGCGCGGCTAAAACGAGGGGCACTTTAGTACTAACGCGGCTGTGACCCCAGCGTAAAAGGGGTCTTATAGTAAATCCAGTAGTTCATTCTGGGCGGAATCACTTTATTTTCTATTGTAAGTTCTTTGTTGTGATATGAGCTGACCAATCCCCTTGCTTTGCTGAATGATGGTGCTCATGTGCCACCTGTCACAGACTAGCACTGTCAATTAGCGCCAGTTAGTTGCGTGTTTCCTATAGAACTACATGGTTGGACAGCAGCAGAGGAAGAGGGGTGCCCTTTTGACCACGCTGCCACCACATGCCTTTTATTCTCTGGGGACAGGAGGAAGAAGTGTTTATGATGAGACTTGTTCTTTAAGAGCCAGACATGTCCTGTTACAGGGGGCCAGTTATTTATGAATGCAGTCTCAACTTTAACATTACCGTTAGTAAATACTGCAGCCTTTTCAAGCCAAAAAAGTTTTTATTCCTTTATGTTATTGTTATCATCGTATAATTAGATTTTAATCTATTTGACTCCATCTTGTATTTCCATGATAATTATTCCAATGTTATCAGGTCCCAGGTGACTACGGACCTCGCCACTCACAGATTGTTTGATCATCAACCACAGCTTCTTTACGGAAGATGCAGCAACTGATTAATAGAAGAGTTGCTCATTAAAGGAAGTTAGTTATGACAGAACTTCAAAGAAACCTTTTTAACAACAAGGGAAAACTGGCTCAGGTCATATGAGGGATGAAGGCTATGCTTGCCAAGTTTTTCACTGATTTAGAGATCTAACTGCTATTCTGTTCCTAGAAGGCCGTGGTCTCTGTCTCTGCCGCTCTTACCGCTATGTCACATCTTTTATCTACATTCTCTATGATTAATAGGGATGGGCCAAACACCCTCCCGGTTCAAGTTGCACCAGAACATGTGAACAGGCAAAAAGTTTGAGCAAACATACAAACTCTATTAAAGTCTATGAGACACGAACATGAAAAATCAAAAGTGCTAATTTTAAAGGCTTATATACAAGTTGTTGCCATAAAAAGTGTATGGGTACTGCCCTAGGGGACATGTATCAATGCAAAAAAAGTTTTTAAGAATTACTTTTTTTTCAAGAGCAGTGATTTTAATAATGCTTAAAGTGAAACAATAAAAATGAAATATTCCTTTAAATGTCGTGCTTGGGTGTCCCCTTAGTCTGTCTGTAAAGTGGCACATCTGTGCAATGTGTAGAACAGTGCCGCAGCAAAATTAAATTTCTAATGGAAAAAATGTAATTTAAATTTGCTCGCGGCTGTAATGTATTGCTGACTGTAATGCCAAAATTTTTTAAAAAATTGACGTGCCCCCCCCCCCCTAAAATCCATACCAGAACCTTATCCGAGCATGCAGCCTGGAAAACAGGATCCGGATGGTGGCTAGCGAGCGCCCCCCCTCCTTAACCATACCAGTCCACATGCCCTCAACATGGGGAGGGTGCGTTGGGGTCCCCCCCAAAGCACCTTGTCCCCATGTTGATGGGGACAAGAGCCTCTTCTCGACAACCCTGGCCATTGGTTATCGGGGTTTCACGGGTGGGGGGCTTATTGGAATCTGGAAGTCCCCTTTAACAAGGGGGCCCACAGATCCCGCCCCCTCCATGTGAATGGGTATCGGGTACATTGTACCCCTACCCATTCACCAAAAAAAGTGGAAAAGAAAAGTAAAAACCACAATAGACAGTTTTTGACAATTCCTTTATTAAAAAAAAAATATTGTCCCATGATGTACATCCATCGTCAATCATGCCGCCCGATGGACCCGAAAAAATGGTCCCGGTGACTGCTGTCTTTTGGCTTTAATATAGCTGTTATATAGCTGTATACAGCTGTTATATAGGCAAGGGCAGAGCCACCTGCTGACGTAACCGGATGACCCCGCCCCCCCTCTGACATCACATGACATCACATGACGTTGAAGGGGGGCGGGGTCACTCAGTTATGTCACTGGGTGGCCCCGCCCTTGCCTATATAACACCTGTCTCAGCCAACAGACAGCAGTCGCCGGGAGGCCTGCCATTGAGGCGGAGCTTCTTTTTTTTTCTCTATTTTTCGGGTCCATCCTTGTTAAAGGGGGCTTCCAGATTCAGATAAACCCCCTGTCCGCAGACCCCGACAACCAATGGCCAGGGTTGTCGGGAAGAAACTCTTGTCCCCTCCCCATGTTAAGGGCAAGCGGCTAGGTACGGTTCAGGAAGGGGGCGCTTGCTCGTCCACCCCCTTTCTTGGCCTGGCAGGCTGCTTGCTCGGATAAGGGTCTGGTATGGATTTTGGGGGGGGGGGGGCCCACACAATTTTTAAAAAAATTTTGGCATAGAGTTCCCCTTAAAATCTACCCGATTTGGGGGGACCCCATGCAGTTTTTTTTTCTTAATTCTGTCAAAGGGTTACCCTTAACCACTGAATTATATATACTATACAGACTGCACTATATACTCTGCAGAAAAATTGTGCCTTGGGTGTTGATGGTGCCAGAACACTGTAACCCCTCACAGTTATGCTGCATACACATGATCGGACTTTCCGCCTACAAAACGTGGATTTTTATTTGAAGATTGGCTCAAACTTGTCTTGCATACACACAGTCACACAAATGTTGGCCAACAGCTACGAACTTGGGAACACGGTGACGTACAAGACGTACGACACGCCGAGAAAAGGGAGGTTCAATAGCCAGTGCAGCTCCTTCTGCTTGATTCTGAGCATGCGTGAACTTTTGTGCGACGGACTTGTGTACACACGATCAGACTTTCCGACAACAACGTTTTGTTGGCGGAAAATTTGAGAACCTGCTATCAAACATTGTTGGTGGAAAGTCCGACAGCAAATGTTCGATGGAGCATACATACGGTCGGACTTTCCGAGGACAAGCTCACATCCAACATTTTCCATCGGAAAGTCAGACCGTGTGTACGCGGCATTACACTTGCTAGGCGCTGGATTGGGCCCTGCCGTAAAAAATTTGTTCAATTACTGAAATTACATGCCCCTGTTAAATGTAGGGGCAGAAAAATTGGGCCTTGGGTGTTGGTGGTGCCCTAAACCAAAAATATTGTTGGAAGCTAGCATCATCAAGATTCAGGAATATAGAAAGAGAGAGCATGCAACTGGTGCAATAGGAGCCACCCCCTTTTACTTTTAAGACCCCTTTGAAATCAATGGGGCATTTAGCAGGCGCTATAGC